>JAWNPM010000122.1:3000000-3465031 GCA_035047505.1 Drosophila parthenogenetica | reverse complement strand
TTAATTTAATTTTATGATCTAGCAGTCTGAATTTAACAAACGCCAAACGTCGCTTACATACTCAATAATTACACTTTCTGCGCATTTTTCCATTTTCTTCCATTCTTCTGTATCCTTTGCTTCTTCGTCTATAACCTTCAAAGCGTCTAATTCACTTAAAAGTGCTCTTATACGAAATTTCCAGATGGCATACTTTTCGCCATCGAATTGTTTTATATTACGTTTATTTGTTTTTTCCATGTTTATTATCTATTGAAAAAACAAGTAAGAAAGGCTACAGTCGAGCGCGCCGACTGTAGAAGACCCCGTACTCTCCTTGTATTCGAAATTAATATTTGAATACGACTGTAATTTCAAATTTAAGTTATAAAGTTAAATTTAAAAAAAAAACTTATATCAAGTCACTGATGGGAATCGAATCCGCGCTTTCAGACTCAGGTTCCAGAACATGCAGCAACCCTACTAGTTGCGCCACTCCATACACTCGACATCAACCACAACCCAGCCCTGTTGCACTAGTTAATATTTTATATTTACATTTTTTTTTAAATTCAAACAAGAAAGAAAAGTACAGTCGAACACGCCCGACCGTATAATACTCTCTGCTTTTATTCCTCATTATAATGCTTAAATCGGTATCCGGATATTACAATAGATAGTTCTTGTATTAGAACACGTTAAAACAAAAAAAAAGCTAAGCATAATCGAACACATATGTGTTTGTCTGTATGTACATACAAATTCGTTTAACGTTAAATGTATGCACATACATATTTGTGTATGAATACTATTGGTCGGCACGACTAGCGATGGCTCTCTCGCACTCATTGCTCTCGAATAAAATCTTTGTTGCTTCATTTCTTTCTTGTTTATGGTCGGATTCTTAAAAAACTTTCAGGTGAGTTTGACATGATACGTCTTCAAACGAATCATAAATAACAACACTGTACGTTAAGGATAAATGCTTTAAGAACGGCATGCAAGTTTGAAATTTTCTATTATTTCTTGCGGAAAAAGGGGGCGTAGTAGATCAAAACTTTTGATGTCATTGCATTTATGCGATCTCTAGGAACAAGTGTACCAAAATTGGTATTCCTAGGTGCCATAGTTACTGAGATATTCGCCGAAAACACAGATTTTTTCCGAGGTGTGACGGGTTTTTTACTTATAGTGGGCGAATGAGGCGTGGCATCGAAAAAAAAAAGATTCTTGTATTGACTGACTAAATATCGAGTCGATTGAGACCAAACTCGAACTTGCAGCTCTTACCATCTCTGAAATCTGTGTGTTCATACGGACAGACAGACAGACAGACGGACGGACAGACGGACATGGCTATATCGACTCGGCTTGTGATGCTGATCAAGAATATATATACTTTATGGGGTCGGAAAAGCTTCCTTCTGCCTGTTACGCACATTTGGCTTCTGACAAACCTAAAAGACCCCTATACTCTTTTTTAGAGTACGGGGTCTAAATATCAAATAAAACATTTACTTAGCTGCTGTAATGGCGTGGTCTGGGACCATAACCTATTGAAAACAAGTAAAAAAGGCTACAGTCGACCGCGCCGACTGTAAAAGACCCCGTACTCTCCTTGTATTCAAAATTAATATTTGAATGCGACTGTAATTTAACATTTAAGTTTTAAAATAAAATTTAAAAAAAAATCAAGTTAGTGATGGGATTTGAACCCGCGCTAACTGAAGCAGCATAACATCTTTCAACCCTACTAGTCGCACCACACCATTCTTTTTGTACAAATACGATTATTTTCATTTATATATAATAATGCAGTTACATAAAAAAAAAAAAGAAAAATTAAATTACTGGGTCTGTGCCGGGTTTGAACCGCAAACCATTCGTTTAGGGACAAATACCACCACCACCTAGGCCACACTCTGTTTGGTAACTGTCGTGACTAATATAAGTAAACATAGAGTTATCTCTTTTCTTTCAACCACGTGTACATAAATTACATTTATACAACTTTACAATTTATACGCCAAACGACTAACCGCAACCGCACACTGTTCCACCAGTTAATATTGTATATTAAAATTTTTGTTTGAAATGTAAAAAAGTACATTAACAAATTCCACTTGCGGGAATTGAACCTGCGAACTTATACGCAACTTGCAGAACACGCCGCAACCCTATCAATAGCACCACGCCCCACATTTGACACAAGTCCGATTATTTTCATTTACATATAATAATGTTGTTATATAACAAGTACAAAAAAAAAAAAAAATTAAATTTCTGAGTCTCTGCCGGGATTCGAACCGCAGGTCTTGTGTTTACATACATGGAGTCTCTACTACCTTGGCTACGCTTCCTTTGCAAACTTTTGCGGCTAATATATAGATAAACATAGTGTTATTTCTTTTCTATCAACCACGTGCATTCACAATGCACTTCAAGTGATAATTTGTTACCTAATTGCTCAGTTGTTTATAGTTGGATTTTTATGCAACTTTCAGGGTAGTTTGATATAATTTGTCAAATTAAACAATTTTTTTAATTACAATACTGTAATATATTATCAAATGCTTTAAAAACTGCATGTAAATTTTGAAAAGTTTTTTAGTTCTTGTGGGAAAAGGGGGCGTGGCAGACCAAAACTTTTAATGACGTTGCATTTGTGCTGTTTCTAGGAACCTGCGTAACAGAATTGATGTTCCTAAGTGCTATAGTTACGGAGATATTCGCAGAAAACATCACTTTTTGCGAGGTGTGTCTAGTTTTTTGCTTATTGCGGGGGCGGTGGGGGGCGTGGCCCTGATTTGAAATAAACTTGATCTGCGTACATCATAGACGGACTTTCATTGGTGGTTCTAGCTCTTGTAGTTTAAAAGATCCAGGTGTTCATACAGACAGACAGACGGACGGACGGACAGACGGACAGACAGACATTGCTATATGGACTCGGCTGTTGATGCTGATCAAGAATATATATACTTTATAGGGTCGGAAAAGCTTCGAAAAGCTTACGCACATTTCGCTTCTGATAAACCTAATAGACCCCTATACTCTTTTTTAGAGTACGGGGTCTAAAAATAGTGGCGTGGTCTTCTTTTCTCAACACAGATTGTCATTTACTTTATTGTCTTCAGATCTTATTCGTTGTTCCATCCAACAATCTCAGCACCCAAAGAATGAAATCGAATCACAAACTTTTTATACCCTTGCAGAGGGTATATTGTTTTTGTCACGATGTTTGTAACGCATTGAAGGAGGCGTGGCAGACCCCATAAAGTATATATATTCTTGATCAGCATCAACAGCCGAGTCGATATAGCCATGTCCGTCTGTCCGTCTGTTTCTATGCGAACTAGTCTCTCAGTTTTAAAGCTATCGTGATGAAACCTGGTACACATGTGTATTCTCTCTGCACGCAGTTCATATGTTAAAATCGGCCAGATCGGATCACTATATCATATAGCTCCCATAGGAACAATCGGTTCAAAAAAAAATTTTTTTTGAGCTAGCTCCACCAAATTTATCCTATATGCATTTAGTACTAAATCCCACGTGCAAACCAAATTTCATCCAGATCGGACCACTATATCATATGGCTGTCATAGGAACAATCGGTTAAAAATGCTGAAAATGCTTAGTATGAAAATTTTCAGTGTCTCTTGAAAGATTTGAACCAAATTCTCGCAATATGCATTCTTTACCATTTTCCATCAGCTGACCAAATTTTATCCAGATCGAACCACTATATCATATAGCTGCCATAGG
The DNA here is from genome assembly GCA_035047505.1 of Drosophila parthenogenetica. Taxonomy (NCBI): domain Eukaryota; kingdom Metazoa; phylum Arthropoda; class Insecta; order Diptera; family Drosophilidae; genus Drosophila; species Drosophila parthenogenetica. Next base: position 3,461,284 of record JAWNPM010000122.1, on the reverse strand, counting down.
AACAATCGGTTGAAATGCTTAGTATGAAAATTTTCTATGTCTATTGAGCGATTTCATCCAAACTCACGCAGTATGCATTTGGTATCATTCCCAATGTGTTGACCAAATTTCATTCAAATCGGACTACTATATCATATAGCTGCCATAGGAACAATCGGTTGAAATACTTAGTATGAAAATTTTCTATGTCTATTGAGCGATTTCATCCAAATTCACGCAATATGCATTTGGTATCATTCCCAATGTGTTGACCAAATTTCATTCAAATTGGACTACTATATCATATAGCTGCCATAGGAACAATCGGTTGAAATACTTAGTATGAAAATTTTCTATGTCAATTGATTGATTTTAACCAAATTTGGACAATGTGCATTTATTATCATTCCCTATATGCTCACAAAATTTCATTCAAATCGGACAACTATATCATATAGCTACTGTTGGAACAATTAGTGATTAAAATAAAATATGCGTGTCTGCAAGGGTATTTAATCTTCGGCTAGCCGAAGATAACCTTTTTTTCTTGTTTCTTTCATTTAAACTCGCGTTGTTTCTTCAATTAATCTTCTTCTTTTTTTGATCAACTATATAAACGAACCAGTTATTTTTTCTAACTCTTAATAGAGAAAGAGTTACCAGACTGTTGATGAGCAGAGCGCTTTTGACTATCGGCTGATCTTTTCAACAAATATCAATATGAATATCAATATGAATAGCAATGTGGTAAGCTTCTTTGCTGAAATTCTACTCGCAAATAGAACATAACGACCCAATTTTGACCAAAAATACCCGATTGATTTTTCATTAATTTAAACAACTGCCTAAGCCGATAAAATATCTAGAACATGTTACAGGGTCAGTGTGGTTCATTCGGACATTCTCAATATTGATGCATCTTCTGCTGCAACTTCTTGCTTGTCCACATCCTTTTTCAAAGGAAAAGCAGCTTCAACCACCTACTTTCTGCAGCCGACAAAGTAATAAAGAAAGTTGATAGCTTCCAATGAGCACGAGACGTGTAAGTACTTTTCACGACCCTAAAGCCATCATCGTGGTGAATAAGATGGTCCATGTGTTCCTTATTAAGAGCAGTGTGCTTTCTCAAGCAAATGAAAAAGTTGTTTCTAATTGCTATAAGCTCTAACTTTTTATACTCTCTGCAAGAGTATATTGGGTTTGTGCAAATGTATGTAACAGGCAGAAGGAGGCGTGGCAGACCCCATAAAGTATATATATTCTTGATCAGCATCACAAGCCGAGTCGATATAGCCATGTCCGTCTGTCCGTCTGTCCGTCTGTCTGTCCGTCCGTATGAACAAACAGATTTCAGAGATGGTAAGAGCTACAAGTTCGAGTTTGGTCTCAATCGACTCGATATTTAGTCAGTCAATACAAGAATCTTTTTTTTTTTTCGATGCCACGCCCCATTCGCCCACAATGACCAAAAAACTAGACATACCTCGAAAAAAATCTATGTTTTCGGCTAATATCTCAGTAACTATGGCACTTAGGAATACCAATTTTGGTACACGTGTTCCTAGAAACCGCATTAATGAAATGGCATCAAATGTTTTGGGCTGCCACGCCCCCTTTTTCCGCAAGGAATAAAAGAAAATTTCAAACTTGCATGCCGTTTTTAAAGCATTTATTCTTATTGTACAGTGTTGTTATTTATGATTCGTTTGAAGACGTATCATGTCAAACTCTTCTGAAAGTTTCATAAGAATCCGACCATAAACAAGGAAGAAATGAAGCAATAAAGATTTTTTTCGAGAGCAATGAGTGCGAGAGAGACAGCGCTAGTCATGCCGACCAATAGTATTCATACACACATATGTATGTGCATACATTAACATCAAACGAATTTGTATGTACATACAGACAAACACATGTATGCTCGATTATGCTTAGCTTTTTTTTTGTTTTAACGTGTTCTAATACAAGAACTATCTATTGTAATATCTGGATACCGATTTTAACATTATAATTGGGAATAAAAGCAGAGAGTATTATACGGTCGAGCTCGTTCGACTGTACTTTTCTTACTTGTTATAATTGAAGAAGAACCTGCCAATTCTACAACCTATCCTATCAAAATTTCGAAGCTCAGATCTAACAATGGTTGTAAAACTTTTTGAAGACTTTCTCTTGTTGCAAGCATATAAGGAAGGGAATGCTAATTTCTCACAATCAGCATCCATAATCATGGGTGCGGGTGTTTGGCTTTCTCAATAACTATTCTTTGCATGGCAACATTATCTAACTGATTGTTTTCAAGCAGAATTTCCTGACCTAATAAGGCACCTCTGCTTCAACATCCCCTTCAGGTTGAAAAGGTTTATGAAATTCTCTCGATTGAGTTGCTTGAGAGGCTATGAATGGAACAGAATCGGAAGTAAAATTTGAAATCCACTGTTCATTTAATATTGTGCTCTGTAATTACTAAAAACTTAATTGCTTCTGTAACTTTTAAGGGCCTAATGGTTTTAGCCATGAAATCATGGTTATATTGCATAATACGTCTAAGATGGAGCTGTATTACTTCTGCTTCATGAGAGGCTCCTGGAAGGGAAGTCACGATATTGCTAACTAGAATTGGAACATATACTGCAGCTCCTTTGATTGCACTTTGGCGACCGACGCCTAAGACCTTAATGTTCATGAATGGTAGTCGCGGAGAAGTAAGTCGCTCTTCTAAAGGAGTTAAACCTTTAAGGCAATCGGGAAGATCTGAAAAATCTTATCCATTTATGATGGAACATTTTTGTTTCCTTCCAGCTTTTAAATTTTTGCAACAAGTATTACAAAATTTATAAATGCTAAATTTGCTGTGAATTTCAATAAAATCAGGAAAAAATCTACTTAGTTGATGGGGAAACCATAGACCTTGGCAACTAAAACAAACCCGATTTAGACACAGCTTTACTAAACTATTAAAACTTTTAATTGGAGCTTCTAATGGGATTAAACTGGGTTCAATATCTTCCTGAGAACTATTCGCACGATTCATTCTCATACGTTCTGCATTTCGTCTATTTGCTAAGTTCTATTTTCAAAACTACTTCTATTTTGGCTAACACGCTGACTAAAGCGTCTTAACGTCTTAACAGTCGAGCACTTCGTCGTTGAGCAGTGTTAGTATATCTTTTAATAATCCTCCGAACAGTATTATTCCTAGCTTGCGATCTCTTCGCCTGTCATCATTTCGTCTTTGTTCGTTAGTCCCAACTGTAATGATTTGTTTTCTAGTTCTTCTATTCTGACTATCGGACAATCTTTCCCTTTGCCGGACCTATCGAATAACTTCTGCGGATGGATCTGTTTTGAAGATCGGACCCCATCTCTTGTCCGTGCCTGTCTCCTAGAGCGAGTATTTTGCAGCCTTTCATTTTCCTGCACTAAAAGTTCTCTTATGTTTTGCCTTTGTAGGGAATTCGGACATTGCTCCTAACCTCTTACTGCTTAAAAATGTCTTCATAAAGAACGACGTGCACTATTATTGACCTGTTCTTTATCTCTATTTACTGAGTTTTCCCTAAGATCTCTTAGAGAGCTTGCATTTCTCTTTTTCTTGCTGTGAATAAGCTTCTTTTTGTCCTATTTCTTCAACGGCGATTGTTAGCCCGCGCATATGCTGCCTATTTAACCCTCTAATGGCCATGAGTGCCTGGAGGACCTGATAACATTAAAATTAAAGCAATATGTGTGTCTGCAAGTTTATTTAATCTTCGGTTAGCCGAAGATAACCTTTTTTTTGTTTTTTTTTTTTAAAAGGTTGGTTATTTTACAACATATTTAAAGTGTTCGACATATAAATCTTCCTTCAGGCACAATTTGTACTTTTTGTCAATTGATATGATTTTTTTCTTAGTAGAAATAAATAATGGAAAGGCGAGCTTGCTTCAAGTTTTCCGATTTAAATAATGAACAGCATCTGAAGTTGTTTAAGTCAGTTCCGTCGGATGAGGAAATATCAGGTTTGTCAAGTGACGAGGAGGAAGTCTTTGATGTGGCAGAAGCTTTAAATAATGCTTTAGAGTAAATAACGATGAAAATGTGTCAACCAATGCACAATTACCAGAACCTTTTCGAAAATCGGCAAAAAGGTCTAGTTAGCCACTGCCGAGCGTTGAAGATTCAGCACCCAGGTCTTTGCCCATTTCTGGGGGTTTTAATGGTTTTGGTAAGAAATCATCACTGCAGTTCGCATAAAAAACTGACGTTTTATTTTTTATACAGGTTTTGAAGCTATATCAAAAGAGCCGAGTAAGATTATGTGACATCAGCAATTTTTGCAGTTGCATGTCAACGACATAGCCTTTCGACTAATACTGTTGGACGTTCCATCTCTATATGATGTTCCATCACTAGGCAAAAGCTACAGTGACAAAGAACTAGTGAACAATGAACTGAACAGTTGAGATCAGTAATAAGAAAAGTTGCAGTGAAGAAATAAGAGGAAAAATAAAAGTTATTAATTAAACATAAACACATACATTTGTGGTTAATCATTGCGGCTATATGGGATAAAACCAATAAATACTAAAACACAATGTATTTGTCAAAAATGGGATCTCCATTTATGCTGCACGCTTAAAAAAAACTGATTAGCATAGATTTCTAGATTACCATAAGCAGAATTTAAAAAAAAAACATTGGATTATAAAGTTTTTTTTTTACCCAAGAGTACCTTGAGGACCTCATTAAGTAACGTCAGAATTACAAGTGAACGAAATTTCCTACTCCATTTTTGAATGAATATTTGATTCTAATCTCAAATATTCATTCAAAAATTACCCTAAATTACCCTAAAAAAATTATTCATGGTAAATTCTTGCATAACGATGGTTAAACGAAGCATAATAAATAAAAACTTTTATTAGACCCCGTACTCTTAAAAAGAGTATAGGGGTCTATTAGGTTTGTCAGAAGCCAAATGTGCGTAACAGGCAGAAGGAAGCTTTTCCGACCCCATAAAGTATATATATTCTTGATCAGCATCAACAGCCGAGTCGATATAGCCATGTCCGTCTGTCCGTCTGTCCGTCCGTCCGTATGAACACCTGGATCTTTTAAACTACAAGAGCTAGAACCACCAAATTTGTAAAAAAAATTCAGTAACTTTCGCGAGCAGATCAAGTTTATTTCAAATCAGTGCCACGCCCCCTACCGCCCCCGCAATAAGCAAAAAACCAAAGACACCTCGAAAAAAATTGATGTTTACCGCGAATATCTCCGTAACTATGGCACTTACGACCACCAATTTGGGTACGCAGGTTCCTAGGGACAGCATAAATGCAGTGCCATTAAAATTTTTTTGCTGCCACGCCCCCTTTTTCCACAAGAAAAAAAATAAAATGTTCAATTTCGATGCCGTTTTTAAGGCATTTGTCCTCATCGTACAGTGTTGTAATTTAAGATTCGTTTAAAGACAAATTATATCAAACTACCCTGAAAGTTGCATAAAAATCCAACTATAAACAACTGAGCAATTAAACAACAAAGTAGCCCATGAAGCGCGTTGTGAATGCACGTGGTTAAAAGAAAAGAGATAACTATATGTGTATATATACATTAGCCGCAACAGTTTGCAAAGAGAGCGTGGTCCGGGTGGGCAACGCACTTCTTTGTAAACACAAGACCTGCGGTTCAAATCCCGGCACAGACTCAGAAATGAAATTTTTTTTTTTTTATATTTTTTTTTTTTTATTTATTATTTAGCACTATTATATCTTAATGAAAATAATCGGAACCGTTTCATAAGAAGGGGTTGGTGCAGTTAGTAGTGTTGCGGCGTGTTCTGCAAGTTGAGTATAAGTTCGCAGGTTCAATTCCAGACAGTGGAATTTACTTTTTTAAATTTAAACAAAAATGTAAATAAAGAATTTTAACTAGTGCAACAGCCAATGGTCTGCGGTTCGAACCCGGCGCAGACTCAGAAATAAAATTTTGTTTTTTGTGCTTCTTATATAATAACATTATTACATGTAAATGAAAATAATCGGATCTCTGTCTAATGTGGGGCGTGGTGCGACTGAAAGGGTTGTGACGCGTTATGCAAGCTGCGTATATGTTCGCAGGTTCAATTCCCGACAGTGGAATTTACTTTTTTAAATTTCAAACAAAAATGTAAATAAAGAATTTTAACTGGTGACCTTTGATCCCTTCTCGTTGCTCAGCTGAGCTATACTAAGTTTATGTGTTTGTTCGCTTGCACTTAATTCTCTTTTGCGCTTGCGCTCCCGCATTATTTTGGTGTCTAACTGTTGGTAACATTTGTTTTTACTTTTTTGCGAATTCTATTTTCGAGTGTTTGTTTACATCAAAGTATTTACTTACACTCATATTTGTTTTCATTCCAAATTTGCCCAGATTAATTTTTTGAGTATTTTTACAACACGTTAAATTCAATCTTTGATGTCTGTATTTCTAATAGTGTTGTAAAGTCCGTTTCAGGCAAGTCTCCTTGGTTCTCACCAAGACTATCCAGCTTAAAAAATACAAAATCTAAATACTTTAAAAAGTTTAAGCAGACAGGTTCAAGTTTATACTTTTTAGACCCCGTACTCTTAAAAAGAGTATAGGGGTTTCAGAGACTATAAGAGCTAGAGACACCAAATTTGTAATAAAAATTCCTTAACTTTCGCAAGCAGATCAAGTTTATTTCAAATCAGTGCCACGCCCTCTACCGCCACCGCAATAAGCTAAAAACTAGACACACCTCGGAATAAATTGATGTATTTTGCGAATATCTCCGTAACTATAACACTTAGGAACACCAATTCTGGTACGCAGGTTTCGCATGCCACTCCCCTTTTTCCCACAAGAACTAAAAAACTTTTCAAATTTACATGCCGCTTTTAAGGCATTTGCTAATATACATATCAGAGAACTGTAGCGGTGGTGGTTTTCTGTACTCGAGTACTACACACAGAAAATGCGGTTGCGATCATACTCATGCAGAAATTTTTGGGCAAACCAATGATCGCAACATTTTTGAACTCGAGTATTTTTGTGAATGGTACCAAAATGATTGCGATCATTTTTTACTCTAGCCCAAAAGGGTGCGCATCGGCAATACTTTTTTGAAAAGGGTGTCGCTTGTGCACTTCATTTTTTGAAGCGTCAGAAAATGAATGTGCAGGGAAATACATAGCATGGAAAATACTTACACTTGCACTTGAGCGATAGCATGCCGTCGGCAAATTGTTCTGTGCGTAGGGTTATTGCATAAGGAGAATGCATGTAACAGATAGAAAATTACAGTTGTCGGGTTTTACCCAAAAAAAAACCAAATAGTCAACACTTTTACTATGTGCATTTTGAGAGTTGGCATTTATTATTTAGATAAAAGTTTTCCCAAATTAGGACTTAAAATATTGTGGTTAAATATAATAAAACAGGTGTACCATAATCAACTTGTAATCTGTTGATCACCTCGAATTTTATTAAGATGAATAATTATATATACAAATTAAGTTTGTTACTTTTTATGAAAAATTTTAATGAAAACTATTTAATCATGAAATTTTCTCCTCTGATTATTTTAATTATGATTTATTAAATCCATTATATCTAACAAGCTCAAAACAAAAGAGCGGCGCAAGACTACACACGCACAAGACGATCAAGTAAAAAAAATGCAGACAAAAAAACACTCGAGTAAAAATTTACTTGTACTTAAAAAGGGTGGTTTTTTTTAAGGCAAAATTTGATGCGGTGTTTACGCGAGTAAGTATTAAATGATCGGCTACAAACATGAGCGGGTAAAAAAGTATCGCAATACGAAAACACCCGAACGAAAAGGAGTAAAACAAGAAAGAAAAGTACAGTCGAACACGCCCGACCGTATAATACTCTCTGCGTTTATTCCCAATTATAATACTTAAATCGGTATTCAGACATTACAATAGATAGTTCTTGTATTAGAATACGTTAAAACAAAAAAAAGATAAGCATAATCAAGCATACATGTGTTTGTCTGTATGTACATACAAATTCGTTTGACGTTAAATGTATGCACATACATATGTGTGTATGAATACTATTGGTCGGCACGACTAGCGCTGTCTCTCTCGCGCTCATTGCTTTAGAATAAAATCTTTGTTGCTGCATTGCTTTCTTGTTTATGGTCGGATTCTTATGAAACTTTCTGGAGAGTTTGACATGATACGTCTTCAAACGAATCATAAATAACAACACTGTACGATAAGAATAAATGCTTTAAAAACGGCATGCAAGTTTGAAATTTACTTTTATTTCTTGCGGAAAAAGGGGGCGTGGCAGCCCAAAACTTTTGATGTCATTGGATTTATGCGTCCTTTAGGAACACGTGTACCAAAATTGGTATTCCTAAGTGCCATAGTTACTGAGATATTAACCGAAAACATCTATTTTTTCCGAGGTATGTCTAGTTTTTTGCTCATTGTGGGCGAATGGGGCGTGGCATCGAAAAAAAAAAAGATTCTTGTATTGACTGACTAAATATCGAGTCGATAGAGACCAAATTCAAACTTGTAGCTCTTACCATCTCTGAAATCTGTTTGTTCATACGGACAGACAGACAGACAGACGGACAGACGGACAGACGGACAGACGGACATGGTTATATCGACTCGGCTTGTGACGCTGATCAAGAATATATATACTTTATGGGGTCTGCCACGCCTCCTTCTGCCTGTTACATACATTTGCACAAACCCAATATACTCTTGCAGAGAGTATAAAAACACCGCATCATTTCGGGTAGACTCAAAAAATGATTCGAATCGAAAAATACTGAGTGTGTACTCTAAGTATTTTTACATGCGGTGTATCGCTGCAGTTCTCTGATACATATGTATGTGCATACTTATAATGACAAACGAATTTTCTTTTTAGACCTCGTACTCTTAAAAAGAGTATAGGGGTCTAATAGGTTTGTCAGAAGCCAAATGTGCGTAACAGGCAGAAGGAAGCTTTTCCGACCCCATAAAGTATATATATTCTTGATCAGCATCAACAGCAGAGTCGATATAGCAATGTCCGTCTGTCCGTCCGTCCGTATGAACACCTGGATCTCAGAGACTATAAGAGCTAGAGACACCAAATTTGTAACAAAAATTCAGTAACTTTCTCGAGCAGATCAAGTTTATTTCAAATCAGTGCCACGCCCCCCACCGCCCCCGCAATAAGCAAAAAACTAGACACACCTCGGAAAAAATTGATGTTTTCGGCGAATATCTCCGTAACTATAGCACTTAGGAACACCAATTCTGGTACGCAGGTACCTAGAAACAGCACAAATGCAACGTCATTAAAAATTTTGGTCTGCCACGCCCCCTTTTCCCACACGAACTAAAAAAGTTTTCAAAACTTACATGTCGTTTTTAAAGCATTTGCTAATATAGTACAGTATTGTAATTCAAAATTTGTTTTAAGACAAATCATATTAAACTACCCTGAAAGTTGCATAAAAATCCAACTATAAACAACTGAGCAATTAGATAACAAATTATCAATTGAAGCGCGTTGTGAATGCACGTGGTTAAAAGAAAAGGAATAACACTATGCTTATATATACATTAGCCGCAGTACTTTGCAAAGAGAGCGTGGTCCGGGTGGGCCACGCACTTGTTTGTAAACACAAGACCTGCGGTTCGAACCCCGGCACGGACTCAGAAATTAAAGTTTTTTTTTTTTTTATTTTAATTTAGCACTATTATATCTTAATGAAAATAATCGGAGCCGTCTCACAAGGAGGTGGTGGTGCAATTAGTAGTGTTGCGGCGTGTTCTGGATAAGTTGAGTATAAGTTCGCAGGTTCAATTCCCGACAGTGAAATTTTCTAATATACTTTTTTAAATTTAAAAAAAAAATGTAAATATACAATATTAACTGGTGCAACAGGGTTGGGTTGTGGGTAAGTCGTTTGTTTCTTAACCAATGGTCTGCGGTTCGAGCCCGGCACAGACTCAGAAATTAATTTTTATACCCGTTACTCGTAGAGTACAAGGGTATATTGTAGTCGTTGGAATGTATGTAACAGGCAGAAGGAGGCGTGGCAGACCCCATAAAGTATATATATTCTTGATCAGCATCAACAGCCAAGTCGATATAGCCATGTCCGTCTGTCCGTCTGTCCGTCTGTATGAACAAAAGGATCTCAGCAATTATAAGAGCTAGAAAGACCCAAGAGGTCGCAAATGAAAGATACATTTTGCAAGCAGTACAAGTTTGTTTTTGTTTTTTGACACGCCCACTTTAGGGCGTTCTGTGTTCATATAAAGGTAAAAGGTGGTTAAAATATCATGTTTTAGTTTAGAAAACTTTTTTGTTAGTTACGCTATCCAAACCAAATTCACATAGGATGTACATATCCATGGCGTACATAATCTGACCAAGTTTGATCCAAATCGGACTACTATATCGTATAGCTCCCATAGGAATAATAGGTCAAAAATTCGCTTTTAAAATTAATTTGTATGAAAATTTTTTGTATTTACCAAGCTATCTTAATGAAACTGACACAGAATATATTTATCAGAAAAATAAACGTACTGACCAAGTTTGATCCAAATCGGACTACTATATCGTATAGCTCCCGTAGGAACAATCTGTCAAAAATATGCTGTGACCATAAATTTGTGTGAAAATTTTCTGTGTTTTCCAAGCTATCTTAGCCATCCCCTAAACTATTGCACTAATATTATTATCATTACCCATTGTTAATTATATATTGAAATTGAGTAACGGGTATCCTAAAGTCGCGAAGCGACTATAGCATTCTTTCTTGTTTTTTTTTGTAACATTATAATATGTAAATGAAAATAATCGGATCTCTGCCAAATGAATGGTGTGGTGTAACTAGTAGGGTTGCAGCATGGTATGGAACTTGCGTCAGTAAGCGCGGGTTTGAATCCCATCAGTGACTGATTCAAATTTTTCTGTAAATTTAATTTTAAAACTTAAATTTTAAATTACAGCCGTATTCAAATATTAATTTCGAATACAAGGAGAGTACGGGGTCTTTTACAGTCGGCGCGCTCGACTGTAGCCTTTCTTACTTGTTAATATTTAAATTTTAAATTAAATACAGTCAGATTTAAATATTAATTTTGAATTGGAATACAAGGAGAATACGGTGTCTCTTACAGTCGGCGTGCTCGACTGTAGCCTTTCTTGCTTGTTAAATTAATCTAAAGTAAAAGCAGCCTTTACCCTTATAAATTCTCAATGCTATGTAAATTATCTCGTTCGTTGCAAGACTCAATTTGCGCGTGATCCTAGACCATTCTACAATTTTGTTAATTCTAAACGTAAGTCTTCTACTTTACCCAATTCTTTTTTCTTCAATTCTACTAAAGTAATCGATGACTCGGCAGCTTCCGATCTCTTTGCTAACTTTTCTCAATCTACTTACACTTCTAGTTTGCCTACTAACTTAACTTACCCCTATAAGCTCCTTTCCTCTAATTTGGTTTTTTCCCCTTATATTACTGATAACTGCCTACTTTCCTCTATAAACTCTTTAAAATCTTCCTTCTCTCCTGGTCCTGACAACATTCCTAGTTGTGTACTTAAGGAGTGCTGTTCTTCTTTATTAATGCCTCTTTTATTTCTTTTTAACCTCTCCTTAGATTCCTGTGTCTTTCCTTTATTATGGAAAGAATCTTACATTATCCGATTGCATAAAAAAGGGTGCAAGTCGGATATATCTAATTACAGGGGGATTGCGAAGTTGTGTGCAATCTCTAAGCTCTTCGAGAAAATGATTTAATCGACTTGGCAACACCTCTGCAAGTCAATTAACTCTCCTGCCCAACATGGGTTTGTTAAGAGTCGGTCAACTTCGACCAATCTATTAGAATTCACCTCTCTTATAAATGAGGCCTTTCTTAATAGAATGTAAACTGATGTCATTAATACTGACTTTAGTAAAACGTTTGACTTTGTTAATCACAATCTCCCATTACAAAAACTTAGCATTCTAGATTTCCCACTTTCCCTTCTTCTGTGGACATCTTCATACCTTACAGGTATGAAAAAGTTATGCTTAGATCAGCCATTTCTAAATCTGTTTTGGTTACATCTGGAGTTCCCCAGGGTAGCCACTTAGGCCCCATATTTTTATACTCTCTGCAAGAGTATATTGGGTTTGTGCAAATGTATGTAACAGGCAGAAGGAGGCGTGGCAGACCCCATAAAGTATATATATTCTTGATCAGCGTCACAAGCCGAGTCGATATAGCCATGTCCGTCTGTCCGTTCGTCTGTCTGTCTGTCTGTCCGTATGAACACACAGATTTCAGAGATGGTAAAAGCTACAAGTTCGAGTTTGGTCTCAATCGACTCGATATTTAGTCAGTCAATACAAGAATCTTTTTTTTTTTCGATGCCACGCCTCATTCGCCCACAATAAGTAAAAAACCCGTCACACCTCGGAAAAAATCTGTGTTTTCGGCGAATATCTCAGTAACTATGGCACCTAGGAATACCAATTTTGGTACACGTGTTCCTAGAGATCGCATAAATGCAATGACATCAAAAGTTTTGGTCTGCCACGCCCCCTTTTTCCGCAAGAAATTATAGAAAATTTCAAACTTGCATGCCATTTTTTAAGCAATTATCCTTATCGTACAGTGTTGTTATTTATGATTCGTTTGAAGACGTATAATGTCCAACTCAATGTAAGAATCCGACCATAATCAAGAAAGAAATGAAGCAACAAAGATTTTACTCGAGAGCAATGAGTGCGAGGGAGACAGCGCTAGTCGTGCCTACCAATAGTATTCATACAAAAATATGTATGTGCATACATTTAACGTTAAACGAATTTGTATGTACATACAGACAAACATATATATGTTCGATTATGCTCAGCTTTTTTTTTTGTTTTAACGTGTTCTAATACAAGAACTATCTATTGTAATATCCGGATACCGATAATTGGGAATAAAAGCAGAGAGTATTATACGGTCGGGCGTGTTCGACTGTACTTTTCTTTCTTGTTTATTTTATTTTATCCTTTTTTTTATCGTATTTTAATTTTTGTGAGTTGCATACATTATTTGATATTTTCAACTAGATGGCACCGCTTTGAAAATGATTTTTAGGCTTCAAATTTATCGAATATCGTTTACTTGTTTGTAAATTTGAACATGCCGAAAGACGCTTACAAACAAAAATTTCGCGATTCTTGGATGAAAGAATCCGAGTTAAAAAATTGGATGTGTCGAGATGCCAAGGATCCGGATAAGGCATACTGCAAGTGCAGTTTAAACCCCAAAATTGACCAGATCCTTGCTCGTGGTCACACCAAAAAGCACATTCAAAATGCAGAGCCTTTTGCGCAGGTTAATAAAATCGCGTTTAAACCTCTATCGAGCAACATTACTTGTCGTCAGGAGGCTGCTCTTGCATTGTTTTGTGGTCAACATTGTGCTATAAACCCTGTCGGCCATTTAAGTGAGCTTTGCAGCTCGCAATTTAATGTTAAAGACATTAAATTGCATAGAATAAAGTGCACAGGCATCATTAACAATGTTCTGGCTCCACACTTCGACGAATAATTAAGGAACGACTTAGGAGAAAGTAAATATAGCTTATTAATAGACGAGTCAACTGATGTGTATATTAATAAAATGCTGGGTAAAAAAAAACAATCTTTAATTCTTAAATTTTAATAATACCATGTCGCCATAATATATTATAGCCCTCAACGTATGGATATAATATCGACTTTGTTGTCATTGATTTCGCTAGAAATTGGTGACGCGTCCTCTATTTCAAATTTCGTATTGACCTAATTGAGGAAACTTCAAATACCAATTAAAAACATGATAGGGATTGGAACAGACAATGCAAATGTCATGGTGGGCAGTAAAAAAAAAGAGTTTATGTGGAGGTGAAGAAATCGGTGCCGTCTTTAATTTTAATTAAGTTGGCATACGCACTGTACAATTCTGTACAATTGGCGGTAAACGCCGCCTGTAAAAAGATACTCATGGTTTCCGAAGAGTTCAAGTAGGCAGATGGCTTACAGAAGTTTCTATCAGGCAGGTAGAGTAAAGAGTCATTGCTTTTTTTTATATATATATACAACTAACTGCAAATTATTCTTCCAGATTATTAACTTGTGTGTTTGTTTTATGTTTTAACCCCGTACTAAAAGTCTGTCTGTCCGTATGAACAAACAGATTTCGGAGATAGTAAGAGCTACAAGTTCGAATTTGGTCTCTATCGACTCGATATTTAGTCAGTCAATACAAGAATCATTTTTTTTTCGATGCCACGCCCCATTCGCCCACAATGAGCAAAAAACTAGACATACCTCGGAAAAAATTTATGTTTTCGGCTAATATCTCAGTAACTATGGCACTTAGGAATACCAATTCTGGTACGCAGGTTCCTAAAGACAGCATAAATACATTGCCACTTAAAATTTTGGACTGCCACGCCCCCTTTTTCCGTAAGAAAAAAAAAACTTTTTTAACTTGCATGCCGTTTTAATGGCATTTGTTGTTATCTTAGAGTATTTTTATTTATGATTCCTTTGAAGACAAATAATATCAAACTATGCTGAAAGTTGCATAAAAATCCAACAACAAACAAAAGAACTACCGATTATAAAGTTAATATTTAGGTCAATGCATGAGTGCGAGCGCGACAGAAACATACAAGCATATACTCGAACTCTTTTGATTCATGTGTGGCGGCAACAGTATACATACACACATATATACATATATATGTATACATGTATACATATATATATATATATATGTATGTGCATAAACACAAACATATGTATGTTCGATTATAAATTGTCATTTTTTTTGTAACGTGTTCTAATACAAGAACAAGAATATCCGGATACTGAATTTAACATTATAATTGGGAATAGAAGCAGAGAGTATTATACGGTCGGGCGCGTTCGACTGTACTTTTCTTACTTGTCTTTCTTGTTTCTTGACTGTTTGTGTAAACGCAGCGCAGTCGGTACCTAACGTAAAACGTATTCCAAGAAGATAGTACAGAAATTTTTCCACCGCAAGGTAAGCAGCTTTAACTTCGAGTATATAACTATGACGTTTTTCATCACTCGGGGAAGACTTCTTACTCCAGTAAAACACCGAGTGTTGTTTTCCTTCGAAATCCTGTAGTAAAACTGCCCAAAATCCGCTTTTGGACGCGTCTGTATGGAGTTCTGTGCTCGCATTTCTGCAATATAGCCGTAGCACCGGTTCATTTGAAAGCGCGTCTTTCAGTGTACTTGGTGACAAACGCTGTGTACTCTCTGCTGCTGTCTTCAATAGGTAAATGAAGCATGAAGCTATTTTCTAAATCCATAACCACAAACACCTTTGCTGCTTGCAGTTTTTCCAACACGTCCTCCATCAACGGTACCGGGAATCAATCTTTGAGCACCATGGAATTTACCCTGTTGGTTGATGACGGAACAGCTTTAATTGCCCGTCAGGCACTATCTTCATTCGCACGGGGCACTCAAAAGGTGAAGTCGATGCCATGTAACCCGTAATTATCGATTCCATCAATGGTATAAACTGCGGGGGAGCATTTATGTTACGTCTTCAACAATGTTATAAATACTTAGCTCAGTTGGTTCAGCGCTGTCTGATCGCGCTACCACCTTTGTGAACTTGAGTTCGCCTCTGTTCAATATTAAACAGAACTTTGACGCAAAATCGTATCCAAGTCGGCAGTCATGCTCCATATTGTTATCAGGAACCACGACGAGTTTCTGCTTTGTTTCGCAATCATCTACGCCATTCTTTGTTTCGTTTGTCTTCCCTGACTACGTTGATATTTTGAACATTTTGTGGACAGTTTTTGGAAATGTGTCCCACCCCTTCGCATTTAAAGCACTTTATTATACCCGCTACTCGTAGAGTAAAAGGGTACATTGTAGTCGTTGGAATGTATGTAACAGGCAGAAGGAGGCGTGGTAGACCCCATAAAGTATATATATTCTTGATCAGCATCAACAGCCGAGTCGATATAGCCATGTCCGTCTGTCCGTCCGTCCGTCTGTATGAACAAAAGGATCTCAGCAACTATAAGAGCTAGAAAGACCCGAGAGGTCGCAAATGAAAGATACAATTTGTAAGCGGTACAAGTTTGTTTTTGTTTTTGGACACGCCCACTTTAGGGCGTTCTATGTTCATATAAAGGTAAAAGCAGCTAAAAATAGCATGTTTTAGTATAGAAAATTTTTTTTTTAGTTACGTTATCCGAGCCAAATTCACATGGGATGTTCATATCTATGGCGTACATAATCTGACCAAGTTTGATCCAAAACGGACTACTATATCGTATAGCTCCCATAGAGACAATCGGTCAAAAGTTCGCTCCTAGTATTAGTTTGTATGAACAATTTTTGTATTTACCAAACTATCTTAATGAAACTGACACAGAATATATTTATCAATAAAATAAACACACTGACCGAGTTTCATTCAAATCGGACTACTATATCGTATAGCTCCCATAGGAACAGTCGGTCAAAAATATGCTCTGATCATAAATTTGTGTGAAAATTTTCTGTGTTTTCCCAGCTATCTTAGCCATCCCCTAAACTATTGCACTACTTTTATTATCATTACCCATTCTTAATTACATATTGAAACTAAGTAATGGGTATCCTAAAGTCGCGGGGCGACTATAGCATTCTTTCTTGTTTTTGATTTACAGTCTTTTCTCATGTGATCAGCTGCGCCACAATTAAACAAGTAAGAAAGGCTACAGTCGAGCGCGCCGACTGTAAAAGACCCCGTACTCTCCTTGTATTCGAAATTAATATTTGAATACGGTTGTAATTTAAAATTTAAGTTTTAAAATTAAATTTTAAAAAACAAATTTGATTCGGTCACTGATGAGATTCGAAACCGCCCTTACTGACGCAAGTTCCATATCATGCTGCAACTCTACTAGTTACACCACACCATTCATTTGGCAGAAATTTGATTATTTTCATTTATATATAATAATGTAATTATTTAAAAAAAAAAAAATAATTAAATTTCTGGGTCTGTGCCGGGTTCGAACCGCAGACCATTGGCTGTTGCACCAGTTAAAATTCTTTATTTACATTTTTGTTTTAAATTTAAAAAAGTATATTAATAAATTCCACTGTCGGGAATTGAACCTGCGAACTTATACGCAAGTTGCAGAACACGCCGCAACACTACTAATTGCACCAACCCCTCCTTGTGAGACGGCTCCGATTATTTTCATTAAGATATAATAGTGCTAAATTATAAAATTTAAAAAAAAAAAATTAATTTCTGAGTCTGTGCCGGGATTCGAACCGCAGGTTTTGTGTTTACAAACAAGTGCGTGACCCACCCGGACCACGCTCTCTTTGCACACTACTGCGGATAATGTACATAAAAACATACAGTTATCTCTTTTCTTTCAACCACGTGCATTGACAATGTGCTTCAAGGGACACTTTGTTACCTAATTGCTCAGTTGTTTATAGGTGGATTTTTATGCAACTTTCAGGGCAGTTTGATATAATTTGTCTTTAAACGAATCTTAAATTACAACACTGTACGATGAGGACAAATGCCTTAAAAACGGCATCGAAATTGAACATTTTATTTTTTTTTTTGTGAAAAAAGGGGGCGTGGCAGCAAAAAAATTTTAATGGAACTTTATTTATGCTGTCCCTAGGAACCTGCGTACCAGAATTGGTGGTCGTAAGTGCCATAGTTACGGAGATATTCGCGGAAAACATCAATTTTTTTCGAGGTGTCTTTGGTTTTTTGCTTATTGCGGGGGCGGTAGGGGGCGTGGCACTGATTTGAAATAAACTTGATCTGCTCGCGAAAGTTACTGAATTTTTATTACAAATTTGGTGGTTCTAGCTCTTGTAGTTTAAAAGATCCAGGTGTTCATACAGACGGACGGACAGACAGACAGACGGACATTGCTATATCGACTCGGCTGTTGATGCTGATCAAGAATATATATACTTTATAGGGTCGGAAAAGCTTCCTTCTGCCTGTTACGCACATTTGGCTTCTGACAAACCTAATAGACCCCTATACTCTTTTTAAGAGTACGGGGTCTAAAAATGAATATGTCCGAAATAAGCTCTAAAATGTTGTTTCAAATTTAATTAACGGATAATTGAGTGATTTACATAAAACTAAAAATCCTTTTTGTTTGTTTGTTTGTTTGTTTTTATACTCTCCGAAAGAGTATATTGGGTTTGTGTAAATTCATGTAACAGGCAGAAGGAGGCGTCTGTCTGTCCGTATGAACAAACAGATTTCAGAGATGGTACGAGCTACAAGTTCGAATTTGGTCTCTATCGATTCGATATTTAGTCAGTCAATACAAAAATCTTTTTTTTTTCGATGCCACGCCCCATTCGCCCACAATGAGCAAAAAACTAGACATACCTCAGATAAAATATATGTTTTCGGCTAATATCTCAGTAACTATGGTACTTAGGAATACCAATTTTGGTGCTCATATTCCTAGAGACAGCACAAATGCATTGACATTAAAAATTTTGAGCTGCCACGCCCCCTTTTCGTACAAGGAATAAAATAATTTTCAAACTTAAATGCCGTTTTTAAGGCATTTAATCTGATCGTTCATAATTGCAATTTAAAATTCGTTTGGAGACGAAATACATTAAACTATCGTGAAAGTTGCATAAAAATCCGACTGTAAACAAAAAAGCAAATAAATGTTAATTTAATATTTGCAATTAAACACAATGGCAATGCATGAGAGCGAGATAGGAACATACACACATGTGATCTAACTCCGCCTGTATATGTGCATACGCAAATGTACGTACATATGTGTGTACGAAAGTAATTCATAGTATGTAAATATGGCCATACATATGTATGTATGTACACATATTTAAATATTTATATTTAAATATATATATATAAACTTCTCGAATACTTGCATGTACGCAATTGCGTTTATGACCTTCGGCCTTGACTTCATCTAATGCTTTTACATGCAAAAACATTCAATAAAGTTACAAAGTGGAAATAACGAATTTTGTTTTGTTCTGTTATTGCCTCTTTGTTTTAGTTGCTTCTAATATGAAGAACACAGACAAATCAAATTATTTAGCTGATCATCAACCATATCAAAACAATAACATTAGCGAAAAAGACAAAAACAATCAAAAGAAACATATTCTCAGTTCGCTCTCTCTCGATATTGTTGGTTTTGTTTTTGTTCCATTGCTTCGTTTCTATGCATTGCCTCTCACATATGCAATTGCATGAAGGATTGAGAGAGACAAGTAATTACCCAGTGGCGAAGAGCTAAATCAGGTCGGTCGAAATAATGCATTACGTACGATACGTAAAGTAATGCATTACCTATGAGAATTTTTTTCAGCGCATTTTTAATGGCCAGAATAAAAACGACTTCTCGTACGAGAGAAACGAGCTGTTGTCAAGTTCGTTTTTGTATACCCCTTCCCCTCTAATCAACAAACGATTTTCGTCTTTCGTTGCGTTGAAACGACGTCGTAACGTTTGCCGAATTTCGTTTTGGATTTTACCGTTTTGTGTGTGGCACGCGTTCTTCTTTCGTTTGATTTTTTGTCTATGCCTATTCTTTTTGTGTGTATAGTGTAAATGTGTGTAAATACAAGTGCATAATTGCCTATGTGTGATGACTTTTGTTTTCGTTTTACACGCCGCGACGCGTCACTTTTCTGATTTTATTGTGCTGTGAGGACGTGATTTTGAAGGAAATATTTGAACGCTGCTCTATCTGGTATGTATAAGTCATCTTCATTTTATTTTTAATGACAAAAAATTAATAATGTTTAATTAACAGATCCTATTGAAACCGAAGGCTGGGCCAACTTATACTGCAACTATTAGGAAATGCTTTCGGGATCAGAATGGACAGCTGGCGAAACAGAAATTTTTACAGTAAAACTAAAATTAAGAATATATGTAGATATAGATATAAATATAGACTAAATGGATATAGATTTTAAGAATGTTAAATAGTTTACAGATATGACAATAAATGATAATTATTATAAATTTAATAAAAAAAATACTACATTACTGATGTGTTTCTATATTTCAATTCGTAACCAATTATTTCTGCAATTACGTTACAAAGAAGTAAGCCATACTATATAGTGAGAAAATGGGTTGCAGGTATATTGGGTTTTAATGTACGCACATTACTTTGCTACTTTCCTATGGAGATAGAATTGCAAGTTGACGGAAAAATTTGGCGGTATATGTTTCTTCCAAACGAATAGGGAATCTGGTGTTAATAAATCAAAATACATGTCTACTCCTAGTGAAAAAAAAATTTTTTACATAGGGTGGATAAAAAGGTCACTTCCCTTGTAAATTTGACCACTCCATCTTCAAAAATTTGTATGAAAACCGAATATTAAAGTAACGCTAATTTTTTGGGTTTTTTCATTTAATTAATTATAAATATTTAAGTGTTATATTTAATAACTTTATATTCATATCAATGGAAAGGTAACATTCTGAGCAATAATAAAAAATTTTAAATTTTTTGATTATGTCTAGATTTGTAAGTTTTATCGATGCTTAAAGTTGAAAAAAAAACCGAATATTAATGTGTTACACTGTATGTATATAAATATATTAATATGTATTGTAAAATTATAAACGCAATTACTTCACATGCATATATGTATATATATGTATATGTATGTACACATATCCATGTCAAGTAATTGCGTTTGTAACCTTTACCCTTTACATCAACTAATGCTTTTCCATGCATTAAATAAAGTTCAAAGTAAACACAACGATTTTTGTTTTATTTTTTTATTTTGATATTGCGACTTTGTTTTGACCACTTATAATTCGAAGAATACCAACATATTATATGGCACAGCTGATTATCACCTACATTTTAAGGCCGATCGCTACCAAATTTTTAAAACAGCTATTAGCTACAAATCTAGCTATTTTCAAAAGTTAGAATTAGCTGAAATAAAAGTGCTCCAAATATCGGAATTGGTTGCATATTTGCTAGTTTCGATACTTTTTATGAGAAAAATTTTCTAACACCATATGACAAAGTGAATTGCATCGATAACTTTATCGATAACAATCACTCAAAAAGTGAAATATTCGACTAAAGATATGGATTACGCCGCCACGGAAAATATTGTTTAGACTATGAGGATCCCGCAAAGTACCTTTGAAATGCTAATTACAAAATCGATAGCGTTGAAAATTCTGAGTTGGTGTTCATCAACGTAATAATAACAACATTGAATTAAAAAAGTTAAATTTTCATTAAAAAAAACTTACTTAATTTTAGCTACTTTTTTCAGCTATTTTTGAAGAAAGTTAGCTACTTTTAGCTACATTTAGACCTCGCTTTAGCTACTTTTGCTGAAAAAGTTTCGGCAACACTGATTAGAAGCAAAATATTCTCATTTCGCTCTCTCTCGTTCTTGTCGTTATTGTTTTTGTTCTATTGCATCGTTTCTATGCATTGCCTCTCACACATACAAACGCATAAAGGATTGAGAGTAGCGAAAAAGTCGTTACTTTTGACGGCCGCTAAGCAAAGCAGACAACGCTTAACATCAGTGCTGTCAGTTAACCTATTAAGTTGCTAGATCTAGCAATAAGCTGTTAAAAGTGATCTTAATGACCTAAAAAGCGTTATAATTATTCTCAAATTATTTAAGATAATACACATAATGAAATTGTTTGCATAATTGCATTATTTCAAATGTCATTTTTATTAAGATATTTCATTTTTATTCCTTTTAAATTTAGTATTTTTTAAGGTTTTTTTTTATTTCTTAAAAAAAAAAACGAATTTGTTTAATACAAAATGTTGTATAATAAAGCAATTTTGTATTCACAATTTTTACATACATTCTAGCTGTTATTATTATAAATTATTAAACAAATTTAGCTATTTTTGCTTCGGTGATTTTGACAGCACTGTTGTAGCGCGCGTCAAAAGTAACGACTTTTACCGTTACTCCTTCTAGCCTTTCACTCTTTCTCTCACTCCTAGACTCGCACTATTCTTGTCTCATTTCTGAGAGAGAGAAATCCTCATCCATACTCTCATTTGGGTAATTTTGGCGTTCGTTTTGGTTTAATTCTTTGCGAACGTTTCGATAGAGCGGGTGTTATCGCGCATCGATTTACATTTTCTCGTCGATTTCGATCAAAACTAAACAAAACGTGATTTTAATTACGAACAAAACGAAACAAACCGTGATTTTTATTACGATTAGTATGATAGTATATATTAATAAAGTAAATATTAATATATCACTTAATTAATTGAGTTTTCAATAAGTGCATTAGTTCGTGAGTGTGTGTGTCAATCGATTAATATCTCTGTGCTAGATATCGCGAACATTCGATATTCATTGTGTTAGGGGCGTAGTTTGTGACGTAGGTAGTTCATTCGTATAAACCGCGAGCGCTTTTCTGTTACGCTTGTTGAACTGAAGAATCGCGTTCGGTTTGTGCCTGCGCGACTTATTTTACCTGCTGAAAACCGCGCGCGATTTTTTGTTGGTTTGTTGTTGTCGCGTGTCTTTAATTGCAGTAAGTTTTAAGAATTGTCCGATTGTGTCCGATTTTGAATTTTATAAAATTCTATAATTTTGCATTATATAATTTATACATTTATTACATAAATATTTAATATTTTTTATTTATTCAAATAAATTATTAGTTAAATTTATTTAATAATTTTTTCTTCTTTTTAAAATTATATAAAAATATAATTTTTTTTTTATATATATTTATTAATTTTATTTGTTCACACATATTTTAATATTTTAATATTTTATTTATTTTATTTTAATATTTTCGAATTTTAAAATG
Organism: Drosophila parthenogenetica; assembly: GCA_035047505.1. Classification (NCBI taxonomy): domain Eukaryota; kingdom Metazoa; phylum Arthropoda; class Insecta; order Diptera; family Drosophilidae; genus Drosophila; species Drosophila parthenogenetica. The sequence goes on along the minus strand of JAWNPM010000122.1, from coordinate 3,438,422 downwards.
CCGCGTAGAAGGCAATTGTCTGCTGCTGCACGTTCGCAAAGGCGTAGGGCAAGAAATGAGGGTAAATAGAGAATACGCACAGTACGCAGATAGAGAGCGAGAGTTGAATTCCCAATCTCAAAGAATTCGTAGGGCAGTTAGCGAAAATAGAGTAGCAGAACAGATTGGGAATTCTCAGCAGCGTTCACGCCGTAGACGAAGCGCGCGTTTAAGGGTAATAGAACAGGCAGCCGATACTTCGAATAGGACAATCAGGAGGCAGGATCCAGACGTTAGGCAGAGCGAGAGGGCTTCAGATGCCCTAAATAGACGGATTCGTAGGGAAAATTCTGAGGAAAGGAATAGAGAACAGGCAGCCAATACTTCGCGTAGGACAGTTAGAAGACAGGATCCACAAGTTAGGCAAAGAGAACAAGCAGTAGACACTTTGCGAAGATCGCAAAGAAGACAGGATATTTTAGTTAGACGAATAGAACAAGTGCGCAACAGCCAGGCACACTTCGAAAGGAGACAGAATGTAGAGATTAGAATTTTATAAAGAGAAGTAGACAGAATAGCTAGGTCACAGGTTCGAATTGACCCTGTTCGTAGGTTAGTGGATAGAGCTTGAAATACAGCTCAAAGAAGAAGTGCTAGGATAAGGGACCGTCAGATCGCAGCAGATTCAATTAGAAATCTAAGTCAGAGAGTTAGTCAGTATAGTAGTATTTCACAGAAAAGGGCAGCAGAAAACGAGCGTAATGCTGTGCGTTATGAGCAGGATTGAGAAAATGCCATTGAAGGAGAGGCACGACCCATTAGGAATAGTTTAGAAAGTTTTATAGCCACCTATTATAAAAACATTAAGAACGGCCCTGACCATGTATGCATTTGTTGCAAAAGGTTTTGTGGTTTCCTCACCAAATAGATAGAATAGGTAGGGAATATATTTTAGAAAATAATGAGTTTAGCGCTGACATTCTGTTTTTGTCCGATCAGTTTCCATCTGTGAACGGCATGCATTCGTTTTGCAAGTCATGTAGCCGTTTAATTAAGGATGGAAAAAAAACGCAAGAATTCCATTACCAATGACTTAGACTTCCCAGAACTTCCAGAATGTCTGAAAGACTTACAGAGCTTAGAAGAAAGATTAGTTTCTCCAAGAATTCCATTCATGATCATAAAATCTTTAGATTATGATCGCCAAAATAGCATAAAAGGAGCAGTAGTTAATGGGCCAATTCCAGTTGCAAATATCGTAACTTCCCTTCCTAGGGCTTTTAGTGACGCAGAGGTTTTTCAGTTCCACCTCAAACGTAGATTAGAGTATCGTCACAGCTTTATGGTGGAAACTATATCTCCATATTGTGTTGTTGATGCAATTAGGTATTTAGTAGGTACTGAGCTTTATAGAAAGCACGAAATTAGTATTAATAAGGAATGGTTGGCTTTACATACATCACAAGTCGTTCCATTTCTTGCATCAACAGAAGATATAGACTTAGTTAGAGAAATGGGTGATAGAGCTGCAAACCCAAGTGTAGAAGAGAATGCTCCAGTAGAAGAGCAAGAACTTAATCCTGGAGGTGAGGAAACCTTAATGGAACATATGGATAGATAGGTTAATTCAATTTGATGAGGGATTTAAGATTTTGAAAGGCATTCGCTCGTCTCCTGCGCATTGGGAAGCAGAGAAGAAGAATGTTATGGCCATGATACGACAATTCGGCATACCTTCTTTCTTCATTACGCTCTCTGCGGCAGAAAGTAGCTGGTTAGAAGTTATAGTTATTTTAAAGAAAACAGTTAGGAAGCAAGTTCTAACCGAACAAGAGGCAGCTAGTGTAGAAAGGTCTGAAGTTGTAGAACTGATTAGGTCAGACCCAGTTACTTGTGCTAGGTACTTTGATTATAGGTATAGGCAGCTTCTTAAGGTTATGAAAAAGGATGGAGGCATTTTCGGCCAACATTTTGTTTATAAATATTATTGGCGAGTAGAGTTTCAACACAGGGGTTCACCACACATTCATGGAATGTTTTGGTTAAAGGATGCGCCTTTATTTGATCCTAAAGATCCTTCCACTTGTCCACGAGTTGTAGAGTTTGTTGATCAATTTATAACGACGGAAAAGAATTCAACAAACGATGAATTGAAACCTTTCATTTTATACCAAACGCATAAGCATACTCCGTCATGCCAGCGTAGCATCAGAAATAGGCAAATCTATCGTTTTGGTATACCATATCCTCCTATGCCTAGTACAGACATTCCCTATCCTCTTCCTGCAGATTGTCCGAGTAATTCAATTCATCAACAGAACTTTGAGAAAATAAACAGTTTCTTGAGTTCTCCCATAGATAGTGAAGTTAGGGAATCCCTTAATGATTTCAATAATTTTGTCTCGCAACCTCAAATTGGTCTTAGTTATGAGGATTATATTTTAGCAATTAGATCTAGTTTAAACAGACCAAAAATATTTTTAAAGAGAAGTTTCGATGCCATATGGGTGAATGCGTATAACACGCATATTTTGTCAATGCAGAGAGCCAACATAGATATCCAGTTTACATTAAATCCATATGCGCGCTGCAGTCATGTAACAAATTATATAAATAAGTCGCAAAGAGGTATGTCCAAGCTTATGCGAGAAGCTGTAGAAGAAGCGCGTTCAGGAAATTTTACCATTAAGCAGAAACTGCAGCACATAGGTCATAAATTCATGAATGGCTTAGAAATATTTGCTCAGGAGGCAGCTTATTGCTGTTTAGGAATGTCGTTGTCCGAGAGCAGCAATGCAGAAGTCTTCATAAACACTGGATTGCCTGACAAACGAGTTGGAATGCTTAAGTCAAGGGCACAACTCAAAAGTTTGCCCGAAGACTCAGATGATATTTTCGAAGTAGGCCTATTAGATCATTACATTAACCGTCCAGATGGTCTAAATAGTTTATGCTTAGCAGATTTTGCGGCATTTTATTCTTTCTCTAAAACTGCAGGTAGGACTCGTCAAGAAACACAGAATGAGGTAGAAAATGCAGAATTCGGTGCAACCGAAGTATATCCTCTTCGCAATGGTAGTGGATATATCAGGAAAAGACAGTCCACGGATAATACGATATAGGAGATTTAACGTTAGTCACGATAGGGAGAATTATTTTAGGGAAGTAGTAATGTTGTATTATCCGTGGAGAAATGAACAGGAGGATCTTATTAGTAGGAATTTCGAAGAGTTTTGCAGTCATAATTATTTAATTGAAGCAAACCGTAGTAGATTCAATGTTTTAGACGATAATAGGTTTAGAGTATTAGGTATAGCAGAAATAGATCCCCAGGTAAACATTTTAAATAAAGGAAACGAGGAGAATGAATATGGGCCAAATAGCAAAACTGTTCACTTTGTTAAGTTGCCTGTTTTAATGACATCGTCATGTTTAGAAGAAATAGTATGTTCCATAAACTTAAAACAGAGAATTTATCTAAACCACGTTTTGCATAATTTTAAGATAGGCAAAAAGTTCTATGAATTTGTAGGTGGTGGAGCAGGTGTCGGCAAAAGCCGACTAATTTCGGTATTATCAAGCCTTTACAGCTAGGTTTAATAATAGAAGAGGCTCAAATCCTGAGTCAATTAAAGTTCTTTTGTCCGCTCCAACAGGGAAGGCAGCATTCGGAATTGGGATTGTACACTCCATTCCATGCTCAGTCTTCCTGTTAATCATTCCGATCGAATTGGGGCCTTATCCGCTGACTTACTTAATACGCTACATTCGAGATTGATCGATCTCAAACTTCTCATTATTGACGAAATTTCAATGGTAGGAGCCAAAATGTTTGGATTTATAAACTTGAGGCTACAGCAAATTTGCAAAAGTAATCACTTTTTTGGAGGAATACCTGTCATCGTGTTTGGCGATCTCAGACAACTGAGGCCTGTGGGCGACAGTTGGATTTTTCAACAATCCTCTAGGGACGCCTACAGTGAACTACATGGCACACTATGGGAAAATAATCTTATTAGAGTTGAATTTTTTGAGTTGACAGAAATAACGAGTCAACGGCATGACCAACCATTTGCTGTAGCCCTTAATAATATGGCATCCGCTCATATGACTGACAGTGATATTGAGATTCTTAGCTCCAGAGTAGTAAGGGAAGATATGATACCAGAAGATGCTATTCATCTTTTCCATTCCAACGCCGCAACAAATTCATATAACACTTTAAAATTGAATCGAATTGCGACCACCTAATATTGTTCTAGTGCTGAGGATTTTGTAAAGGGTAGTTATATAGATGAGGCCAACAAGGCCCATATTCTTCAATCCGTTAAAGGATTCAAAACTTCAGAAACCCAGGGTTTGTGTATTACTCTTATTTTGAAGACTACAGCTAAATATATGATGACTGTTAATATAGACACTTCAGATGGCTTAGTTAATGGAGCAACAGGAATACTTAGACAGATAGATTTAGATTCAAACAGTCATCCAATTCTTCAATGGGTAGATTTCCTTGAGGAAAGAGTAGGAAAAGAATTACGTTTAAAGTATAGAAATCTACCCAATCCATTGTGGACCCCAGTAGTCAAAACTGTTCGAAGTTTTCAGTTTAGGAAAAATGAAAATGTTACTATAGATCGCAAGTAGTTTCCGATCGTACCTGCAGAAGGTATTATCATCCACAAGAGTCAGGGAGCAACTTTTAACAAGGTGGCGGTCCACATTTCCGATAGTTTAGATCGAGCAGCTTTATATGTAGGCTGTAGTAGAGCGACAAGTGCAGCTAAACTGTTTCTAGTAGGCAACTTTAACCCTCCAAGGCCCATCCTAGGTCGAAATGTAGTTCAGGAAGAATTAGAAAAATTATGCTCCATTAAGTTGCTTAGTACACATTTCGACTATTTAATAAACAGTTCTAATTTCGAGATTTTTTTCCACAAAGTCTGCACTGTCATATTAAAAGTGTCCAGTTAGATAAGCTGATGCATCAGGCATCAATGCTTTGCTTTGTTGAAGGCTCGACCTTTCCAACTGAGACTTATGAAGTCCCAAGGGGTAGAATTGCTGTACATTTAGATTGTTTAGGTGGAGGTAGGACTAGATCACAAAGAGGCATTCTTGTCTTTGTCAGGAACGAACTTTTTGAGAATGTTAGTCTTTGTTCCACAGGTCGCAATATTGATGGTTCGCACGTATTCGAATACTCAGTTTTAAAGTTTAAGTCTATAGGAATTTTAGTAGTTTACAAGAGCCCCCATTACTCGTTATCCAGATTTAGAATTGAGTTTGAGGATTTATTTGAAAGGTATAGTGGTATTTTAGGTAGTGATTCAGTTATTTTAGGAGATTTTAATTTAAGTTTTAAGCGCTCTCACTCAGGCTAGGGAAACATACGAAAGTTTGGTTAGGAGGGGATTTAGATCCCTTTTAGATTTGAAAATGTCCACAACACGTGACGACACACACATTGGATGGGCATTTTCAAATGTGTCGCTTGGCCAAGCCATCGCAAAAACTTATGAGACAGTGCACAGCATTCATGACGCGATTTCAGGTAGTCTGTAAGTTGATAGGTCGGGAATTATTTATATTTTTTTTCCGCGCGGGGAACATGGAAGTTCGTAATTTTCTAAAAATTACATACTTCAAGTCGACTCGAGATCTATTTAAAAGATCTAATTGCATTGCAATGACCTCCACGTGGTGTTCCCTGGATACCAATTTAAGTTATTTATTATTACTTAAATCGGGAACGAACTCGAGCGCTTTTTACTAGTAATCGGGCGTGTTCGATTATAATTTGTTTTTTTATACTCTCTGCAAGAGTATATTGGGCTTGTGCAAATGTATGTAACAGGCAGAAGGAGGCGTGGCAGACCCCATAAAGTATATATATTCTTGATCAGCATCACAAGCCGAGTCGATATATCCATGTCCGTCTGTCTGTCTGTCTGTCCGTATGAACACACAGATTTCAGAGATGGTAACAGCTACAAGTTCGAGTTTGGTCTCAATCGACTCGATATTTAGTCAGTCAATACAAGAATCTTTTTTTTTCGATGCCACGCCCTATTCGCCCACAATGAGTAAAAAACCCGTTACACCTCGGAAAAAAGCTATGTTTTCGGCTAATATCTCAGTAACTATGGCACCTAGGAATACCAATTTTGGTACACGTGTTCCAAGAGACCGCATAAATGCAATGATATCAAAAATTTTGGGCTGCCACGCCCCCTTTTTCCGCAAGAAATAAAAGAAAATTTCAAACTTGCATGCCGTTTTTAAAGCATTTATTCTTATCGTACAGTATTGTTATTTTTGATTCGTTTGAAGACGTATCATCTCAAACTCTCCTGAAAGTTTTATAAGAATCCGACCATAAACAAGAAAGAAATTAAGCAACAAAGATTTTATTCGAGAGCAATAAGTGCGAGAGAGACAGCGCTAGTCATGCCGACCAATAGTATTCATACACACATATGTATGTGCATACATTTAACGTCAAACGAATTTGTATGTACATACAGACAAACACATATATGTTCGATTATGCTTAGCTTTTTTTTTGTTTTAACGTGTTCTAATACAAGAACTATCTATTGTAATATCCGGATACCGATTTAAGCATTAAAATTAGGAATAAAAGCAGAGTCGGGCGTGTTCGACTGTACTTTTCTTTCTTGTTGTTCCTAAATATTGAAATATTTTCTTCAAGAGTTACCCTAAAATGTTGTATACCCCTAATATAAATAGAATCAATGAAACACACTTAAAAAAGAAAATTAAAATCATGTACTTTGATAAGCCCTCAAGGTATGTAACCCCTTAAAACGGCATGCAAATTTGAAAATTTTATTTTTTTCTTAAGGCATAAGGGGGCGTGGCAGCGAAAAATTTTAAATGACAATGCATTTATACTGTCTCTAGGAACCTGCATACCAAAATTGGTATTCCTAAGTGCCGTAGTTACTGAGATATTCGCTTTAAACATCTATTTTTTTCGAGGTATGTCTAGTTTTTTGCTCATTGTGGGCAAATGGGGCGTGGCATCAAAAAAAAAAAGATTCTTGTATTGACTGACTAAATATCGAGTCGATAGAGACCAAACTCGAATTTAGCTTTTTCCATCTCTGAAATCTGTGTGTTCATACGGACAGACAGACAGACGGACATGGATATATCGACTCGGCTTGTGATGCTGATCAAGAATATATATACTTTATGGGGTCTGCCACGCCTCCTTCTGCATATTACATACATTTGCACAAACCCAATATACTCTTGCAGAGAGTATAAAACACGCAACAAATTCTTCAGAGAGAGACAGCGCTGGCAGTGCCGACCAAAAGTATACATACGCACATATATATATATGTGCATACATATAACGTCAAACAAATTTGTATGTGCATACAGACAAACATATGTATTTTCGATTATACTTAGTTTTTTTTGTTTTAACGTTACCGATTTTAACATTATAATTGGGAACAATAGCAGAGAGTATTATACGGTCGGGTGTGTTCGACTGTACTTTTCTTACTTGCTATACCCGTTACTCGTAGAGTACAAGGGTATATTGTAGTCGTTGGAATGTATGTAACAGGCAGAAGGAGGCGTGGCAGACCCCATAAAGTATATATATTCCTGATCAGCGTCACAAGCCGAGTCGATATAGCCATGTCCGTCTGTCTGTCTGTATGAACACACAGATTTCAGAGATGGTAAGAGCTACAAATTCGAATTTGGTCTCTATCGACTCGATATTTAGTCAGTCAATACGAGAATCTTTTTTTTTTTGATGCCACGCCTCATTCGTCCACAATGAGCAAAAAACTGGGCACACCTCGGAAAAAATAGATGTTTAAAGCGAATATCTCAGTAACTACGGCACTTAGGAATACCAATTTTGGTACGCATTTTTCTAAAGACAGCATAAAAACATCCCTTATTCCGTAAGAAAAAAAAAATTTTTTAAACTTGCATGCCGTTTTAAAGGCATTTGTTGTTATCGTAGAGTATTTTTATTTATGATTCCTTTGAAGAAAAATAATATCAAACTATGCTGAAAGTTGCATAAAAATCCAACAACAAACAACACAGCTACCATTTATAAAGTTAATATTTAGGTCAATGCATGAGTGCGAGCGCGACAGAAACATACAAGCATTTACTCGAACTCTTTTGATGCATGTGTGGCGGCAATAGTATACATACACACATATATACATATATATGTGCATACATATAACGTCAAACGAATTTGTATGTGCATAAACACAAACATATATATGTTCGATTATAAATTGTCATTTTTTTTGTAACGTGTTCTAATACAAGAACTATCTATTGTAATATCCGGATACTGAATTTAACATTATAATTGGGAATAGAAGCAGAGAGAATTATACGGTCGGGCGCGTTCGACTGTACTTTTCTTACTTGTCTTTCTTGTTTCTTGACTGTTTGTGTAAACGCAGCGCAGTCGGTACCTAACGTAAAACGTATTCCAAGAAGATAGTACAGAAATTTTTCCACCGCAAGGTAAGCATCTTTAACTTCGAGTATATAACTATAACGTTTTTCATCACTCGGGGAAGACTTCTTACTCCAGTAAAACACCGAGTGTTGTTTTCCTTCGAAATCCTGTAGTAAAACTGCCCAAAATCCGCTTTTGGACGCGTCTGTATGGAGTTCTGTGCTCGCATTTCTGCAATATAGCCGTAGCACCGGTTCATTTGAAAGCGCGTCTTTCAGTGTACTTGGTGATAAACGCTGTGTACTCTCTGCTGCTGTCTTCAATAGGTAAATGCATGAAGCTATTTTCTAAATCCATAACCACAAACACCTTTGCTGCTTGCAGTTTTTCCAACACGTCCTCCATCAACGGTACCGGGAATATATCTTTGAGCACCATGGAATTTAGATGACGAAAGTCCACGCATACCCTGCTCGATCCGTCCTTTTTCTTGACGATCACAACTCGGCTTGCAATATTCGATGTCGACTTGCACACGATACCCTTGTGTAACCAATCGTCGACCTGTTGTTTCACCAACTCCGACTCCTCGGGTGTATGGCGAGTTGGTTGATGACGGAACAGCTTTAATTGCCCGTCAGGCACTATCTTCATTCGCACGGGGCACTCAAAAGGTGAAGTCGATGAAATGTAACCCGTAATTATCGATTCCATCAATGGTATAAACTGCGGGGGAGCGTTTATGTTACGTCTTCAACAATGTTATAAATACTTAGCTCAGTTGGTTCAGCGCTGTCTGGTCGCGCTACCACCTTTGTGAACTTGAGTTCGCCTCTGTTCAATATTAAACAGAACTTTGACGCAAAATCGTATCCAAGTCGGCAGTCATGCTCCATATTGTTATCAGGAACCACGACGAGTTTCTGCTTTGTTTCGCAATCATCTACGCCTATAACGCCAATTAACATTCCTAGAGGTTGGGTCTTGCTATTTCCCAGGCCACGTAGAACTGAACAGCATTTCTCCAACGTAACGTTTGATAACTTTTTGAACACACAGTGGCGAATTAATGTGGGATCCGATCCAGTGTCGACTAAACAGCCAACTTTAACACCATTCAACGATATCTCTTTGTTTCGTTTGTCTTCCCTGACTACGTTGATATTTTGAACATTTTGTGGACAGTTTTTGGAAATGTGTCCCACCCCTTCGCATTTAAAGCACTTTATTATACCCGTTACTCGTAGAGTAAAAGGGTACATTGTAGTCGTTGGAATGTATGTAACAGGCAGAAGGAGGCGTGGTAGACCCCATAAAGTATATATATTCTTGATCAGCATCAACAGCCGAGTCGATATAGCCATGTCCGTCTGTCCGTCCGTCCGTCTGTATGAACAAAAGGATCTCAGCAACTATAAGAGCTAGAAAGACCCGAGAGGTCGCAAATGAAAGATACAATTTGTAAGCGGTACAAGTTTGTTTTTGTTTTTGGACACGCCCACTTTAGGGCGTTCTATGTTCATATAAAGGTAAAAGCAGCTAAAAATAGCATGTTTTAGTATAGAAAATTTTTTTTTTAGTTACGTTATCCGAGCCAAATTCACATGGGATGTTCATATCTATGGCGTACATAATCTGACCAAGTTTGATCCAAAACGGACTACTATATCGTATAGCTCCCATAGAGACAATCGGTCAAAAGTTCGCTCCTAGTATTAGTTTGTATGAACAATTTTTGTATTTACCAAACTATCTTAATGAAACTGACACAGAATATATTTATCAATAAAATAAACATACTGACCGAGTTTCATTCAAATCGGACTACTATATCGTATAGCTCCCATAGGAGCAGTCGGTCAAAAATATGCTCTGATCATAAATTTGTGTGAAAATTTTCTGTGTTTTCCCAGCTATCTTAGCCATCCCCTAAACTATTGCACTACTTTTATTATCATTACCCATTTTTAATTACATATTGAAACTAAGTAACGGGTATCCTAAAGTCGCGGGGCGACTATAGCATTCTTTCTTGTTTTTGATTTACAGTCTTTTCTCATGTGATCAGCTGCGCCACAATTAAACAAGTAAGAAAGGCTACAGTCGAGCGCGCCGACTGTAAAAGACCCCGTACTCTCCTTGTATTCGAAATTAATATTTGGATACGGTTGTAATTTAAAATTTAAGTTTTAAAATTAAATTTTAAAAAACAAATTTGATTCGGTCACTGATGAGATTCGAAACCGCCCTTACTGACGCAAGTTCCATATCATGCTGCAACTCTACTAGTTACACCACACCATTCATTTGGCAGAAATTTGATTATTTTCATTTATATATAATAATGTAATTATTTAAAAAATAAAAAAAAATAATTAAATTTCTGGGTCTGTGCCGGGTTCGAACCGCAGACCATTGGCTGTTGCACCAGTTAAAATTCTTTATTTACATTTTTGTTTTAAATTTAAAAAAGTATATTAATAAATTCCACTGTCGGGAATTGAACCTGCGAACTTATACGCAAGTTGCAGAACACGCCGCAACACTACTAATTGCACCAACCCCTCCTTGTGAGACGGCTCCGATTATTTTCATTAAGATATAATAGTGCTAAATTATAAAATTTAAAAAAAAAAAATTAATTTCTGAGTCTGTGCCGGGATTCGAACCGCAGGTTTTGTGTTTACAAACAAGTGCGTGACCCACCCGGACCACGCTCTCTTTGCACACTACTGCGGCTAATGTACATAAAAACATACAGTTATCTCTTTTCTTTCAACCACGTGCATTGACAATGTGCTCCAAGAGACACTTTGTTACCTAATTGCTCAGTTGTTTATAGGTGGATTTTTATGCAACTTTCAGGGCAGTTTGATATAATTTGTCTTTAAACGAATCTTAAATTACAACACTGTACGATGAGGACAAATGCCTTAAAAACGGCATCGAAATTGAACATTTTATTTTTTTTTTTGTGAAAAAAGGGGGCGTGGCAGCAAAAAAATTTTAATGGCACTTTATTTATGCTGTCCCTAGGAACCTGCGTACCCAAATTGGTGGTCGTAAGTGCCATAGTTACGGAGATATTCGCGGAAAACATCAATTTTTTTCGAGGTGTCTTTGGTTTTTTGCTTATTGCGGGGGCGGTAGGGGGCGTGGCACTGATTTGAAATAAACTTGATCTGCTCGCGAAAGTTACTGAATTTTTATTACAAATTTGGTGGTTCTAGCTCTTGTAGTTTAAAAGATCCAGGTGTTCATACAGACGGACGGACAGACAGACAGACGGACATTGCTATATCGACTCGGCTGTTGATGCTGATCAAGAATATATATACTTTATAGGGTCGGAAAAGCTTCCTTCTGCCTGTTACGCACATTTGGCTTCTGACAAACCTAATAGACCCCTATACTCTTTTTAAGAGTACGGGGTCTAAAAATGAATATGTCCGAAATAAGCTCTAAAATGTTGTTTCAAATTTAATTAACGGATAATTGAGTGATTTACATAAAACTAAAAATCCTTTTTGTTTGTTTGTTTTTATACTCTCTGAAAGAGTATATTGGGTTTGTGTAAATTCATGTAACAGGCAGAAGGAGGCGTCTGTCTGTCCGTATGAACAAACAGATTTCAGAGATGGTACGAGCTACAAGTTCGAATTTGGTCTCTATCGATTCGATATTTAGTCAGTCAATACAAAAATCTTTTTTTTTTCGATGCCACGCCCCATTCGGCCACAATGAGCAAAAAACTAGACATACCTCAGAAAAAATATATGTTTTCGGCTAATATCTCAGTAACTATGGTACTTAGGAATACCAATTTTGGTGCTCATATTCCTAGAGACAGCACAAATGCATTGACATTAAAAATTTTGAGCTGCCACGCCCCCTTTTCGTACAAGGAATAAAATAATTTTCAAACTTAAATGCCGTTTTTAAGGCATTTAATCTGATCGTTCATAATTGCAATTTAAAATTCGTTTGGAGACGAAATACATTAAACTATCGTGAAAGTTGCATAAAAATCCGACTGTAAACAAAAAAGCAAATAAATGTTAATTTAATATTTGCAATTAAACACAATGGCAATGCATGAGAGCGAGATAGGAACATACACACATGTGATCTAACTCCGCCTGTATATGTGCATACGCAAATGTACGTACATATGTGTGTACGAAAGTAATTCATAGTATGTAAATATGGCCATACATATGTATGTATGTACACATATTTAAATATTTATATTTAAATATATATATATATAAACTTCTCGAATACTTGCATGTACGCAATTGCGTTTATGACCTTCGGCCTTGACTTCATCTAATGCTTTTACATGCAAAAACATTCAATAAAGTTACAAAGTGGAAATAACGAATTTTGTTTTGTTCTGTTATTGCCTCTTTGTTTTAGTTGCTTCTAATATGAAGAACACAGACAAATCAAATTATTTAGCTGATCATCAACCATATCAAAACAATAACATTAGCGAAAAAGACAAAAACAATCAAAAGAAACATATTCTCAGTTCGCTCTCTCTCGATATTGTTGGTTTTGTTTTTGTTCCATTGCTTCGTTTCTATGCATTGCCTCTCACATATGCAATTGCATGAAGGATTGAGAGAGACAAGTAATTACCCAGTGGCGAAGAGCTAAATCAGGTCGGTCGAAATAATGCATTACGTACGATACGTAAAGTAATGCATTACCTATGAGAATTTTTTTCAGCGCATTTTTAATGGCCAGAATAAAAACGACTTCTCGTACGAGAGAAACGAGCTGTTGTCAAGTTCGTTTTTGTATACCCCTTCCCCTCTAATCAACAAACGATTTTCGTCTTTCGTTGCGTTGAAACGACGTCGTAACGTTTGCCGAATTTCGTTTTGGATTTTACCGTTTTGTGTGTGGCACGCGTTCTTCTTTCGTTTGATTTTTTGTCTATGCCTATTCTTTTTGTGTGTCTAGTGTAAATGTGTGTAAATACAAGTGCATAATTGCCTATGTGTGATGACTTTTGTTTTCGTTTTACACGCCGCGACGCGTCACTTTTCTGATTTTATTGTGCTGTGAGGACGTGATTTTGAAGGAAATATTTGAACGCTGCTCTATCTGGTATGTATAAGTCATCTTCATTTTATTTTTAATGACAAAAAATTAATAATGTTTAATTAACAGATCCTATTGAAACCGAAGGCTGGGCCAACTTATACTGCAACTATTAGGAAATGCTTTCGGGATCAGAATGGACAGCTGGCGAAACAGAAATTTTTACAGTAAAACTAAAATTAAGAATATATGTAGATATAGATATAAATATGTAAATATAGACTAAATGGATATAGATTTTCAGAATGTTAAATAGTTTACAGATATGACAATAAATGATGATTATTATAAATTTAATAAAAAAAATACTACATTACTGATGTGTTTCTATATTTCAATTCGTAACCAATTATTTCTGCAATTACGTTACAAAGAAGTAAGCCATACTATATAGTGAGAAAATGGGTTGCAGGTATATTGGGTTTTAATGTACGCACATTACTTTGCTACTTTCCTATGGAGATAGAATTGCAAGTTGACGGAAAAATTTGGCGGTATATGTTTCTTCCAAACGAATAGGGAATCTGGTGTTAATTGGTTAGATAATAAATCAAAATACATGTCTACTCCTAGTGAAAAAAAAATTTTTTACATAGGGTGGATAAAAAGGTCACTTCCCTTGTAAATTTGACCACTCCATCTTCAAAAATTTGTATGAAAACCGAATATTAAAGTAACGCTAATTTTTTGGGTTTTTTCATTTAATTAATTATAAATATTTAAGTGTTATATTTAATAACTTTATATTCATATCAATGGAAAGGTAACATTCTGAGCAATAATAAAAAATTTTAAATTTTTTGATTATGTCTAGATTTGTAAGTTTTATCGATGCTTAAAGTTGAAAAAAAAAAACCGAATATTAATGTGTTACACTGTATGTATATAAATATATTAATATGTATTGTAAAATTATAAACGCAATTACTTCACATGCATATATGTATATATATGTATATGTATGTACACATATCCATGTCAAGTAATTGCGTTTGTAACCTTTACCCTTTACATCAACTAATGCTTTTCCATGCATTAAATAAAGTTCAAAGTAAACACAACGATTTTTGTTTTATTTTTTTATTTTGATATTGCGACTTTGTTTTGACCACTTATAATTCGAAGAATACCAACATATTATATTGCACAGCTGATTATCACCTACATTTTAAGGCCGATCGCTACCAAATTTTTAAAACAGCTATTAGCTACAAATCTAGCTATTTTCAAAAGTTAGAATTAGCTGAAATAAAAGTGCTCCAAATATCGGAATTGGTTGCATATTTGCTAGTTTCGATACTTTTTATGAGAAAAATTTTCTAACACCATATGACAAAGTGAATTGCATCGATAACTTTATCGATAACAATCACTCAAAAAGTGAAATATTCGACTAAAGATATGGATTACGCCGCCACGGAAAATATTGTTTAGACTATGAGGATCCCGCAAAGTACCTTTGAAATGCTAATTACAAAATCGATAGCGTTGAAAATTCTGAGTTGGTGTTCATCGACGTAATAATAACAGCATTGAATTAAAAAAGTTAAATTTTCATTAAAAAAAACTTACTTAATTTTAGCTACTTTTTTCAGCTATTTTTGAAGAAAGTTAGCTGCTTTTAGCTACATTTAGACCTCGCTTTAGCTACTTTTGCTGAAAAAGTTTCGGCAACACTGATTAGAAGCAAAATATTCTCATTTCGCTCTCTCTCGTTCTTGTCGTTATTGTTTTTGTTCTATTGCATCGTTTCTATGCATTGCCTCTCACACATACAAACGCATAAAGGATTGAGAGTAGCGAAAAAGTCGTTACTTTTGACGGCCGCTAAGCAAAGCAGACAACGCTTAACATCAGTGCTGTCAGTTAACCTATTAAGTTGCTAGATCTAGCAATAAGCTGTTAAAAGTGATCTTAATGACCTAAAAAGCGTTATAATTATTCTCAAATTATTTAAGATAATACACATAATGAAATTGTTTGCATAATTGCATTATTTCAAATGTCATTTTTATTAAGATATTTCATTTTTATTCCTTTTAAATTAAGTATTTTTTAATGTTTTTTTTTTTTTCTTAAAAAAAAAAAACGAATTTGTTTAATACAAAATGTTGTATAATAAAGCAATTTTGTATTCACAATTTTTACATACGTTCTAGCTGTTATTATTATAAATTATTAAACAAATTTAGCTATTTTTGCTTCGGTGATTTTGACAGCACTGTTGTAGCGCGCGTCAAAAGTAACGACTTTTACCGTTACTCCTTCTAGCCTTTCACTCTTTCTCTCACTCCTAGACTCGCACTATTCTTGTCTCATTTCTGAGAGAGAGAAATCCTCATCCATACTCTCATTTGGGTAATTTTGGCGTTCGTTTTGGTTTAATTCTTTGCGAACGTTTCGATAGAGCGGGTGTTATCGCGCATCGATTTACATTTTCTCGTCGATTTCGATCAAAACTAAACAAAACGTGATTTTAATTACGAACAAAACGAAACAAACCGTGATTTTTATTACGATTAGTATGATAGTATATATTAATAAAGTAAATATTAATATATCACTTAATTAATTGAGTTTTCAATAAGTGCATTAGTTCGTGAGTGTGTGTGTCAATCGATTAATATCTATGTGCTAGATATCGCGAACATTCGATATTCATTGTGTTAGGGGCGTAGTTTGTGACGTAGGTAGTTCATTCGTATAAACCGCGAGCGCTTTTCTGTTACGCTTGTTGAACTGAAGAATCGCGTTCGGTTTGTGCCTGCGCGACTTATTTTACTTGCTGAAAACCGCGCGCGATTTTTTGTTGGTTTGTTGTTGTCGCGTGTCTTTAATTGCAGTAAGTTTTAAGAATTGTCCGATTGTGTCCGATTTTGAATTTTATAAAATTCTATAATTTTGCATTATATAATTTATACATTTATTACATAAATATTTAATATTTTTTATTTATTCAAATAAATTATTAGTTGAATTTATTTAATAATTTTTTCTTCTTTTTAAAATTATATAAAAATATAATTTTTTTTTTATATATATTTATTAATTTTATTTGTTCACACATATTTTAATATTTTATTATTTTATTTATTTTATTTTAATATTTTCGAATTTTAAAATGCCGCGTAGAAGGCAATTGTCTGCTGCTGCACGTTCGCAAAGGCGTAGGGCAAGAAATGAGGGTAAATAGAGAATACGCACAGTACGCAGATAGAGAGCGAGAGTTGAATTCCCAATCTCAAAGAATTCGTAGGGCAGTTAGCGAAAATAGAGTAGCAGAACAGATTGGGAATTCTCAGCAGCGTTCACGCCGTAGACGAAGCGCGCGTTTAAGGGTAATAGAACAGGCAGCCGATACTTCGAATAGGACAATCAGGAGGCAGGATCCAGACGTTAGGCAGAGCGAGAGGGCTTCAGATGCCCTAAATAGACGGATTCGTAGGGAAAATTCTGAGGAAAGGAATAGAGAACAAGCAGCCAATACTTCGCGTAGGACAGTTAGAAGACAGGATCCACAAGTTAGGCAAAGAGAACAAGCAGTAGACACTTTGCGAAGATCGCAAAGAAGACAGGATATTTTAGTTAGACGAATAGAACAAGTGCGCAACAGCCAGGCACACTTCGAAAGGAGACAGAATGTAGAGATTAGAATTTTATAAAGAGAAGTAGACAGAATAGCTAGGTCACAGGTTCGAACTGACCCTGTTCGTAGGTTAGTGGATAGAGCTTGAAATACAGCTCAAAGAAGAAGTGCTAGGATAAGGGACCGTCAGATCGCAGCAGATTCAATTAGAAATCTAAGTCAGAGAGTTAGTCAGTATAGTAGTATTTCACAGAAAAGGGCAGCAGAAAACGAGCGTAATGCTGTGCGTTATGAGCAGGATTGAGAAAATGCCATTGAAGGAGAGGCACGACCCATTAGGAATAGTTTAGAAAGTTTTATAGCCACCTATAATAAAAACATTAAGAACGGCCCTGACCATGTATGCATTTGTTGCAAAAGGTTTTGTGGTTTCCTCACCAAATAGATAGAATAGGTAGGGAATATATTTTAGAAAATAATGAGTTTAGCGCTGACATTCTGTTTTTGTCCGATCAGTTTCCATCTGTGAACGGCATGCATTCGTTTTGCAAATCATGTAGCCGTTTAATTAAGGATGGAAAAAAAACGCAAGAATTCCATTACCAATGACTTAGACTTCCCAGAACTTCCAGAATGTCTGAAAGACTTACAGAGCTTAGAAGAAAGATTAGTTTCTCCAAGAATTCCATTCATGATCATAAAATCTTTAGATTATGATCGCCAAAATAGCATAAAAGGAGCAGTAGTTAATGGGCCAATTCCAGTTGCAAATATCGTAACTTCCCTTCCTAGGGCTTTTAGTGACGCAGAGGTTTTTCAGTTCCACCTCAAACGTAGATTAGAGTATCGTCACAGCTTTATGGTGGAAACTATATCTCCATATTGTGTTGTTGATGCAATTAGGTATTTAGTAGGTACTGAGCTTTATAGAAAGCACGAAATTAGTATTAATGAGGAATGGTTGGCTTTACATACATCACAAGTCGTTCCATTTCTTGCATCAACAGAAGATATAGACTTAGTTAGAGAAATGGGTGATAGAGCTGCAAACCCAAGTGTAGAAGAGAATGCTCCAGTAGAAGAGCAAGAACTTAATCCTGGAGGTGAGGAAACCTTAATGGAACATATGGATAGATAGGTTAATTCAATTTGATGAGGGATTTAAGATTTTGAAAGGCATTCGCTCGTCTCCTGCGCATTGGGAAGCAGAGAAGAAGAATGTTATGGCCATGATACGACAATTCGGCATACCTTCTTTCTTCATTACGCTCTCTGCGGCAGAAAGTAGCTGGTTAGAAGTTATAGTTATTTTAAAGAAAACAGTTAGGAAGCAAGTTCTAACCGAACAAGAGGCAGCTAGTGTAGAAAGGTCTGAAGTTGTAGAACTGATTAGGTCAGACCCAGTTACTTGTGCTAGGTACTTTGATTATAGGTATAGGCAGCTTCTTAAGGTTATGAAAAAGGATGGAGGCATTTTCGGCCAACATTTTGTTTATAAATATTATTGGCGAGTAGAGTTTCAACACAGGGGTTCACCACACATTCATGGAATGTTTTGGTTAAAGGATGCGCCTTTATTTGATCCTAAAGATCCTTCCACTTGTCCACGAGTTGTAGAGTTTGTTGATCAATTTATAACGACGGAAAAGAATTCAACAAACGATGAATTGAAACCTTTCATTTTATACCAAACGCATAAGCATACTCCGTCATGCCAGCGTAGCATCAGAAATAGGCAAATCTATCGTTTTGGTATACCATATCCTCCTATGCCTAGTACAGACATTCCCTATCCTCTTCCTAAAGATTGTCAGAGTAATTCAATTCATCAACAGAACTTTGAGAAAATAAACAGTTTCTTGAGTTCTCCCATAGATAGTGAAGTTAGGGAATCCCTTAATGATTTCAATAATTTTGTCTCGCAACCTCAAATTGGTCTTAGTTATGAGGATTATATTTTAGCAATTAGATCTAGTTTAAACAGACCAAAAATATTTTTAAAGATAAGTTTCGATGCCATATGGGTGAATGCGTATAACACGCATATTTTGTCAATGCAGAGAGCCAACATAAATATCCAGTTTACATTAAATCCATATGCGCGCTGCAGTCATGTAACAAATTATATAAATAAGTCGCAAAGAGGTATGTCCAAGCTTATGCGAGAAGCTGTAGAAGAAGCGCGTTCAGGAAATTTTACCATTAAGCAGAAACTGCAGCACATAGGTCATAAATTCATGAATGGCTTAGAAATATTTGCTCAGGAGGCAGCTTATTGCTGTTTAGGAATGTCGTTGTCCGAGAGCAGCAATGCAGAAGTCTTCATAAACACTGGATTGCCTGACAAACGAGTTAGAATGCTTAAGTCAAGGGCACAACTCAAAAGTTTGCCCGAAGACTCAGATGATATTTTCGAAGTAGGCCTATTAGATCATTACATTAACCGTCCAGATAGTCTAAATAGTTTATGCTTAGCAGATTTTGCGGCATTTTATTCTTTCTCTAAAACTGCAGGTAGGACTCGTCAAGAAACACAGAATGAGGTAGAAAATGCAGAATTCGGTGCAACCGAAGTATATCCTCTTCGCAATGGTAGTGGATATATCAGGAAAAGACAGTCCACGGATAATACGATATAGGAGATTTAACGTTAGTCACGATAGGGAGAATTATTTTAGGGAAGTAGTAATGTTGTATTATCCGTGGAGAAATGAACAGGAGGATCTTATTAGTAGGAATTTCGAAGAGTTTTGCAGTCATAATTATTTAATTGAAGCAAACCGTAGTAGATTCAATGTTTTAGACGATAATAGGTTTAGAGTATTAGGTATAGCAGAAATAGATCCCCAGGTAAACATTTTAAATAAAGGAAACGAGGAGAATGAATATGGGCCAAATAGCAACACTGTTCAGTTTGTTAAGTTGCCTGTTTTAATGACATCGTCATGTTTAGAGGAAATAGTATGTTCCATAAACTTAAAACAGAGAATTTATCTAAACCACGTTTTGCATAATTTTAAGATAGGCAAAAAGTTCTATGAATTTGTAGGTGGTGGAGCAGGTGTCGGCAAAAGCCGACTAATTTCGGTATTATCAAGCCTTTACAGCTAGGTTTAATAATAGAAGAGGCTCAAATCCTGAGTCAATTAAAGTTCTTTTGTCCGCTCCAACAGGGAAGGCAGCATTCGGAATTGGGATTGTACACTCCATTCCATGTTCAGTCTTCCTGTTAATCATTCCGATCGAATTGGGGCCTTATCCGCTGACTTACTTAATACGCTACATTCGAGATTGATCGATCTCAAACTTCTCATTATTGACGAAATTTCAATGGTAGGAGCCAAAATGTTTGGATTTATAAACTTGAGGCTACAGCAAATTTGCAAAAGTAATCACTTTTTTGGAGGAATACCTGTCATCGTGTTTGGCGATCTCAGACAACTGAGGCCTGTGGGCGACAGTTGGATTTTTCAACAATCCTCTAGGGACGCCTACAGTGAACTACATGGCACACTATGGGAAAATAATCTTATTAGAGTTGAATTTTTCGAGTTGACAGAAATAACGAGTCAACGGCATGACCAACCATTTGCTGTAGCCCTTAATAATATGGCATCCGCTCATATGACTGACAGTGATATTGAGCTTCTTAGCTCCAGAGTAGTAAGGGAAGATATGATACCAGAAGATGCTATTCATCTTTTCCATTCCAACGCCGCAACAAATTCATATAACACTTTAAAATTGAATCGAATTGCGACCACCTAATATTGTTCTAGTGCTGAGGATTTTGTAAAGGGTAGTTATATAGATGAGGCCAACAAGGCCCATATTCTTCAATCCGTTAAAGGATTCAAAACTTCAGAAACCCAGGGTTTGTGTATTACTCTTATTTTGAAGACTACAGCTAAATATATGATGACTGTTAATATAGACACTTCAGATGGCTTAGTTAATGGAGCAACAGGAATACTTAGACAGATAGATTTAGATTCAAACAGTCATCCAATTCTTCAATGGGTAGATTTCCTTGATGAAAGAGTAGGAAAAGAATTACGTTTAAAGTATAGAAATCTACCCAATCCATTGTGGACCCCAGTAGTCAAAACTGTTCGAAGTTTTCAGTTTAGGAAAAATGAAAATGTTACTATAGATCGCAAGTAGTTTCCGATCGTACCTGCAGAAGGTATTATCATCCACAAGAGTCAGGGAGCAACTTTTAACAAGGTGGCGGTCCACATTTCCGATAGTTTAGATCGAGCAGCTTTATATGTAGGCTGTAGTAGAGCGACAAGTGCAGCTAAACTGTTTCTAGTAGGCAACTTTAACCCTCCAAGGCCCATCCTAGGTCGAAATGTAGTTCAGGAAGAATTAGAAAAATTATGCTCCATTAAGTTGCTTAGTACACATTTCGACTATTTAATAAACAGTTCTAATTTCGAGATTTTTTTCCACAAAGTCTGCACTGTCATATTAAAAGTGTCCAGTTAGATAAGCTGATGCATCAGGCATCAATGCTTTGCTTTGTTGAAGGCTCGACCTTTCCAACTGAGACTTATGAAGTCCCAAGGGGTAGAATTGCTGTACATTTAGATTGTTTAGGTGGAGGTAGGACTAGAACACAAAGAGGCATTCTTGTCTTTGTCAGGAACGAACTTTTTGAGAATGTTAGTCTTTGTTCCACAGGTCGCAATATTGATGGTTCGCACGTATTCGAATACTCAGTTTTAAAGTTTAAGTCTATAGGAATTTTAGTAGTTTACAAGAGCCCCCATTACTCGTTATCCAGATTTAGAATTGAGTTTGAGGATTTATTTGAAAGGTATAGTGGTATTTTAGGTAGTGATTCAGTTATTTTAGGAGATTTTAATTTAAGTTTTAAGCGCTCTCACTCAGGCTAGGGAAACATACGAAAGTTTGGTTAGGAGGGGATTTAGATCCCTTTTAGATTTGAAAATGTCCACAACACGTGACGACACACACATTGGATGGGCATTTTCAAATGTGTCGCTTGGCCAAGCCATCGCAAAAACTTATGAGACAGTGCACAGCATTCATGACGCGATTTCAGGTAGTCTGTAAGTTGATAGGTCGGGAATTTTTTTATATTTTTTTTCCGCGCGGGGAACATGGAAGTTCGTAATTTTCTAAAAATTACATACTTCAAGTCGACTCGAGATCTATTTAAAAGATCTAATTGCATTGCAATGACCTCCACGTGGTGTTCCCTGGATACCAATTTAAGTTATTTATTATTACTTAAATCGGGAACGAACTCGAGCGGCGCTTTTTACTAGTAATCGGGCGTGTTCGATTATAATTTGTTTTTTTATACTCTCTGCAAGAGTATATTGGGCTTGTGCAAATGTATGTAACAGGCAGAAGGAGGCGTGGCAGACCCCATAAAGTATATATATTCTTGATCAGCATCACAAGCCGAGTCGATATATCCATGTCCGTCTGTCTGTCTGTCTGTCCGTATGAACACACAGATTTCAGAGATGGTAACAGCTACAAGTTCGAGTTTGGTCTCAATCGACTCGATATTTAGTCAGTCAATACAAGAATCTTTTTTTTTCGATGCCACGCCCTATTCGCCCACAATGAGTAAAAAACCCGTTACACCTCGGAAAAAAGCTATGTTATCGGCTAATATCTCAGTAACTATGGCACCTAGGAATACCAATTTTGGTACACGTGTTCCAAGAGACCGCATAAATGCAATGATATCAAAAATTTTGGGCTGCCACGCCCCCTTTTTCCGCAAGAAATAAAACAAAATTTCAAACTTGCATGCCGTTTTTAAAGCATTTATTCTTATCGTACAGTATTGTTATTTTTGATTCGTTTGAAGACGTATCATCTCAAACTCTCCTGAAAGTTTTATAAGAATCCGACCATAAACAAGAAAGAAATTAAGCAACAAAGATTTTATTCGAGAGCAATAAGTGCGAGAGAGACAGCGCTAGTCATGCCGACCAATAGTATTCATACACACATATGTATGTGCATACATTTAACGTCAAACGAATTTGTATGTACATACAGACAAACACATATATGTTCGATTATGCTTAGCTTTTTTTTTGTTTTAACGTGTTCTAATACAAGAACTATCTATTGTAATATCCGGATACCGATTTAAGCATTAAAATTAGGAATAAAAGCAGAGTCGGGCGTGTTCGACTGTACTTTTCTTTCTTGTTGTTCCTAAATATTGAAATATTTTCTTCAAGAGTTACCCTAAAATGTTGTATACCCCTAATATAAATAGAATCAATGAAACACACTTAAAAAAGAAAATTAAAATCATGTACTTTGATAAGCCCTCAAGGTATGTAACCCCTTAAAACGGCATGCAAATTTGAAAATTTTATTTTTTTCTTAAGGCATAAGGGGGCGTGGCAGCGAAAAATTTTAAATGACAATGCATTTATACTGTCTCTAGGAACCTGCATACCAAAATTGGTATTCCTAAGTGCCGTAGTTACTGAGATATTCGCTTTAAACATCTATTTTTTTCGAGGTATGTCTAGTTTTTTGCTCATTGTGGGCAAATGGGGCGTGGCATCAAAAAAAAAAAGATTCTTGTATTGACTGACTAAATATCGAGTCGATAGAGACCAAACTCGAATTTAGCTTTTTCCATCTCTGAAATCTGTGTGTTCATACGGACAGACAGACAGACGGACATGGATATATCGACTCGGCTTGTGATGCTGATCAAGAATATATATACTTTATGGGGTCTGCCACGCCTCCTTCTGCATGTTACATACATTTGCACAAACCCAATATACTCTTGCAGAGAGTATAAAACACGCAACAAATTCTTCAGAGAGAGACAGCGCTGGCAGTGCCGACCAAAAGTATACATACGCACATATATATATATGTGCATACATATAACGTCAAACAAATTTGTATGTGCATACAGACAAACATATGTATTTTCGATTATACTTAGTTTTTTTTGTTTTAACGTTACCGATTTTAACATTATAATTGGGAACAATAGCAGAGAGTATTATACGGTCGGGTGTGTTCGACTGTACTTTTCTTACTTGCTATACCCGTTACTCGTAGAGTACAAGGGTATATTGTAGTCGTTGGAATGTATGTAACAGGCAGAAGGAGGCGTGGCAGACCCCATAAAGTATATATATTCCTGATCAGCGTCACAAGCCGAGTCGATATAGCCATGTCCGTCTGTCTGTCTGTATGAACACACAGATTTCAGAGATGGTAAGAGCTACAAATTCGAATTTGGTCTCTATCGACTCGATATTTAGTCAGTCAATACGAGAATCTTTTTTTTTTTGATGCCACGCCTCATTCGTCCACAATGAGCAAAAAACTGGGCACACCTCGGAAAAAATAGATGTTTAAAGCGAATATCTCAGTAACTACGGCACTTAGGAATACCAATTTTGGTACGCATTTTTCTAAAGACAGCATAAAAACATCCCTTATTCCGTAAGAAAAAAAAAATTTTTTAAACTTGCATGCCGTTTTAAAGGCATTTGTTGTTATCGTAGAGTATTTTTATTTATGATTCCTTTGAAGAAAAATAATATCAAACTATGCTGAAAGTTGCATAAAAATCCAACAACAAACAACACAGCTACCATTTATAAAGTTAATATTTAGGTCAATGCATGAGTGCGAGCGCGACAGAAACATACAAGCATTTACTCGAACTCTTTTGATGCATGTGTGGCGGCAATAGTATACATACACACATATATACATATATATGTGCATACATATAACGTCAAACGAATTTGTATGTGCATAAACACAAACATATATATGTTCGATTATAAATTGTCATTTTTTTTGTAACGTGTTCTAATACAAGAACTATCTATTGTAATATCCGGATACTGAATTTAACATTATAATTGGGAATAGAAGCAGAGAGAATTATACGGTCGGGCGCGTTCGACTGTACTTTTCTTACTTGTCTTTCTTGTTTCTTGACTGTTTGTGTAAACGCAGCGCAGTCGGTACCTAACGTAAAACGTATTCCAAGAAGATAGTACAGAAATTTTTCCACCGCAAGGTAAGCATCTTTAACTTCGAGTATATAACTATAACGTTTTTCATCACTCGGGGAAGACTTCTTACTCCAGTAAAACACCGAGTGTTGTTTTCCTTCGAAATCCTGTAGTAAAACTGCCCAAAATCCGCTTTTGGACGCGTCTGTATGGAGTTCTGTGCTCGCATTTCTGCAATATAGCCGTAGCACCGGTTCATTTGAAAGCGCGTCTTTCAGTGTACTTGGTGACAAACGCTGTGTACTCTCTGCTGCTGTCTTCAATAGGTAAATGCATGAAGCTATTTTCTAAATCCATAACCACAAACACCTTTGCTGCTTGCAGTTTTTCCAACACGTCCTCCATCAACGGTACCGGGAATATATCTTTGAGCACCATGGAATTTAGATGACGAAAGTCCACGCATACCCTGCTCGATCCGTCCTTTTTCTTGACGATCACAACTCGGCTTGCAATATTCGATGTCGACTTGCACACGATACCCTTGTGTAACCAATCGTCGACCTGTTGTTTCACCACCTCCGACTCCTCGGGTGTATGGCGAGTTGGTTGATGACGGAACAGCTTTAATTGCCCGTCAGGCACTATCTTCATTCGCACGGGGCACTCAAAAGGTGAAGTCGATGAAATGTAACCCGTAATTATCGATTCCATCAATGGTATAAACTGCGGCGGAGCGTTTATGTTACGTCTTCAACAATGTTATAAATACTTAGCTCAGTTGGTTCAGCGCTGTCTGGTCGCGCTACCACCTTTGTGAACTTGAGTTCGCCTCTGTTCAATATTAAACAGAACTTTGACGCAAAATCGTATCCAAGTCGGCAGTCATGCTCCATATTGTTATCAGGAACCACGACGAGTTTCTGCTTTGTTTCGCAATAATCTACGCCTATAACGCCAATTAACATTCCTAGAGGTTGGGTCTTGCTATTTCCCAGGCCACGTAGAACTGAACAGCATTTCTCCAACGTAACGTTTGATAACTTTTTGAACACACAGTGGCGAATTAATGTGGGATCCGATCCAGTGTCGACTAAACAGCCAACTTTAACACCATTCAACGATATCTCTTTGTTTCGTTTGTCTTCCTTGACTACGTTGATATTTTGAACATTTTGTGGACAGTTTTTGGAAATGTGTCCCACCCCTTCGCATTTAAAGCACTTTATTATACCCGTTACTCGTAGAGTAAAAGGGTACATTGTAGTCGTTGGAATGTATGTAACAGGCAGAAGGAAGCGTGGTAGACCCCATAAAGTATATATATTCTTGATCAGCATCAACAGCCGAGTCGATATAGCCATGTCCGTCTGTCCGTCCGTCCGTCTGTATGAACAAAAGGATCTCAGCAACTATAAGAGCTAGAAAGACCCGAGAGGTCGCAAATGAAAGATACAATTTGTAAGCGGCACAAGTTTATTTTTGTTTTTGGACACGCCCACTTTAGAGCGTTCTATGTTCATATAAAGGTAAAAGCAGCTAAAAATAGCATGTTTTAGTATAGAAAAAATTTTTTTTTAGTTACGTTATCCGAGCCAAATTTACATGGGATGTTCATATCTATGGCGTACATAATCTGACCAAGTTTGATCCAAATCGGACTACTATATCGTATAGCTCCCATAGAGACAATCGGTCAAAAGTTCGATCCTAGTATTAGTTTGTATGAACAATTTTTGTATTTACCAAACTATCTTAATGAAACTGACACAGAATATATTTATCAATAAAATAAACATACTGACCGAGTTTCATTCAAATCGGACTACTATATCGTATAGCTCCCATAGGAACAGTCGGTCAAAAATATGCTCTGATCATAAATTTGTGTGAAAATTTTCTGTGTTTTCCCAGCTATCTTAGCCATCCCCTAAACTATTGCACTAATATTATTATCATTACACATTTTTAATTACATATTGAAACTAAGTAACGGGTATCCTAAAGTCGCGGGGCGACTATAGCATTCTTTCTTGTTTTTGATTTACAGTCTTTTCTCATGTGATCAGCTGCGCCACAATTAAAACAGCGTGTAGTTGGCCTGTTATTCTTGCCACCAGTGTATGCCTTATTAAACCCGTTACTCGTAGAGTACAAGGGTATATTGTAGTCGTTGGAATGTATGTAACAGGCAGAAGGAAGCGTGGTAGACCCCATAAAGTATATATATTCTTGATCAGCATCAACAGCCGAGTCGATATAGCCATGTCCATCTGTCCGTCCATCCGTCTGTCCGTCCGTCCGTCTGTATGAACAAAAGGATCTCAGCAACTATAAGAGCTAGAAAGACCCGAGAGGTCGCAAATGAAAGACACAATTGGCAAGCAGTACAAGTTTGTTTTTGTTTTTGGACACGCCCACTTTAGGGCGTTCTATGTTCATAAAAAAAGCAGGTAAAAATAGCATGTTTTAGTATAGAAAACTTTTTTTTAGTTACGTTATCCGAACCGAGAACCGTTATCCGAACATAGGATGTACATATCTATGGCGTACATAAGCTGACTAGGTTTGATCCAAATCGGACTACTATATCGTATAGCTCCCATAGGAACAATCGGTCAAAAATTCGCTCTTAGTATGAGTTTGTATGAAAATTTTTTTTATTTACCAAGCTATCTTAATGAAACTGACACAGAATTTATTTATCAATAACATAAATATACTAACCAAGTTTGATCCAAATCGGACTACTATATCGTATAGCTCCCATAGAAACAATCTGTCAAAAATATGCCCTGATCATAAAATTGTGTGAAAATTTTCTGTATTTTCCAAGCTATCTTAGTCATCCCCTAAACTATTGCACTAATATTATTATCATTACCCATTCTTAATTACATATTGAAACTGAGTAACGGGTATCCTAAAGTCGCTAGGCGACTATAGCATTCTTTCTTGTTTTCATTTTCGATGTTACACTTGCGCTCATAGGTGTCAATTTTTTGTTTGAGCTCTTCGTATGTTTTACATCCATATAACCCAAACTTATATTCCGATTTCAAGTTCAAACCATCGACAATATAGTTTATAACAGACTCTTCATCAACAATCCCTTGTGCCGCAATTTTTTTCATATTCAGCAAGTATTCGATAAAATGTTCGTCTTTCTTGATTTTTCTTTCCCTTAGCTTCGTGTGTATGTCAGCGCTTCTTAGTGTGCGTTTAAATTCAGTGATGACAACAGCTTTCAAATCCAAATAGTTATTAACTACGACAGACTCCAAGAATAGTTTGGCCAACTTTGTCATTTTCCCACGGGCTGGAACATATTTTTGTTTATCGGTGAGTTCATATGCGTCTGCGTTCTGTTCGAAATTTGTGAACCAATATTCAACCTGCAAATTATAACCATCGAAATCTGCCAATTGTTTGTAGACAAATCCAAATCTAACAAACTCTCATATCTAAGCCTACCTAAGAAGTTATATTGCCTTTCACTACATCCTCTAAGATATCGCAAGCATACGTTAATATCGTCTAAGACAATTAAACTGATATCTAACAAGTAAGAAAGGCTACAGTCGAGCGCGCCGAATGTAAAAGACCCCGTACTCTCCTTGTATTCGAAATTAATATTTGAATACGACTGTAATTTAAAATTAAAGTTTTAAAATTAAATTTAAAAAAAAATTTTAAATCAGTCACTGATGGGATTTGAACCCGCGCTTACTGACGCAAGTTCCATATCATGCTGGCCTACTAGTTGCACCATTACATTCATTACGCGCTTCATGGGCTACTTTGTTGTCTAATTGCTCAGTTGTTTATAGTTGGATTTTTATGCAACTTTCAGGTTAGTTTGATATAATTTGTCATTAAACAAATTTTTAACTACAATACCGTACTATATTACCAAATGCTTTAAAAACGGCATGTAAGTTTGAAAAATTTGCTTAGTTCTTGTGGGAAGAGGGGGCGTGGCAGAACAAAATTTTGAATGACGTTGCATTTGTGTTGTCTCTAGGAACCTGCGTACCAGAATTGGTGCTATAGTTACAAAGATATTCGCTTTAAACATCTATTTTTTCCGAGGTGTGTCTAGTTTTTTGCTTATTGCGGGGGTGGTGGGGGGCGTGGCGCCGATTTGAAATAAACTTGATCTGCGTACATCATAGACGGACTTTCATTAAAAATTTTGGTGTCTCTAGTTCTTGTAGTTTAAAAGATCCAGGTGTTCATACAGACGGACGGACAGACAGACAGACGGACATTGCTATATCGACTCGGCTGTTGATGCTGATCAAGAATATATATACTTTATAGGGTCGGAAAAGCTTCCTTCTGCCTGTTACGCACATTTGGCTTCTGACAAACCTAATAGACCCCTATACTCTTTTTAAGAGTACGGGGTCTAAAAATGAATATGTCCGAAATCTCTAACATGTTGTTTCAAATTTAATTAACGGATAATTGAGTGATTTACATAAAACTAAAAATCCTTTTTGTTTGTTTGTTTGTTTGTTTGTTTTTATACTCTCCGCAAGAGTATATTGGGTTTGTGCAAATTCAAGTAACAGGCAGAAGGAGGCGTCTGTCTGTCCGTATGAACAAACAGATTTCAGAGATGGTACGAGCTACAAGTTCGAATTTGGTCTCTATCGATTCGATATTTAGTCAGTCAATACAAAAATCTTTTTTTTTCGATGCCACGCCCCATTCGCCCACAATGAGCAAAAAACTAGACATACCTCAGAAAAAATATATGTTTTCGGCTAATATCTCAGTAACTATGGCACTTAGGAATACCAATTTTGGTGCTCATATTCCTAGAGACAGCACAAATGCATTGACATTAAAAATTTTAAGCTGCCACGCCCCCTTTTCGTACAAGGAATAAAATAATTTTCAAACTTAAATGCCGTTTTTAAGGCATTTAATCTGGTCGTTCATAATTGCAATTTAAAATTCGTTTGGAGACGAAATACATTAAACTATCGTGAAAGTTGCATAAAAATCCGACTGTAAACAAAAAAGCAAATAAATGTTAATTTAATATTTGCAATTAAACACAATGGCAATGCATGAGAGCGAGATAGGAACATACACACATGTGATCTAACTCCGCCTGTATATGTGCATACGCAAATGTACGTACATATGTGTGTACGAAAGTAATTCATAGTATGTAAATATGGCCATACATATGTATGTATGTACACATATTTAAATATTTATATTTAAATATATATATAAACTTCTCGAATACTTGCATGTACGCAATTGCGTTTATGACCTTCGGCCTTGACTTCATCTAATGCTTTTACATGCAAAAACATTCAATAAAGTTACAAAGTGGAAATAACGAATTTTGTTTTGTTCTGTTATTGCCTCTTTGTTTTAGTTGCTTCTAATATGAAGAACACAGACAAATCAAATTATTTAGCTGATCATCAACCATATCAAAACAATAACATTAGCGAAAAAGACAAAAACAATCAAAAGAAACATATTCTCAGTTCGCTCTCTCTCGATATTGTTGGTTTTGTTTTTGTTCCATTGCTTCGTTTCTATGCATTGCCTCTCACATATGCAATTGCATGAAGGATTGAGAGAGACAAGTAATTACCCAGTGGCGAAGAGCTAAATCAGGTCGGTCGAAATAATGCATTACGTACGATACGTAAAGTAATGCATTACCTATGAGAATTTTTTTCAGCGCATTTTTAATGGCCAGAATAAAAACGACTTCTCGTACGAGAGAAACGAGCTGTTGTCAAGTTCGTTTTTGTATACCCCTTCCCCTCTAATCAACAAACGATTTTCGTATTTCGTTGCGTTGAAACGACGTCGTAACGTTTGCCGAATTTCGTTTTGGATTTTACCGTTTTGTGTGTGGCACGCGTTCTTCTTTCGTTTGATTTTTTGTCTATGCCTATTCTTTTTGTGTGTATAGTGTAAATGTGTGTAAATACAAGTGCATAATTGCCTATGTGTGATGACTTTTGTTTTCGTTTTACACGCCGCGACGCGTCACTTTTCTGATTTTATTGTGCTGTGAGGACGTGATTTTGAAGGAAATATTTGAACGCTGCTCTATCTGGTATGTATAAGTCATCTTCATTTTATTTTTAATGACAAAAAATTAATAATGTTTAATTAACAGATCCTATTGAAACCGAAGGCTGGGCCAACTTATACTGCAACTATTAGGAAATGCTTTCGGGATCAGAATGGACAGCTGGCGAAACAGAAATTTTTACAGTAAAACTAAAATTAAGAATATATGTAGATATAGATATAAATATAGACTAAATGGATATAGATTTTAAGAATGTTAAATAGTTTACAGATATGACAATAAATGATAATTATTATAAATTTAATAAAAAAAATACTACATTACTGATGTGTTTCTATATTTCAATTCGTAACCAATTATTTCTGCAATTACGTTACAAAGAAGTAAGCCATACTATATAGTGAGAAAATGGGTTGCAGGTATATTGGGTTTTAATGTACGCACATTACTTTGCTACTTTCCTATGGAGATAGAATTGCAAGTTGACGGAAAAATTTGGCGGTATATGTTTCTTCCAAACGAATAGGGAATCTGGTGTTAATTGGTTAGATAATAAATCAAAATACATGTCTACTCCTAGTGAAAAAAAAATTGTTTACATAGGGTGGATAAAAAGGTCACTTCCCTTGTAAATTTGACCACTCCATCTTCAAAAATTTGTATGAAAACCGAATATTAAAGTAACGCTAATTTTTTGGGTTTTTTCATTTAATTAATTATAAATATTTAAGTGTTATATTTAATAACTTTATATTCATATCAATGGAAAGGTAACATTCTGAGCAATAATAAAAAATTTTAAATTTTTTGATTATGTCTAGATTTGTAAGTTTTATCGATGCTTAAAGTTGAAAAAAAAACCGAATATTAATGTGTTACACTGTATGTATATAAATATATTAATATGTATTGTAAAATTATAAACGCAATTACTTCACATGCATATATGTATATATATGTATATGTATGTACACATATCCATGTCAAGTAATTGCGTTTGTAACCTTTACCCTTTACATCAACTAATGCTTTTCCATGCATTAAATAAAGTTCAAAGTAAACACAACGATTTTTGTTTTATTTTTTTATTTTGACCACTTATAATTCGAAGAATACCAACATATTATATTGCACAGCTGATTATCACCTACATTTTAAGGCCGATCGCTACCAAATTTTTAAAACAGCTATTAGCTACAAATCTAGCTATTTTCAAAAGTTAGAATTAGCTGAAATAAAAGTGCTCCAAATATCGGAATTGGTTGCATATTTGCTAGTTTCGATACTTTTTATGAGAAAAATTTTCTAACACCATATGACAAAGTGAATTGCATCGATAACTTTATCGATAACAATCACTCAAAAAGTGAAATATTCGACTAAAGATATGGATTACGCCGCCACGGAAAATATTGTTTAGACTATGAGGATCCCGCAAAGTACCTTTGAAATGCTAATTACAAAATCGATAGCGTTGAAAATTCTGAGTTGGTGTTCATCGACGTAATAATAACAACATTGAATTAAAAAAGTTAAATTTTCATTAAAAAAAACTTACTTAATTTTAGCTACTTTTTTCAGCTATTTTTGAAGAAAGTTAGCTACTTTTAGCTACATTTAGACCTCGCTTTAGCTACTTTTGCTGAAAAAGTTTCGGCAACACTGATTAGAAGCAAAATATTCTCATTTCGCTCTCTCTCGTTCTTGTCGTTATTGTTTTTGTTCTATTGCATCGTTTCTATGCATTGCCTCTCACACATACAAACGCATAAAGGATTGAGAGTAGCGAAAAAGTCGTTACTTTTGACGGCCGCTAAGCAAAGCAGACAACGCTTAACATCAGTGCTGTCAGTTAACCTATTAAGTTGCTAGATCTAGCAATAAGCTGTTAAAAGTGATCTTAATGACCTAAAAAGCGTTATAATTATTCTCAAATTATTTAAGATAATACACATAATGAAATTGTTTGCATAATTGCATTATTTCAAATGTCATTTTTATTAAGATATTTCATTTTTATTCCTTTTAAATTAAGTATTTTTTAATGTTTTTTTTTTTCTTAAAAAAAAAAACGAATTTGTTTAATACAAAATGTTGTATAATAAAGCAATTTTGTATTCACAATTTTTACATACGTTCTAGCTGTTATTATTATAAATTATTAAACAAATTTAGCTATTTTTGCTTCGGTGATTTTGACAGCACTGTTGTAGCGCGCGTCAAAAGTAACGACTTTTACCGTTACTCCTTCTAGCCTTTCACTCTTTCTCTCACTCCTAGACTCGCACTATTCTTGTCTCATTTCTGAGAGAGAGAAATCCTCATCCATACTCTCATTTGGGTAATTTTGGCGTTCGTTTTGGTTTAATTCTTTGCGAACGTTTCGATAGAGCGGGTGTTATCGCGCATCGATTTACATTTTCTCGTCGATTTCGATCAAAACTAAACAAAACGTGATTTTAATTACGAACAAAACGAAACAAACCGTGATTTTTATTACGATTAGTATGATAGTATATATTAATAAAGTAAATATTAATATATCACTTAATTAATTGAGTTTTCAATAAGTGCATTAGTTCGTGAGTGTGTGTGTCAATCGATTAATATCTATGTGCTAGATATCGCGAACATTCGATATTCATTGTGTTAGGGGCGTAGTTTGTGACGTAGGTAGTTCATTCGTATAAACCGCGAGCGCTTTTCTGTTACGCTTGTTGAACTGAAGAATCGCGTTCGGTTTGTGCCTGCGCGACTTATTTTACTTGCTGAAAGCCGCGCGCGATTTTTTGTTGGTTTGTTGTTGTCGCGTGTCTTTAATTGCAGTAAGTTTTAAGAATTGTCCGATTGTGTCCGATTTTGAATTTTATAAAATTCTATAATTTTGCATTATATAATTTATACATTTATTACATAAATATTTAATATTTTTTATTTATTCAAATAAATTATTAGTTAAATTTATTTAATAATTTATTCTTCTTTTTAAAATTATATAAAAATATAATTTTTTTTTTATATATATTTATTAATTTTATTTGTTCACACATATTTTAATATTTTATTATTTTATTTATTTTATTTTAATATTTTCGAATTTTAAAATGCCGCGTAGAAGGCAATTGTCTGCTGCTGCACGTTCGCAAAGGCGTAGGGCAAGAAATGAGGGTAAATAGAGAATACGCACAGTACGCAGATAGAGAGCGAGAGTTGAATTCCCAATCTCAAAGAATTCGTAGGGCAGTTAGCGAAAATAGAGTAGCAGAACAGATTGGGAATTCTCAGCAGCGTTCACGCCGTAGACGAAGCGCGCGTTTAAGGGTAATAGAACAGGCAGCCGATACTTCGAATAGGACAATCAGGAGGCAGGATCCAGACGTTAGGCAGAGCGAGAGGGCTTCAGATGCCCTAAATAGACGGATTCGTAGGGAAAATTCTGAGGAAAGGAATAGAGAACAAGCAGCCAATACTTCGCGTAGGACAGTTAGAAGACAGGATCCACAAGTTAGGCAAAGAGAACAAGCAGTAGACACTTTGCGAAGATCGCAAAGAAGACAGGATATTTTAGTTAGACGAATAGAACAAGTGCGCAACAGCCAGGCACACTTCGAAAGGAGACAGAATGTAGAGATTAGAATTTTATAAAGAGAAGTAGACAGAATAGCTAGGTCACAGGTTCGAACTGACCCTGTTCGTAGGTTAGTGGATAGAGCTTGAAATACAGCTCAAAGAAGAAGTGCTAGGATAAGGGACCGTCAGATCGCAGCAGATTCAATTAGAAATCTAAGTCAGAGAGTTAGTCAGTATAGTAGTATTTCACAGAAAAGGGCAGCAGAAAACGAGCGTAATGCTGTGCGTTATGAGCAGGATTGAGAAAATGCCATTGAAGGAGAGGCACGACCCATTAGGAATAGTTTAGAAAGTTTTATAGCCACCTATAATAAAAACATTAAGAACGGCCCTGACCATGAATGCATTTGTTGCAAATGGTTTTGTGGTTTCCTCACCAAATAGATAGAATAGGTAGGGAATATATTTTAGAAAATAATGAGTTTAGCGCTGACATTCTGTTTTTGTCCGATCAGTTTCCATCTGTGAACGGCATGCATTCGTTTTGCAAATCATGTAGCCGTTTAATTAAGGATGGAAAAAAAACGCAAGAATTCCATTACCAATGACTTAGACTTCCCAGAACTTCCAGAATGTCTGAAAGACTTACAGAGCTTAGAAGAAAGATTAGTTTCTCCAAGAATTCCATTCATGATCATAAAATCTTTAGATTATGATCGCCAAAATAGCATAAAAGGAGCAGTAGTTAATGGGCCAATTCCAGTTGCAAATATCGTAACTTCCCTTCCTAGGGCTTTTAGTGACGCAGAGGTTTTTCAGTTCCACCTCAAACGTAGATTAGAGTATCGTCACAGCTTTATGGTGGAAACTATATCTCCATATTGTGTTGTTGATGCAATTAGGTATTTAGTAGGTACTGAGCTTTATAGAAAGCACGAAATTAGTATTAATGAGGAATGGTTGGCTTTACATACATCACAAGTCGTTCCATTTCTTGCATCAACAGAAGATATAGACTTAGTTAGAGAAATGGGTGATAGAGCTGCAAACCCAAGTGTAGAAGAGAATGCTCCAGTAGAAGAGCAAGAACTTAATCCTGGAGGTGAGGAAACCTTAATGGAACATATGGATAGATAGGTTAATTCAATTTGATGAGGGATTTAAGATTTTGAAAGGCATTCGCTCGTCTCCTGCGCATTGGGAAGCAGAGAAGAAGAATGTTATGGCCATGATACGACAATTCGGCATACCTTCTTTCTTCATTACGCTCTCTGCGGCAGAAAGTAGCTGGTTAGAAGTTATAGTTATTTTAAAGAAAACAGTTAGGAAGCAAGTTCTAACCGAACAAGAGGCAGCTAGTGTAGAAAGGTCTGAAGTTGTAGAACTGATTAGGTCAGACCCAGTTACTTGTGCTAGGTACTTTGATTATAGGTATAGGCAGCTTCTTAAGGTTATGAAAAAGGATGGAGGCATTTTCGGCCAACATTTTGTTTATAAATATTATTGGCGAGTAGAGTTTCAACACAGGGGTTCACCACACATTCATGGAATGTTTTGGTTAAAGGATGCGCCTTTATTTGATCCTAAAGATCCTTCCACTTGTCCACGAGTTGTAGAGTTTGTTGATCAATTTATAACGACGGAAAAGAATTCAACAAACGATGAATTGAAACCTTTCATTTTATACCAAACGCATAAGCATACTCCGTCATGCCAGCGTAGCATCAGAAATAGGCAAATCTATCGTTTTGGTATACCATATCCTCCTATGCCTAGTACAGAAATTCCCTATCCTCTTCCTGCAGATTGTCCGAGTAATTCAATTCATCAACAGAACTTTGAGAAAATAAACAGTTTCTTGAGTTCTCCCATAGATAGTGAAGTTAGGGAATCCCTTAATGATTTCAATAATTTTGTCTCGCAACCTCAAATTGGTCTTAGTTATGAGGATTATATTTTAGCAATTAGATCTAGTTTAAACAGACTAAAAATATTTTTAAAGAGAAGTTTCGACGCCATATGGGTGAATGCGTATAACACGCATATTTTGTCAATGCAGAGAGCCAACATAGATATCCAGTTTACATTAAATCCATATGCGCGCTGCAGTCATGTAACAAATTATATAAATAAGCCGCAAAGAGGTATGTCCAAGCTTATGCGAGAAGCTGTAGAAGAAGCGCGTTCAGGAAATTTTACCATTAAGCAGAAACTGCAGCACATAGGTCATAAATTCATGAATGGTTAGAAATATTTGCTCAGGAGGCAGCTTATTGCTGTTTAGGAATGTCGTTGTCCGAGAGCAGCAATGCAGAAGTCTTCATAAACACTGGATTGCCTGACAAACGAGTTGGAATGCTTAAGTCAAGGGCACAACTCAAAAGTTTGCCCGAAGACTCAGATGATATTTTCGAAGTAGGCCTATTAGATCATTACATTAACCGTCCAGATGGTCTAAATAGTTTATGCTTAGCAGATTTTGCGGCATTTTATTCTTTCTCTAAAACTGCAGGTAGGACTCGTCAAGAAACACAGAATGAGGTAGAAAATGCAGAATTCGGTGCAACCGAAGTATATCCTCTTCGCAATGGTAGTGGATATATCAGGAAAAGACAGTCCACGGATAATACGATATAGGAGATTTAACGTTAGTCACGATAGGGAGAATTATTTTAGGGAAGTAGTAATGTTGTATTATCCGTGGAGAAATGAACAGGAGGATCTTATTAGTAGGAATTTCGAAGAGTTTTGCAGTCATAATTATTTAATTGAAGCAAACCGTAGTAGATTCAATGTTTTAGACGATGATGAGTTAGTCGATGCTCTCAGAAGTGTAGTAGATGATAATCAGGTAGATGAGTAAGATAATGCAGATGATCAGGAAAATTTAGATAATAGATTTAGAGTATTAGGTATAGCAGAAATAGATCCCCAGGTAAACATTTTAAATATAGGAAACGAGGAGAATGAATATGGGCCAAATAGCAACACTGTTCAGTTTGTTAAGTTGCCTGTTTTAATGACATCGTCATGTTTAGAGGAAATAGTATGTTCCATAAACTTAAAACAGAGAATTTATCTAAACCACGTTTTGCATAATTTTAAGATAGGCAAAAAGTTCTATGAATTTGTAGGTGGTGGAGCAGGTGTCGGCAAAAGCCGACTAATTTCGGTATTATCAAGCCTTTACAGCTAGGTTTAATAATAGAAGAGGCTCAAATCCTGAGTCAATTAAAGTTCTTTTGTCCGCTCCAACAGGGAAGGCAGCATTCGGAATTGGGATTGTACACTCCATTCCATGTTCAGTCTTCCTGTTAATCATTCCGATCGAATTGGGGCCTTATCCGCTGACTTACTTAATACGCTACATTCGAGATTGATCGATCTCAAACTTCTCATTATTGACGAAATTTCAATGGTAGGAGCCAAAATGTTTGGATTTATAAACTTGAGGCTACAGCAAATTTGCAAAAGTAATCACTTTATTGGAGGAATACCTGTCAACGTGTTTGGCGATCTCAGACAACTGAGGCCTGTGGGCGACAGTTGGATTTTTCAACAATCCTCTAGGGACGCCTACAGTGAACTACATGGCACACTATGGGAAAATAATCTTATTAGATTTGAATTTTTCGAGTTGACAGAAATAACGAGTCAACGGCATGACCAACCATTTGCTGTAGCCCTTAATAATATGGCATCCGCTCATATGACTGACAGTGATATTGAGCTTCTTAGCTCCAGAGTAGTAAGGGAAGATATGATACCAGAAGATGCTATTCATCTTTTCCATTCCAACGCCGCAACAAATTCATATAACACTTTAAAATTGAATCGAATTGCGACCACCTAATATTGTTCTAGTGCTGAGGATTTTGTAAAGGGTAGTTATATAGATGAGGCCAACAAGGCCCATATTCTTCAATCCGTTAAAGGATTCAAAACTTCAGAAACCCAGGGTTTGTGTATTACTCTTATTTTGAAGACTACAGCTAAATATATGATGACTGTTAATATAGACACTTCAGATGGCTTAGTTAATGGAGCAACAGGAATACTTAGACAGATAGATTTAGATTCAAACAGTCATCCAATTCTTCAATGGGTAGATTTCCTTGAGGAAAGAGTAGGAAAAGAATTACGTTTAAAGTATAGAAATTTACCCAATCCATTGTGGACCCCAGTAGTCAAAACTGTTCGAAGTTTTCAGTTTAGGAAAAATGAAAATGTTACTATAGATCGCAAGTAGTTTCCGATCGTACCTGCAGAAGGTATTATCATCCACAAGAGTCAGGGAGCAACTTTTAACAAGGTGGCGGTCCACATTTCCGATAGTTTAGATCGAGCAGCTTTATATGTAGGCTGTAGTAGAGCGACAAGTGCAGCTAAACTGTTTCTAGTAGGCAACTTTAACCCTCCAAGGCCCATCCTAGGTCGAAATGTAGTTCAGGAAGAATTAGAAAAATTATGCTCCATTAAGTTGCTTAGTACACATTTCGACTATTTAATAAACAGTTCTAATTTCGAGATTTTTTTCCACAAAGTCTGCACTGTCATATTAAAAGTGTCCAGTTAGATAAGCTGATGCATCAGGCATCAATGCTTTGCTTTGTTGAAGGCTCGACCTTTCCAACTGAGACTTATGAAGTCCCAAGGGGTAGAATTGCTGTACATTTAGATTGTTTAGGTGGAGGTAGGACTAGATCACAAAGAGGCATTCTTGTCTTTGTCAGGAACGAACTTTTTGAGAATGTTAGTCTTTGTTCCACAGGTCGCAATATTGATGGTTCGCACGTATTCGAATACTCAGTTTTAAAGTTTAAGTCTATAGGAATTTTAGTAGTTTACAAGAGCCCCCATTACTCGTTATCCAGATTTAGAATTGAGTTTGAGGATTTATTTGAAAGGTATAGTGGTATTTTAGGTAGTGATTCAGTTATTTTAGGAGATTTTAATTTAAGTTTTAAGCGCTCTCACTCAGGCTAGGGAAACATACGAAAGTTTGGTTAGGAGGGGATTTAGATCCCTTTTAGATTTGAAAATGTCCACAACACGTGACGACACACACATTGGATGGGCATTTTCAAATGTGTCGCTTGGCCAAGCCATCGCAAAAACTTATGAGACAGTGCACAGCATTCATGACGCGATTTCAGGTAGTCTGTAAGTTGATAGGTCGGGAATTTTTTTATATTTTTTTTCCGCGCGGGGAACATGGAAGTTCGTAATTTTCTAAAAATTACATACTTCAAGTCGACTCGAGATCTATTTAAAAGATCTAATTGCATTGCAATGACCTCCACGTGGTGTTCCCTGGATACCGATTTAAGTTATTTATTATTACTTAAATCGGGAACGAACTCGAGCGGCGCTTTTTACTAGTAATCGGGCGTGTTCGATTATAATTTGTTTTTTTATACTCTCTGCAAGAGTATATTGGGTTTGTGCAAATGTATGTAACATGCAGAAGGAGGCGTGGCAGACCCCATAAAGTATATATATTCTTGATCAGCGTCACAAGCCGAGTCGATATAGCCATGTCTGTCTGTCTGTCCGTCTGTCTGTCTGTCCGTATGAACACACAGATTTCAGAGATGGTAACAGCTACAAGTTCGAGTTTGGTCTCAATCGACTCGATATTTAGTCAGTCAATACAAGAATATTTTATTTTCGATGCCACGCCCTATTCGCCCACAATGAGTAAAAAACCCGTTACACCTCGGAAAAAAGCTATGTTATCGGCTAATATCTCAGTAACTATGGCACCTAGGAATACCAATT
Source organism: Drosophila parthenogenetica (assembly GCA_035047505.1). Classification (NCBI taxonomy): domain Eukaryota; kingdom Metazoa; phylum Arthropoda; class Insecta; order Diptera; family Drosophilidae; genus Drosophila; species Drosophila parthenogenetica. Next base: position 3,397,836 of record JAWNPM010000122.1, on the reverse strand, counting down.
TTGGTACACGTGTTCCAAGAGACCGCATAAATGCAATGATATCAAAAATTTTGGGCTGCCACGCCCCCTTTTTCCGCAAGAAATAAAACAAAATTTCAAACTTGCATGCCGTTTTTAAAGCATTTATTCTTATCGTACAGTATTGTTATTTTTGATTCGTTTGAAGACGTATCATCTCAAACTCTCCTGAAAGTTTTATAAGAATCCGACCATAAACAAGAAAGAAATTAAGCAACAAAGATTTTATTCGAGAGCAATAAGTGCGAGAGAGACAGCGCTAGTCATGCCGACCAATAGTATTCATACACACATATGTATGTGCATACATTTAACGTCAAACGAATTTGTATGTACATACAGACAAACACATATATGTTCGATTATGCTTAGCTTTTTTTTTGTTTTAACGTGTTCTAATACAAGAACTATCTATTGTAATTTTCGGATACCGATTTAAGCATTAAAATTAGGAATAAAAGCAGAGTCGGGCGTGTTCGACTGTACTTTTCTTTCTTGTTGTTCCTAAATATTGAAATATTTTCTTCAAGAGTTACCCTAAAATGTTGTATACCCCTAATATAAATAGAATCAATGAAACACGCTTAAAAAAGAAAATTAAAATCATGTACTTTGATAAGCCCTCAAGGTATGTAACCCCTTAAAACGGCATGCAAATTTGAAAATTTTATTTTTTTTCTTAAGGCATAAGGGGGCGTGGCAGCGAAAAATTTTAAATGACAATGCATTTATACTGTCTCTAGGAATGCAGGTTCCTAGAAAATTGGTATTCCTAAGTGCCGTAGTTACTGAGATATTCGCTTTAAACATCTATTTTTTTCGAGGTATGTCTAGTTTTTTGCTCATTGTGGGCAAATGGGGCGTGGCATCAAAAAAAAAAAGATTCTTGTATTGACTGACTAAATATCGAGTCGATAGAGACCAAACTCGAATTTAGCTTTTTCCATCTCTGAAATCTGTGTGTTCATACGGACAGACAGACAGACGGACATGGATATATCGACTCGGCTTGTGATGCTGATCAAGAATATATATACTTTATGGGGTCTGCCACGCCTCCTTCTGCATGTTACATACATTTGCACAAACCCAATATACTCTTGCAGAGAGTATAAAACACGCAACAAATTCTTCAGAGAGAGACAGCGCTGGCAGTGCCGACCAAAAGTATACATACGCATATATATATATATGTGCATACATATAACGTCAAACAAATTTGTATGTGCATACAGACAAAGATATGCATTTTCGATTATACTTAGTTTTTTTTTGTTTTAACGTTACCGATTTTAACATTATAATTGGGAACAATAGCAGAGACTGTACTTTTCTTACTTGCTATACCCGTTACTCGTAGAGTACAAGGGTATATTGTAGTCGTTGGAATGTATGTAACAGGCAGAAGGAGGCGTGGCAGACCCCATAAAGTATATATATTCTTGATCAGCATCAACAGCCGAGTCGATATAGCCATGTCCGTCTATCCGTCCGTCCATCTGTCCGTGCGTCCGTCCGTCCGTCTGTCCGTCCGTCCGTCTGTATGAACAAAAGGATCTCAGCAACTATAAGAGCTAGAAAGACCCGAGAGGTCGCAAATGAAAGATACAATTTGCAAGCAGTACAAGTTTGTTTTTGTTTTTTGACACGCCCACTTTAGGGCGTTCTATGTTCATATAAAGGTAAAATGTGGTAAAAATAGCATGTTTTAGTATAGAAAACATTTTTGTTAGTTACGTTATCCAAACCAAATTGGCACAGGATGTACATATCTATGGCGTACATAAGCTGACCAAGTTTGATCCAAATCGTACTACTATATCGTATAGCTCCCGAACATTTTTTGTATTTTCCAAGCTATCTTAATTAAACTGACACAGAATATATTTACCAATACAATAAACATACTGACCGAGTTTAATTCAAATCGGACTACTATATCGTATAGCTCCCATACAAACAATCTGTCAAAAATATGCTCTAACCATAAATTTGTGTGAAAATTTTCTGTGTTTTCCAAGCTATCTTAGCCATCCCCTAAACTATTGCACTAATATTATTATCATTACCCATTGTTAATTATATATTGAAATTGAGTAACGGGTATCCTAAAGTCGCGAGGCGACTATAGCATTCTTTCTTGTTTTTGTTTGAATATTTTCCTGATTTGTTTTTGTTATATACGGCAATTTGTTAAGAGTTAAATACATATTATTGGGAAAAAAGTTTTTTTTTTGGATTTTCTTCATTCATTTGGATATTATTGACTTACAAAGTTCAAAGTGTCAACTATGGAAACACTTGTGCTCCATACTGTGTATACACATGGGGGGTCAGAAAAGCTGCCTTCTGCCTGTTACGCACATTTGGCCTCTGACAAACCTAATAGAACCCTATACTCTTTTTAAGAGTACGGGGTCTAAAAAAAATGAAATACAGTTTGGCACGAAAGTGTTTTCACATGGGAAAAAAAGCGATAGAAACTCATTACAGTATTGGACAAATTTGAAAAAATTAAAAATGCCAGGGAACAGATTATCTTTTGACATGATTCAATTGGTTTATTACCACCATTCTATAGGAAAATCGGTCTCGAAGATTGCAGAAATGTTTCTTATATCAAAGAGAACCGTTTACAATGTTTAAAGCCGCGCAGAGAACGATGGAACACTGGAGCCAAAGCGTGCAACTGGACGACCTCGGGCGTTGACAGATAGGGCAGAGCGTGTTCTGGCCAGGAAAGTAAATGAAAATCCAACAATTTTGACCAGAACGCTTGCCAGGGAGCTACAGGAGGAATGTCGTATTGACATATCCCGCGAAAGTGTCCGCAGTAGGATTGTGAAAATGTGTAAAAAATATCGTATCGATGATTATCATTGTTTAAAAATATCATCAGGTCTTTTGCGATATTTATCACCAAAATATATCGATATATCGGATATTTCTGATTTTTTTCTATTTCTCTATAAAAATCTTAAACCCCCCAACATAACATTAACTTTAAATGCATTCTCATCTAGTTTATTCGGTTTCTGAATAAGAAAGTTAGAAAATTTATGTGTACAAATATTATTCCAAAGCTTGTTGTTGGTTTTTGAATATAATTAATTTTTAAGCGAAAAGTTTGTATTTGGCGAAACATACACATACACGTATACACACATACATAAGAATATAGAGGCCTAGTGAGGCGCACACACACACACTGTCAAAAAACTGCGCGGCAAAATTCCTAAGACTTTTCTGGCATTACATATTTCTTACCTTAAAACATGTTGAATGCGCTTCCGGGTGCTTGTTCCTGAAGTGTGACAGAAGATTACTAGTGTTACCACTTGATTTGATAACTTTTGAACAAAGGCTGCAGGTGGCATTTTGTGCGTTTATATAAAAGTTTTATATAAAAGTTTTTTGCCGCGCTCATCTTTCTTTAAGATTTCTAAGTGAAGTGTGACCAGCCATAATATCAAAAAATATATTTCCAAATAATATCGATATGCGATATATCAGGGGAAAAAATATTTCGATATAAATATTTATTTTTTTTTGTAAAAATATCGATATATTTTTATTTTGATATATTATCAACAACCCTAGTCCGCAGAGCCCTGAAACGGAACGAATTTGCATCCCGAGTTGCGCGGAAAAAGCCGTTACTGTCGTCGGATCACAAGAAAAGACGTCTTACATTCGCTAGATGGCATGTGGGACACGTGGAATCGTATTGGGATGAAACGATATTTTGCGACGAGACGAAGATGATGTTGTATTACAACGATGGACCCAGCCGTGTGTGGCGAAAGCCGTTGAAAGCCCTTGAACGCAAAAATATAATTCCAACTGTTAACTTCGGAAAACTTTCAGTTATGGTCTGGGGGTGTATTTCCAGTAAAGGAGTTGGAAAATTGTGCTTCATTGAAAATACTATGGATGCCAAACAGTATTTGGACATTTTACGCACGCACCAACATTTAGGTTTTACCAAGATAATGACCCCAAACACAAAGCCAACACTGTCAGGTGTTGGCTTCCTTACAATTGCACAAAGGTGTTGGATACTCCTGCATAAAGCCCTGACCTTAAGTAGAGTATCTGTGGGCTGATCTCAAAAAAAGGACAGCCAAGCTAGGTCCAACTAACAAAAGAGATCTCAAGGCGTACATATTGAAGGAATGGGAGAAGACACCGGTGGAATATGTCCAAAAACTAATTTATTCTATGATTAGACGGTTGGAAGCGGTCATAGACGCCAAGGGGGGTCATACAAAATACTACTTTTGTTAGTAAGTAGTTTATATTGCCTTATGTTTGCCTTATTTTTGAAAACTTTTTTTTTGTGCAAACACTTTCGTCTCACTTGAATTTAAATATGTTTTTAGTTGTTATTGTTTTTTATGCATACTTTGTTAGTTTTATAATTCTTATTAATTATTTTTGTAAGACAACAACATGAAGAACTTATTATAATTTTAAAAAACGTTGAAATCTCACATTAAGTATTTTTAGACCCCGTACTCTTAAAAAGAGTATAGGGGTCTATTAGGTTTGTCAGAAGCCAAATGTGCGTAACAGGCAGAAGGAAGCTTTTCCGACCCCATAAAGTATATATATTCTTGATCAGCATCAACAGCGTCGATATAGCCATGTCCGTCTGTCCGTCCGTCTGTATGAACACCTGGATCTTTTAAACTACAAGAGCTAAAACCACCAAATTTGTAATAAAAATTCAGTAACTTTTGCAAGCAGATCAAGTTTATTTCAAATCAGTGCCACGCCCCCCACCGCCCCCGCAATAAGCAAAAAACCAAAGACACCTCGAAAAAAAAAATGGATGTTTTCCGCTAATATCTCCGTAACTATAGCACTTAGGAACACCAATTCTGGTACGCAGGTACCTAGAAACAGCAGAAATGCAACGTCATTAAAAATTTTGGTCTGCCAAGAACCCTTTTCCCACACGAACTAAAAAACTTTTCAAAACTTACATGCTTTTAAAGCATTTGCTAATATAGTACAGTATTGTAATTCAAAATTTGTTTAAAGACAAATCATACCAAACTACCCTGAAAGTTGCATAAAAATCCAACTATAAACAACTGAGCAATTAGGTAACAAAGTGTCCCTTGAATCGCAATGTCAATGCACTTGGTTGAAAGAAAAGAGATAACTGTATGTTTATATATACATTAGCCGCAGTAGTTTGCAAAGTGAGCGTGGTCCAGGTAGTAGGAATGATGCTTGTCATTATTTTTCGCACTTGTATGTAAACTTAAGACCTGCAGTTCGAACCCCGGCACAGACTCCGAAATTAAATTTTTTTCCTTTTTTTTTTTTTTTTTAATAATAATACCACTATTGTATCTTAATGAAAATAATCGGAGCCGTCTCACAAAGAGGTGGTAGTGCAATTAGTAGTGTTGCGGCGTGTTCTGCAAGTTGAGTATAAGTTCGCAGGTTCAATTCACGACAGTGAAATTTTCTTATATACTTTTTAAAATTAAATAAAAAATGTAAATATACAATATTAACAAGTGCAACAGGGTTGGGTTGCGGTTAGTCGTTTGTTTCTCAACCAATGGTCTGCGGTTCGAACCCGGCACAGACTCAGAAATTAAAATTTTTTTTTTATATTTTATATAATTTTTTTTTTTTATACGTAAATGAACATAATCGGGTTGCTGCATGTTCTGGAACCTGAGTCTGATAGCGCGGGTTCGATTTCCATCAGTGACTCGATATAAAATTTCTTTAAAAATTTAATTTTAAAACTTAAATTTTAAATTACAGTCGTATTCAAATATTAATTTCGAATACAAGGAGAGTACGTGGTCTTTTACAGTCGGCGCGCTCGACTGTAGCCTTTTTTACTTCTTTTTTGTATGTTAAAGAACAAAAATATAAATTTTTTTCCATGTGAAAACACTTTCGTGCCAAACTTTAAGTTATCCCTGCCAGCGTTGGAACGCACGCCAAATGGCGCAATGTATCAAAACTCTACCAGCAACGCAAATGAGGCATGTCATCAATATTCGATCGCTATTTTGTCGAAATCACAACTTTTATTAGACAGCCGGTTGCTAAAATAAGTTCTTGCGAGACTACGCAAAATGTGTGTATCTTGCATGCTAGAAATAGACATGACGTAGTCATGGTCGCATATAAACCGCCACAATCACCAAGAACACTTTGACTCCAACTACTTGTCCAAAGTTTGAACTGTAGAAAAAGAAAGGATGACGCGAAATGTTTGACTTGATTAATAGACATGCTCCAGAAAAGCTAAAGTCATCACGCAGGTTACCAGCATAAGTAGAATGGTTATAAATTTGAAGATAAGACCTGCTGTTGAGATGAGATTCCGATATTAGCATAATATCAATTTCCCTTTCTTGAAACAACGCAACGATTTCTAGCTGGGGTCAGAATAGTAAAAGAATGTTACACATAAGAGTCACCCAGACGTGAAGAAGAAATAAGTCTGGTTAAATTTGTTAGGGCTGCTTCAAAAGCGTTGATTACAGAGGTGATTGATGAGCGCCAGCTGATCAGCTCATTTATCTTTGTGAAAATTTGATAAAGACGTCTATGTATGGAAAATAGATCTGTATCTAAAGAAGTTCTTTCGATATTAGGGGATTGCGATGACTAATAGTCATTATTTTATAAACGTGACTCTCCTTTGTTATGTTCACCAATCATTATTTTGTACTCTTCCAGTCGATCTTGTGCAGGTGTTTTAGACTTATTTTTTTTAGACCCCGTACTCTTCAAAAATGTAAATTGTAAAAAACTATTTTCATTACACTACAACTTGCAAACTATCAGAGCTATCGACCAAAATTAACACAGTACGTGTATGGTACCATTATAACTATCCTTACCAAGTTTGGTCCAGATCGGACAACTACAGCCTATAGCTCCCATAGGACAAATCTGTCGAAAACGGGACATTTGTATGGAAAAATTCTCGCTAGAAGGAGCACAGGATCTCTTACTGTCGGCTCGCTCTACTATAGTCTTTCTTACTTGTTTTAACTGGTGCAGTTCTAGGTGCGGGGTAAGAAACAGCGGCCTTCCCAACAGTTTGCTGGTTAAACGATTTCGTGACATCAGCAAAGGATACATTCTTAGGCACGATATTTCGGGCACGAATGTCACTTTAAATTTCGGACAACATATCTAGTTAGCAGTATGACCTTCGCCACACAGAGCACAATTAGCTGGAAGGCCTTATCTGCATTTAACGCATCTCGGAGCATTGTAGCAATAAGCCTGAGTGTGGCCATAAACAAGACAATGGTAATATTGTGGTATAGGTGGTTTAGTATTGGGGGATTCTATTTAGGCTCAAGTTCCACAAAGAATAAATTTAAAAGTTTCTTAGTATTACGATCTAAAACATTTGTTTAAGAATGCATATTATCACCCAACAGAGCTAAAGCTTCCGACAGCTATTCTTTTCTTGTTCCGTGATAAAGGCCCTTGATAACAATTCTAAAACCCCTCTCCTCCTTAAGTTGCCAGGAATGCCATGAATAATGTGGCTTAGAATTAAGCCATTTTGTCAATGCTCTGTATGTATCAGATTTGAGTAAGATATTACTTTCGTAAATTTTTAAAATTTTTTTTTTAAAATAATAAAATCCAAAATTTCATTTATGATAATGGATGGGGTGAAATTATAGATTTAGGAGCATTATTATTATATATAGGGGACACTTTACGTAACACTGGAGGTGGCTGTGATGGATTTGGCAAATTAGGAAAATCGGTATCGAACATGTGAAAATCAACATCCGATCCATTAGGTATTTCCAAAAAAGGTTCTCGATTACATGATGCTTTGCGTTGGACCGAGTTTGGGGAGTTACAACCACGCTTGTGTGCTTTCACTTTTTGAAAAGTGACATGTCCAATGTATCCTTTAGAAGGCGACGCACAGTTTCAGAAATTTCTTCATTGAGCTCACCACTAGATAAATCACTAGAGCAATCATTAAAATCCAAATGAGCACTCGTTAACATGTCGTTAACGGTCGTACAAGGATTTCTATTAGTGGATCGAAAAGGACCGATTACTGTTACAAGGATATTTTTCGATTCTACCGGCAGCGCCAGTAACGTAGTTCGAAGATCGGTTATTTAAAAAAATATAATTTTATTTCACGCGATAAGAGATTGTGATTTAAGAGAGTTCTGTCGGCCAGGATTTGTGCAACGTCAGCAGTTTCAACCCCAATGGTGGAAATAGCGATTTTGCCGGATTGTTTAAGATATTTGATAAGTTCGTCGGAAGCCAGAATTGTTAATGTCACCATTTGATTATTTTATAATGTTTACTTTAAAAAGTTTAAGCAGACAGGTTCTAGCTTAGACTTTTTAGACCCCGTACTCTTAAAAAAAAAGAGTATAGGGGTCTATTAGGTTTGTCAGAAGCCAAATGTGCGTAACAGGCAGAAGGAAGCTTCTCCGACCCCATAAAGTATATATATTATTGATCAGCATCAACAGCCGAGTCGATATAGCAATGTCCGTCTGTCCGTCTGTCCGTCCGTCCGTCTGTCCGTCCGTCTGTATGAACACCTGGATCTTTTAAACTACAAGAGCTAGAACCACCAAATTTGTAATAAAAATTCAGTAACTTTCGCGAGCAGATCAAGTTTATTTCAAATCAGTGCCACGCCCCCTACCGCCCCCGCAATAAGCAAAAAATCAAAGACACCTCGAAAAAAATTGATGTTTTCCGCGAATATCTCCGTAACTATGGCACTTACGACCACCAATTCTGGTACGCAGGTTCCTAGGGACAGCATAAATAAAGTTCCATTAAAATTTTTTTGCTGCCACGCCCCCTTTTTTCACAAAAAAAAAAAATAAAATTTTCAATTTCGATGCCGTTTTTAAGGCATTTGTCCTCATCGTACAGTGTTGTAATTTAAGATTCGTTTAAAGACAAATTGTATCAAACTACCCTGAAAGTTGCATAAAAATCCAACTATAAACAAATGAGCAATTAGGTAACAAAGTGTCCCTTGAAGCGCATTGTCAATGCACGTGGTTGAAAGAAGAGATACCTGTACGTTTATATGTACATTAGCCGCAGTAGTTTGCAAAGAGAGCGTGGTCCGGGTGGGCCACGCACTTGTTTGTAAACACAAGACCTGCGGTTCGAACCCCGGCACAGACTCAGAAATTAAATTTTTTTTTTTTTAAATTTTATAATTTAGCACTTTTATATCTTAATGAAAATAATCGGAGCCGTCTCACAAGGAGTGGTTGGTGCAATTAGTAGTGTTGCGGCGTGTTCTGCAACTTGCGTATAAGTTCGCAGGTTCAATTCCCGACAGTGGAATTTATTAATATACTTTTTTAAATTTCAAACAAAAATGTAAATAAAGAATTTTAACTGGTGCAACAGCCAATGGTCTGCGGTTCGAACCCGGCACAGACCCAGAAATTTAATTATTTTTTATTTTTTAAATAATTACATTATTATATATAAATGAAAATAATAAAATTTCCGCCAAATGAATGGTGTGGTGTAACTAGTAGGGTTGCAGCATGATATGGAACTTGCGTCAGTAAGCGCGGGTTCGAATCTCGTCAGTGACCGAATCAAATTATTTTTTTTAATTTAATTTTAAAACTTAAATTTTAAATTACAACCGTATTCAAATATTAATTTCGAATACAAGGAGAGTACGGGGTCTTTTACAGTCGGCGCGCTCGACTGTAGCCTTTCTTACTTGTTAAATTATACTAAAGTAAAAGCAGCCTTTTCCCTTCTTAACTCTCAATGCTATGAAAATTATCTTGTTCGTTGCAAGACTCAATTTGCGCGTAATCCTAAAGAATTCGAAAACTTTGTTAATTCTAAACGTAAGTCTTCGACTTTACCCTATACTTTCTTCTTCAATACCAATAAAGTAAGTGAAGACACTAAAGTAAGTGAAGACTCTTCTTCAATATCACTAAAGTAAGTGAAGACTCGGCTGCTTCCGATCTCTTTGCTAACTTTTTAGACTCCGTACTCTTTAAAAGAGTATAGGGGTCTATTAGGTTTGTCAGAAGCCAAATGTGCGTAACAGGCAGAAGGAAGCTTTTCCGACCCCATAAAATATATATATTCTTGATCAGCATCAACAGCCGAGTCGATTTAGCAATGTCCGTCTGTATGAACACCTGGATCTTTTAAACTACAAGAGCTAGAACCACCAAATTTGTAATAAAAATTCAGTAACTTTCGCGAGCAGATCAAGTTTTTTTCAAATCTGCGCCACGCCCCCCACCGCCCCCGCAATAAGCAAAAAACTAGACACACCTCGGAAAAAATTGATGTTTTCGGCGAATATCTCCGTAACTATAGCACTTAGGAACACCAATTCTGGTACGCAGGTACCTAGAAACAGCAGAAATGCAACGTCATTAAAATTTTGGTCTGGCACGCGCCTTTTTCCCACACGAACTAAAAAACTTTTCAAAACCCTTATGTCGTTTTTAAAGCATTTGCTAATATAGTACAGTATTGTAATTCAAAATTTGCTTAAAGACAAATCATATTAAACTACCCTGAAAGTTGCATAAAAATCCAACTATAAACAACTGAGCAATTAGGTAACAAATTATCAATTAAAGCGCGTTGTGAATGCACGTGGTTGAAAGAAAAGGAATAACTCTATGCTTATATATACATTAGCCGCAGTACTTTGCAAAGAGAGCGTGGTCCGGGTGGGCCACGCACTTGTTTGTAAACACAAGACCTGCGGCTCGAACCCCGGCACAGACTCAGAAATTAAAGCTGTTTTTTTTTTTTTTTTTTGTAATTTATCACTATTTCATCTTAATGAAAATAATCGGAGCCGTCTCACAAGGAGGTGGTGGTGCAATTAGTAGTGTTGCAGCGTGTTCTGCAAGTTGAGTATAAGTTCGCAGGTTCAATTCCCGACATTGAAATTTTCTAATATACTTTTTTAAATTTAAAAAAAAAAATTGTAAATATACAATATTAACTGGTGCAACAGGGATGGATTGTAGTTAGTCGTTTGTTTCTAAACCAATGGTCTGCGGTCATTATCATTATTATATGTAAATGAAAATAATCGGTTCTCTGTCTAATGTGGGGCGTGGTGTGACTGAGGCGCATTATGCATCTTGCGTATAAGTTCGTAGGTTCAATTCCCGACAGTGGAGTTTATTAATATAATTTTTTAAATTTCAAACAAAAATGTAAATAAAGAATTTTAACTGGTGCAACAGCCAATGGTCTGCGGTTCGAACACGGCACAGACCCAGAAATTTAATTATTTTTTTTATTTTTTAAATAACTACATTATTATATATAAATGGAAATAATCTAAATTCTGCCAAATGAATGGTGTGGTGTAACTAGTAGGGTTGCAGCATGGTATGGAACTTGCGTTTAAGTTCGCAGGTTCAATTCCCGACAGTGGAGTTTATTAATATAATTTTTTAAATTTCAAACAAAAATGTAAATAAAGAATTTTAACTGGTGCAACAGCCAATGGTCTGCGGTTCGAACACGGCACAGACCCAGAAATTTAATTATTTTTTTTATTTTTTAAATAACTACATTATTATATATAAATGGAAATAATCTAAATTCTGCCAAATGAATGGTGTGGTGTAACTAGTAGGGTTGCAGCATGGTATGGAACTTGCGTTTAAGTTCGCAGGTTCAATTCCCGACAGTGGAGTTTATTAATATACTTTTTTAAATTTCAAACAAAAATGTAAATAAAGAATTTTCTGGTGCAACAGCCAATGGTCAGCGGTTCGAATCCGGCACAGACCCAGAAATTTAATTTTTTTTTTATTTTTTAAATAACTACATTATTATATATAAATGGAAATAATCTAAATTCTGCCAAATGAATGGTGTGGTGTAACTAGTAGGGTTGCAGCATGGTATGGAACTTGCGTTTAAGTTCGCAGGTTCAATTCCCGACAGTGGAGTTTATTAATATACTTTTTTAAATTTCAAACAAAAATGTAAATAAAGAATTTTCTGGTGCAACAGCCAATGGTCAGCGGTTCGAATCCGGCACAGACCCAGAAATTTAATTTTTTTTTTATTTTTTAAATAACTACATTATTATATATAAATGAAAATAATCAGACTTCTTCCAAATGAATGGTGTGGTGTAACTAGTAGGGTTGCAGCATGATATGGAACTTGCGTCAGTAAGCGCGGGTTCGAATCCCATCAGTGGCTGATTTAAATTTTTTTTTTTAATTTAATTTTATAACTTGAATTTTAAATTACAGTCCTACTCAAATATTAATTTCGAATACAAGGAGAGTACGGGGTCTTTTACAGTCGGCGCGCTCGACTGTAGCCTTTCTTACTTGTTTCCTATTATACTCTCTGCAAAAGTATATTGGGTTTGTGCAAATGTATGTAACAGGCAGAAGGAGGCGTGGCAGACCCCATAAAGAATATATATTCTTGATCAGTATCACAAGCCGAGCCGATATAGCCATGTCCATCTGTCTGTCTGTCTGTCCGTACGAACACACAGATTTCAGAGATGGTAAGAGCTACAAATTCGAATTTGGTCTCAATCGACTGGATATTTAGTCAGTCAATACAAGAATCTTTTTTTTTGATGCTACTCCCCATTCGCCCACAATCAGCAAAAAACTAGACATACCTCGGAAAAAATCTATGTTTTCGGCAAATATCTCAGTAACTACAGCACTTAGGAATACCAATTTCGGTACGCATGTTCCTAAGGACAGCTTAAATACATTACCATCTAAAATTTTTGCCTGCCACGCCCCCTTTTACAGTAAAAAAAAATTTTTTCCAAACTTGCATGTCGTTTTAAAGGCATTTGTTCTTATCGTAGAGTATTGTTATTTATGATTCGTTTGAAGACAAATTATATCAAACTATGCTGAAAGTTGCTTAAAAATCCAACAATAAACAACAGAGCTACCGATTATAAAGTTAATATTTAAGTCAATGCATGAGTGCGAGCGCGACAGAAATATACAAGCATATATTCGAACTCTTTTGATGCATGTGTGGCATCAACAGTACACATACACACAGGTATACATATATATGTGCATACAGACCAGAGAACTGCAGCGGTGGTGGTTTTCTGTACTCGAGTACTACACACAGAAAATGCGGTTGCGATCATACTCATGCAGAAATTTTTGGGCAAACCAATGATCGCAACATTTTTGTACTCGAGTATTTTTGTGAATGGTACCAAAATGATTGCGATCATTTTTTACTCTAGCCCAAAAGGGTGCGCATCGGCAATACTTTTTTGAAAAGGGTGTCGCTTGTGCACTTCATTTTTTGAAGCGTCAGAAAATGAATGTGCAGGGAAATACATAGCATGGAAAATACTTACACTTGCACTTGAGCGATAGCATGCCGTCGGCAAATTGTTCTGTGCGTAGGGTTATTGCATAAGGAGAATGCATGTAACAGATAGAAAATTACAGTTGTCGGGTTTTACCCAAAAAAAAACCAAATAGTCAACACTTTTACTATGTGCATTTTGAGAGTTGGCATTTATTATTTAGATAAAAGTTTTCCCAAATTAGGACTTAAAATATTGTGGTTAAATATAATAAAACAGGTGTACCATAATCAACTTGTAATCTGTTGATCACCTCGAATTTTATTAAGATGAATAATTAAATATACAAATTAAGTTTGTTACTTTTTATGAAAAATTTTAATGAAAACTATTTAATCATGAAATTTTCTCCTCTGATTATTTTAATTATGATTTATTAAATCCATTATATCTAACAAGCTCAAAACAAAAGAGCGGCGCAAGACTACACACTCACAAGACGATCAAGTAAAAAAAATGCAGACAAAAAAACACTCGAGTAAAAATTTACTTGTACTTAAAAAGGGTGGTTTTTTTTAAGTCAAAATTTGATGCGGTGTTTACGCGAGTAAGTATTAAATGATCGGCTACAAACATGAGCGGGTAAAAAAGTATCGCAATACGAAAACACCCGAACGAAAAGGAGTAAAAAAACACCGCATCATTTCGGGTAGACTCAAAAAATGATTCGAGTCGAAAAATACTGAGTGTGTACTCTGAGTATTTTTACATGCGGTGTATCGCTGCAGTTCTCTGATACAGACAAACATATGTATGTTCGATTATAAATTGTCTTTTTTGTTGTAACGTGTTCTAATACAAGAAGTATCTGTTGTAATATCTGGATACTGATTTTAACAATATAATTGGGAATAAAAGCAGAGAGTATTATACGGTCGGGCTCGTTCGACTGCACTTTTCTTTCTTGTCGTATAGTATTGTTATTTGAAATGTTTTTGAAGAATAATTATATCAAACTACCCTGAAAGTTCCATAAGAATCCGACCAGAAGCAATATAGAAAACACGCAACAAATTTTATATATTTGCGGCCAATACCCATGCATGAGTGCGAGAGAGATAGCGCTGACAGTGCCGACCAAAAGTATACATACGCACATATGTATGTGCATACATATAACGTCAAACGAATTTTTATGTGCATACAGACAAACATATGTATTTTCGATTATACTCAGTTTTTGTTTTTTGTTTTAACTTTACCGATTTTAACATTATAGTTGGAACAAAAGCAGAGAGTATTATACGTTCGGGCGTGTTCGACTGTACTTTTCTTACTTGTTTGTTGTAACGTGTTCTAATACAAGAACTATCTATGTAAAATGCAAATACTGATTTTAACATTATAATTGGGAATAAAAGCAGAGAGTATTATACGGTCGGGGTCGTTCGACTGTACTTTTTTTACTTGTTTTTTTATTGGTGATAACTAAAGAAGTCTTATTTAAAGCAGTGTTCTTCCGCCGCCTGTAATTGGCTAAAATATATATTTATATATATATAATTTTGGCTTAACACCACGAAGGCGGTTTCGTTGGATCTACCCCGCTGTTCTTTGAAACCGAAATTGTTTTGGTTTTGTTTTGGTGAAGAGGTACTCGAACCTTTTCCCAGCGAAGGGGTTTATCTACGAAGGAAACTACAGTGATGTAAAGATAATACAGCAGAGGGGGATTCATTCTAACCAAAGAATGAACAGGGCTATGTAGAGCGAATGCCCGTCTTGTTGCCTAGTCCCCAGGCGTGACCCAAAAGGAGGGCGCATCGAACTGAAGTATTGATGGCGGAATCAGTATAAATTTTTACACCGAGCTACTATTCATGCTGAACCGTATCCTAGTGTCTTTCAATGGCACCCTCACCGTTTCTGAGACATAATTACTGAAGAAGATGGAGTGAAGTATTTCCAAAATTGACGGGATTTTCTAATTTGTTTTTTTTTATTTTTATTTGTAATTTAAATGATGAACGAACATTGGGTTCACCTAACTTAAAGCATTTAAATATGTTCTCTTTGTTTAATATAGGTACCATCTCATATATATATACAATTCCTTTTTGCACCGAAATTAGTTTTCTTACAGGTAATCATGTAACCGTCATCGTTGAGCTCAAGGATATCGGAGTGAGTACGTATGTGAACGTTTAATCATATAACAAGGTATTGAGCCATCTGAAATAATATTTTTTAAATTTGTGTATATATATTCAAATATCTATTGTTAACTACCAAAACCGATGTTCGATCAATCGTTTCTTTATTAATGAATTTCTTTTTGTCAACCCTTTAATTTGTAATTTTAACACATACATGAATCATATTTGTAAATTTAAATGAAATTAATATGAATAGGAATGATTTATCTTTTATAAGGATCATCTTTCCTAACTGTGAAGAATTGTATAAATACATTTAGAATTTAAAATGAAGTTCTAATTTTTTTTTTCTTATTCGTCCTGAGTAGGAAGTGAATCTTTCCAATAATTTAATCGCTCGTAGTTTCTAAAAGGGTCCATTGAGACGCATAGGCAGGGAGGGTAGAGAAGGAGTCAATGTCAACCAATTCTAAGTTTCTGCAAAGGTGTAACTAATCTTCTGTCGGTATTAATATTATATTTTTTTATACATTTTAATTTCTTTTATGGGGTCGTGGAATTAACAAGAGAGTAGAGAAGAACCCCGACAATCCGGCAAGCTAGACAGAGCATAACTAGAGGTACACATTTATTCGAAATCTTGCCATGTATATGAGGCTGGAACGTTTTAATTCCTTTGAGGATGAGGACGTTTGTAACACCCCACTCCAATGCCACCCAGCAGTGATGCCAATTTGTCCTTTTTCCGGACGGATCTGTGCTGTTTTTAAGGCCTTTGTCCGGAAAAAATATCAAACATCCCCTATCCGAAAATCTGTCCTTTTTTTGTGATTGCAAATCGTGTTTATAGTTTCCCAGTTGATTGGTTTGATTTACCAGTTGATCGCCTTTGGATGCAACATTATTCTATTAATTAACATTGCAGAATAGTTGAACAAAACTTTAGCTAAATTGTTGTACCGATATTTGGTTAAAACAGTGCCAAAATAAGTATAACAGTGATAAATTGAATTGTGTAGGGGCATTGTAAATTCTATCGATATCGTTTGTAATCTAAAGTTAAATTTAAAAAATTGTAAAAAAATCCGAAAATAGATTTACAAAAAAAAATTTCGCGATTGCTAGCAACATCAGCCAGATTTTAGAAAGTAGATAATCCGCGATACCCATCAGGGGTACAGTGCAGTACTGCAAATGCAGTATAAATTGCAAAATTAGTCATATTTTTTGTTTTGTCCTGTTTTCTGTCCTTTTTTTTTTTTATTTTTCAGCCTTTTTTCCATATTTTACGGACATTTTAGCCTTTTTTCCCCAACAAAAATTGGCATCACTGCCACCCAGTACAGCCATTACAAGTGTGAGCTTATGCGTAGTGTATACAGTGGTTTCGAGCTTAATTCAACCAGCACCTTAAAAAAAGTTTGTTGGGCTATAAAATCTAAACTATTGGGGATATCAAACAAATTTAAATGCAGGTTGTTAGTGTGATGTTTAAACTAATACAAAATTAATTCATTTATTTTTTAAATATTTTTAGTCCCCGTACTCTTAAAAAGAGTATAGGGGTCTATTAGGTTTGTCAGAAGCCAAATGTGCGTAACAGGCAGAAGGAAGCTTTTCCGACCCCATAAAGTATATATATTCTTGATCAGCATCAACAGCCGAGTCGATATAGCAATGTCCGTCTGTCCGTCCGTCTGTATGAACACCTGGATCTTTTAAACTACAAGAGCTAGAACCACCAAATTTGTAATAAAAATTCAGTAACTTTTGCAAGCAGATCAAGTTTATTTCAAATCAGTGCCACGCCCCCTATCGCCCCCGCAATAAGCAAAAAACCAAAGACACCTCGAAAAAAATTTATGTTTTCCGCGAATATCTCCGTAACTATGGGACTTACGACCACCAATTTGGGTACGCAGGTTCCTAGGGACAGCATAAATGCAGTGTCATTAAATTTTTTTTTGCTGCCACGCCCCCTTTTTCACAAAAAAATAAAATAAAATTTTCATTTTCGATGCCGTTTTTAAGGCATTTGTCCTCATCGTACAGTGTTGTAATTTAAGATTCGTTTAAAGACAAATCATATCAAACTACCCTGAAAGTTGCATAAAAATCCAACTATAAACAACTGAGCAATTAGGTAACAAAGTGTCCCTTGAATCGCAGTGTCAATGCACGTGGTTGAAAGAAAAGAGATAACTGTATGTTTATATGTAGTAGTGCTGCGGCGTGTTTTGCAAGTTGAGTATAAGTTCGCAGGTTGAATTCCCGACAGTGAAATTTTCTAATATACTTTTTTAAATTAAAACAAGTAAGGAAGGCTACAGTCGAGCGCGCCGACTTTAAAAGACCCCGTACTCTCCTTGTATTCGAAATTAATATTTGAATACGACTGTAATTTAAAATTTAAGTTTTAAAATTAAATTTAAAACAAGTAAGAAAGGCTACAGTCGAGCGCGCCGACTGTAAAAGACCCCGTACTCTCCTTAATAATTAATATTTGAATGCGATATAATTTAAAATTTAAATTTTAAAATAAAATAATAAAAAAAATATTTTAGATCAAGCCACTGATGGGATTCGAACCCGCGCTAACTGACGCAAGTTCCATTACATGCTGCAACCCTACTAGTTGCATCACACCATTCATTTTGCACAAATGCGATTATTTTCATTTATATATATTAATGTAGTTACATATAAAACAAAAAAAAAAAAAAAAAACTTCTGGGTTAGTTCCGGGTTTGAACCGCAGACCATTGGTTTAGAAAGAAATACCACCTTCCCCTAGGCCACACTCTGTTTGGTAACTGTCGTGACTAATATAAGTGAACATAGAGTTATCTCTTTCTTTCAACCACGTGTGCACATAAATTACATTTATCTGATTTGAAATAAACTTGATCTGCGTACATCATAGACGGACTTTCAGTTAAAAATTTTGTGTCTCTAGCTCTTGTAGTTTAAAAGATCTAGGTGTTCATACAGACGGACGGACAGACAGACAGACAGACGGACAGACGGACATTGTTATATCGACTCCGCTGTTGATGCTGATCAATAATATATATACTTTATGGGGGTCGGAAAAGCTTCCTTCTGCCTGTTGCGCACATTTGGCTTCTGACAAACCTAATAGACCCCTATACTCTTTTTAAGAGTACGGGGTCTAAAAAGTTTTGCGTTTCCGCATTATTTTGGTGTCTAACTGTTGATAACATTTGTTTTTGCTTTTTTCTGAATTATGTTTTCGAGTGTGTTTGTTTACATCAAAGTATTTGCTTACACTGATATTTTGTTTTGGTTTTTGCTCCAATTTTGCCCAGATTAATTTGAGTGAAATGGCCTGTGGCAAAAGCAATTGTTTATACAGTCACGAACTAAATTATTGGCACAGCATGTTTTTTTAACTTTCGGACATAATTTTAGGTACATTTAAATGTATGTTTAATAAAACAAAAAATAAACTTAATACATTAGAGTATTCATCAAACAAAAGCAAAACTTATTTTTAATAAACATAATCGAATAATTAACTAAAACTAATTTACTAAAACAACTGGTCAATTTTGTTGAACAAAATTATTGGCGCAACCAAAGAAAAATGCGCCTATCCAATTCTTCCCACAAGTGTTCAATGGGAATAAGGTCTGGAGATTGTGGTGGGTGCGGTAGCGCATGGGGGGTGTTATATGCAAGCCACATTTTGACGATATGGGCAGAATGCTTGGGGTCGTTATCATGTTGAAATGTGAACGAGCTTGGTAGTTGTAGCTTTTCTGCACTTTTTTTGAGGTTATCCTTCAAAATATTCAAGTATAAATGTTTGTCCATAATACTGTCTACAAATACCAATTCGCCCACACCTGCAACAGACATGCAACTGTTGGCGATATATTTTTTTTTCGAAGGCTGTATTCGGCTTTCTCCAAACATTTTCTCGCCCGTCCGATCGGAATACATTGAATTTGCTCTCATCTGAGAACAACACTTGACTCCAGTAATCCATTGGCTTGTAGAGCTGGGAAACCATCGATGGAACCATCGATAGTATCAATGGAATTTTAATTTTGCGATATATCGATGGAAATTTTTCGATGTCGATATATCGACATATTAAACTAAAATTTAAAGTGAGTGGCAAAACGAACACGTGTAAGTGCTAAAACTTTCTGTTAAATAAATTTATTAATATTTACTAAACCTTTGGTTTGTGTTATATTTTTTATTTTCCTTTTTATTTGTTGTTTAAAAAAATACGAAGTTTTATGAAGCATAAAATGTATTTTTAGAAAGACCTTTACTTATACTTACGGAAATGAATCTGAACGAAATGAAATGTATAAGTTAATATAACTAATTTGAATACAATTCACTACAAGAATACATTTTTATAATTTCTATAAATTTGTTATTATAATTTATTCTTTAAAAAGGTGCAAAGGAAAGTGTGAACATGAATGATTTCTTTTTTTTATGTATTTCTAAAATAAAAACTGCTCTTTTTTACAATAAAATTATAAAATGAAATGATAAAACTTGAAAGGCACAAATTTTTTTTAACCATAGATGGGGAAACCATCGATAGACGGCACTATCGATGGTTTCCCAGCTCTATTGGCTTGCTAATGTACTCCTTAGCATAGTCCAATCGCTTCTTTTTATTCGCATCAGTGATACATGGCTTACGTCTAGCCACACGCGCTCTGAAATTTGCCTCATGCAGTACTCTGCGTACCGTAATCGGGTGCACATCCTTCTCCATTTCTTTTTTAACTACAGCAGCAATCTGTGTTGATGAGATCTTGGGATTCACTTTCACCTTTCTTATGATTTTCCTGCATTCATGGCTATTAAACAATTTTGGACGGCCTGTGTGTTTGGAACTTTCCAGGTTTTGGTCACCCTTGAAGCGCTGCACGATGCTTCGAATAGTAAATCGGCTTCTTTCCATAAGTTCCGCAATTTCTGCATATGATTTGCCCTGATCGTGTAGGTGAAGAATTATTTTCCGCTGAGCTACGGATGTTTCTTTTTGTTTTGGTGCCGTTTTTAAAAAAAAAGTGAAAAAAAATTTTTTTTTTTTTTTTTTTTTTGATGATACGAAGAATATTTATTTGCGTTTCATTTTACTAAAAAAACTTAAAAACACAGTTGTGACTTATCTGTGACTGTGTGTGTGCTTAGAGTATTATGCGAACTGGAAGTTGCTCCAGGAAGACACGCTTTAATCGATGCTGGCGTGTATTATTGACATCGAAATGTAGTTCGTTAGTAAGTGGATTTGTATGGCAAGAGTTTCGTATGTTTTGTTTTATGGAACTAATAGTAATGTAGTCAGCAACCGAATTGATTTTTAGATCTCTTCGTATATCTTCATTCCTTGCAAAAGGAAAATCCCCAGCTAACCGTCTGATTATTTTGTTCAGTTGGAGTTTAGAGCTGGGTCTTAGAAGCCAGTCCATTTTTTTAAAACGTGTATTCATTGAACCAACGAGCTGACGGATATGTAACTGCCATGATAGTCTTGTGTCAAGTGTAATGCCAAGATATTTAACGCTGGCGACATGTTTGAGTGGAACACCATCCAGGCAAACAGCAGGAATTGTTTCGTGTCTTAATGTAAAGGACATCTGCACTGATTTTTCCTTGGAGATACCAATATTCCACTCCTTTGCCCAATTTTCAAAACGGTTAACAAAGTCTTGTAGACGATAGGAAGCACTTCTGGGCGACGAGCTAAAGCACAAAGCCGCTGTGTCGTCTGCGTAGGTAGCAAGGATGTCTTTTCTGTTCCAGAGTGTTGGCATATCATGCGTATAGATGTTAAAGAGTGTAGGACTCGGAACGCTACCCTGGGGCACGCCCGCAGCAATTGCTCTGGTCGAAGATAATTGACCATTTACATTCACGAAGAAATTTCTATCACATAACCAAGATTTAAGTACTTCGAACAAAGGCACTGAGAGGATTCTATTGAGTTTGACCAATAGGCCTTCATGCCAGACTCTATCAAATGCTTGTTGAATGTCGAAGAAAACTGCTGCTCCATATTGTTTATTTTCAAAACCTCGTTGTATACCATCCTCAACACGATGCAATTGTTCGGTGGTGCCATGAAATGGGCGAAAACCAAATTGAAAATTTGGAATGGTGTCCAAAGCATCCAGTTGCGGACGTAGTTTTAACATGATTAATTTTTCAAAAATTTTCCCAAAGGCTGGAAGGAGGCTTATGGGGCGGTACATTATATTATAACTTCCGCTTTTTTCCAGCTTTTGGGATAGTACCGCAACCGAAGACAAGCATTATAAATAGTCAGTAGAAACGCAACTCCACTATCCGGAAGACATTTGAGTACTTTGCCACCAATTCCGTCGTAACCAGGGGCTTTACGTGGTTTCATTTGTTGAATCTCATATTTGAGATCTGGTAAAGAAAAAACGGGAGTCTCTAGGATGTGCACCGGTTGTCTCATTAACTCCTCAACGACGTCATCTACATGATCCACAGGAGCAATACAAAAAGGTGAAAATCTTGACTCTAAATCTCTTGCAAATAATTCTGCTTTTTCACTGTCAGATTTGCACCAACTAGTCTCATTTTGAATGGGGTTGCTTGTTTTCGGTTGTCTTTTTATATTACGTGTCAATTTCCACAAATTATGACCAAAATAAGAATTTGGAGCCGTATCCTTTAACATGTCCTCAAAATATCTATTCCGGTTTAAATTAAGGGAAACTCTTATTTGAGCAGCAAGCCTCTTCCATTCTCTATTGTCATTTGGGTTACCGTATCTTATCCATCGCCTTCTTAACCTCCGCTTTTCTCTTAACAGAGAACGAATCTCGTCACTAATACATACAGACCCCAAGGACACCGAGGAGCAAGCTCTACCCGTTGCCTGCTGGGCTGCTTCTTGAATAGTGTGCGTAAAATCCATAATTGCTGTCTCAATGTCTTCAGTTGTTAGCAATGCAGTATTATTTTGAACGTGTGAATTAATAAAAAGTTGAAACTGTCGTAAATCATAACGGCCAGATAATAAAGGTCTCCTCGTATTTTGCATAAATGCTCCCTGTCCCACAGAAATGATTAATGGTAAGTGATCGGAGCTCAGCTCACAACGATCCACTATGTCGATAGCCGAAGAAGGTAGGCCACCAAATATACCGTAATCCAGTGCATTAGGAAATCGCAACCTATCATAAAGGAATCACGTCGGTCCACCAGTGGCACAAATATTCAAAGCAGATGAAAAAATCCTGTCATGAATAGGTCTCCCTCGACGACAGGAACGGTTACAGCCCCATAATTGGTGTTTAGCATTCCAATCACCAGCAATGATAAAGCGAGGGCCAAGGGAATTAATTATGTTATCAAATTCTGCCAATGTGAATAAATCCGGGTGCTGAGCAGGACGAATATAAGCCGCAGGAACCACATAATCTCCAAAATCACTCTTGATTTTAACACCAACTACCTGTCCAAAATTAAACCTCTGAAAAACGACTGGGTGATGACAAATTTGTGTCTTGATTAAAATGCAAGCTCCAGCAAAGCTGCAATCTTTTTTAGAAAAGACCTGTTATTTAAATGTGTTTCAGAAATCAACATAACATCCACCTCTTCATCCTTCATCCATGCAACGAGCTCTAATTGGTGGCGAATGAGCCCGTTCGCATTCCAAACTCCAACTTTAAGTTTGTCCATTATTGACATAATGCACAGGAGTATCATGATTGCTCATGATGAAAGTGACAAGATTATTAATTTTGGACTCCATAGACTTAATGGAATTTTCTAACGTCATACGCCAATTAAGTAAATTATTAACTAAACTGTCACGATGTTCCAGTCGTTTTTGCAATTTAATCAAAGAATCAGATTCCGATACAACTGGCAAGTCCATAGTGTCATCTACCGGAGTATAAACAAAATTCTTAACTTGGTCAGCATATCTTTCCTTATAACGCATCAAATAATCTTGTGAGGGCGTATAAGACTTCATCTGGGTACCTGTAGACTTCGAGCTAGACACTTGAGATTTACATAAGGAATCTTGACAATTTCGAAGGACAGTAGCCTGATGTGGCTTTGAAGAGCCTACCTTCTTCACAACAGGATTATTAGCCGACGATATTACTATATTACGATTTGAAGGAGTTGCCAATTTAGCCACATCTGCAAAGGATTTTCCGATCGAGACCGGAATAGCAGGATTAGGTTGACTCTTATCAATCGTAACAGGTTTATGGATTCTGTTAACCAAAAATCTAGCCTCCGCCTTCTTATATTCGGGACAACACTTCCAGTTAGCAGTATGGTCCCCTTTACATAGTGCACAAACAGCAGGCATATCTTTCGGTTTTACACACTCAACCGTTTTGTGGTCGAGTCCACATTTAACACAACGAGGGCTCATGTGACAATACGATTGGGTATGACCAAAACTTAAACATCTAAAGCATTGCGGCAAGTACGGTTTCGATCTAGGTGCTTCAATAACTACAATTTCATGACAAAACCTTGTAATTTGAAATACCTCTTTGTTGTTGGAGTTCCACAATTCCAATTCCACAAAGAAAAGGTTTAAGGGCTTCCCATTTCTCTTATCTGAAATACCAGTGGAGGAGCGAACCTTATGCCCAAGAAGGGAAAAGGCTTCCACAAGGTCATGTTTTTCCGTACCGTGAAATAGACCTTTGACAACGCATCTAAAGCCACGTTCTTCCTTAAGTTGCCAGGAGTGCCATACAAGATTTGGCTTACCATTCAGCCATTTAGAAATAGCTCTATAATCATTTGAATTAGCACAATTGATTCTGACACTATTATTGGCCAGGTTTTTGATACAAAAATCATTTCCGCACAAACGTATTAAGTCCTTTTTGAATGAGAAGAAATCCGGGATCTGACCCACTATAATGGGAGGTGGTTTAAAACTCCTTGGTTTGGGGTCGGTGTTTAACAGGACTTTGTTACTGTCATTAACATCACTCATGGTATCATCATCATCCATAACAGAACATGGAGGATAAATCGGAGACTTCATTGATGATAAAGATTTCAATTGCTCAGGAATATAAACCATAGTGGACGAAGACCGCTGTGAAAAGCTAGACGGGGATTGGCTAGACCTAGTAGGCATTTGATCTTTGGAATATTCCACATCCATATGGGCAGACGATATTTTCGATGACGTTTTTTTCGAGTTTGGTGAATTAGGCAAGCTTGGAAAATCAGCGGAGTCATTATTAAAATTCAATGGCGAGCTTCTCTTACAAGTAGCCTTACGAAGCACATGAACCGGTGAATTGTTTCCACGTTTATTACCTTTAATATTAGAAAAAGAAGACGAGACTGGTGTGCCAGAGTTGACATTAGAAATAACTTTGGGTGCAATTTCTTGAATTTCATCATCACTAATAAATTCACTCGAAATGTCACTTGATTCATTACTATTTTTAGTGTTAGACTTGTTCAGCATTTCACGTTTCAAACGCCTTTGCTCCATAACCATGAATTTATTCATTTTAGACGCCAAGGAACCCCTCCGGAGCCCCACAAGAGGGGGGACCCTTCAATATCTAGAATAAAATGTACAAATATTCGTGTATTAATGAAAATAAAAATAAAATAAAATTTCAACAGAAAAGTAGGTGACGATTTAAGAATCAATCACGAAAAAGCTTTTTGTGTAGAATTTAGAGAAAATTTAAAATTTCCAGAAATGTATCACACAACAAAAACAGCTTTTTATTTTTGCGAAAAATAAATCCGAGAAAACAATCAGGTCTGAACTCTAGGAGAGCACGAACAAGACTGTGAAAAATTTAGCTCAATTCTGACAAAATGCTCTGTATGATAATGCAAATGTGCTAAGTTTAAAATAGCGGAACATAACAGATGGTGAAATTGCCAAAACGGAGTTGCCCAATCGTTCAAATTGTTAAAAAAAAAACAATAAAATACAAAGTGTGCCAATAATTTTGTTCAACGAAATTGACCAGTTGTTTTAGTTAATTAATTTTAGTTAATTATTCGTTTAAGTTTATTAAAAATAAGTTTTGCTTTCGTTTGATGAATACTCTAATCTATTAAGTTTATTTTTTGTTTTATTAAATATACATTTAAATGTACCTAAAATTATGTCCGAAAGTTAAAAAAACATGCTGTGCCAATAATTTAGTTCGTGACTGTATGGTCCATCTCGTGACAGTGACCATCCATATTATGTGCACTGTTGGCTGTGCGACAATATTATGCACATTAAATGTGCAGGCCTTACTAGACGTGAGTTTGAGAAATTCATTTCCTCTGGCAAATTAGGGAGTGGTGGATTGCGATGGTCATAACCAGTCTGTAATGAGTTGCAATGTGATTTTTCACGTATTTATAATACTGTGAAGACAAAATTACTCAAGTTGTGCTCACTCGCTACGCAGATTAGGACCGTTTTTGATATTAGTGCTGACTTGCTTAGTGATTACAAGTTCGAGACTTCACCTGATAAGTCGTTGAGTTCTCCACAGTATTTAAATCTACCTGTGCCGCCTGGATCTATAATTACATCACCCGTTCATAATGGTCCTCCCCTCTTATCCTTTTCTCCTTCCTCCCGTTTCTCCTCTGCACCCAGTTCATCCGTTCCTTCTGTAACATCCCCTGTACCTGATCGACCCTACGTCGTATCATGTGCAATTGTTGCTTCACCCGCCCCATCCATTGTCCCTCCATCACCATCACCAACTGTAATAAAATCCGTGCCTATTCTTGGAGTAAGGGCCGTGGGTAAGAATTCGAAGAGTCCCCCCAATCGGGGTTCCAGTCGTACTATTGCCTCCGCTGCAGCTCCCACCTCTCAAAAGTATTGACCAACTCCATAAGCCCTTTCCTACAGTTCAGCCTCCCCTGCATACGGTCGTGGCTTCTCGCAAGCATATTTTTATTTCTAGATTGGCTGCCGATACCACTAATGAATCTGTTGCAGCATTCATCGCTACCAAAATCTCCGGTTGTGTATCCATTTCAAAATTTAATTTCTCTCAGCCTAGAGAAATTTCATCTTTTAAGATCCAAATTTGTGACCTCCATATATGATAGTTTATGAGTTCAAAACGAAAAATAGAACTCGCTCAATTCCTATCAGCCTTCCGACTTGTGGTTCGACTCAAGCGCCCGCAGCCTCAAAAAACTAGATTCTGGTCAACTTCTGATTCATTATCTGAATTATCTGAATGTCTAAATCGCCGCGGTGGAGGAGTTCTTATTTCAGTAAAATCTTCACTTAATGCTGAGTTGGTAGATCTTTCTCCACTTGATGTTATTGAGTTTGTTGCCGTTAAGGTAACTTTCTCTTCGTTCGTCCTTTATGTAACTTGTTCCTACATAACTCCTTCTTCTGAATTGATGATTTGATGCACATTTCAATTACATCAGAGAAATATTTTGTCGCATTCGCGATTGTGATTTCTTTGACTTTAACTTGCCAAACGTTTCCTGGACATTTTTCGACAGATTAAATTACTTAGTAATGTTTTAGATAGTTTGATTGATATTCCTTTTTATCAAATCAATCAGGTGTCTAATCGTCTTAATCGAATGCTAGATCTTATCTTCGTGAATGACCCATCCAGTGCCATTGTCATGGGATCTTCTCCTGTAGTTGTAACTGAAGATTCTTTTCATAATACACTTGAGCTTTCCTTATCGCTCCCTAACTTAACCTGTTCACCCATTTCCTCATCTTCTAAGTCGCGTCGTTGCTTTCGCAAATGAAATTTTTCTTTGTTAAATCAACTGATTTTTGCAACAGAGTGGTCTATACTTTACAGTACGAATGATATTAACATAGCTGTCGAGTATTTTTACAACACATTAAATTCAATCTGTATTCCTAACAGTGTTGTAAAGTCCGTTTCACGTAAGTCTCCTTGGTTCTCACCAAGACTATCCAGCTTAAAAAATACTAAATCTAAATACTTTCAAAAGTTTAAGCAGATTGGTTCTAGTTTAGACTTTTTAAATTATTCTAAAGTAAAAACAGCCTTTTCTCTTCTTAACTCTCAATGTTATGAAAATTATCTCGTTCGTTGCAAGACTCACGCTCCTAGACAACTCTACAATTTTGTTAATTCTAAACGTAAGTCTTTTACTTTACCCAATTCTTTTTTCTTCAATTCTACTAAAGTAAGCGAGGACTCGGCAGCTTCCGATCTCTTTGCTAACTTTTTTCAATCTACTTACACTTCTAGTTCGCCTACTAACTTAACTTATAAACTCATTTCCTCTAATTTGGTTTTTTTCCTATAGTACTGCTTACTTTCCTCAATAAACTCTTTAAAATCTTCCTTTTCTCCTGGTCCTAACAACATTCCTAGTTGTGTACTTAAGGAGTGCTGTTCTTCTTTATTGAAACCTCTTTTATTTCTTTTTAACCTCTCTTTAGATTCCTGTGTCTTTCCTTTATTATGGAAAGAATCTTACATTATCCCATTGCATAAAAAAGGTTGCAAGTCGGATATATCTAATTACAGGGACATTGCGAAGTTGTCTGCAATCCCTATGCTCTTCGAGAAAATAATTTCATCGACTTTGCAACACCTCTGCAAGTCAATTATCTCTCCTGCCCAACATGGGTTTGTTAAGAGTCGGTCGACTTCGACCAATCTATTAGAATTTACCTCTTTTATAAATGAGGCATTTCTTAATAGAATGCAAACTGATGTCATTTATACTGACTTTAGTAAAGCATCTAAATTTTTCTAAATGCCTGTTTATGACTTTTAACAGGGTTACTCCTTACTTAGCCAATTACTGCATTGACAATGTTCCCTTAAAACGCATACTGTTAGTAGATGACCTTGGTGTTCTTTTCGATAGTAAATTAAGTTTGTCAGGCCCATTCTTGAATACTGCTTATGTGTCTGCCCACCTCAACATGCTCATACTCAAGATTTAATTGAGTCGGTGCAGAAGCAGTTTTTACTCTTCGCACTTAGAGGTCTTAATTGGGACCCTAGTCTTCGCCTTCCCTCATACGCTAACAGACTCTTGCTTCTAAATCTTCCTTCTCTTATTAACCGTAGAAAAGTTCTTGGAGTTATTTTTCTTCATAAGCTAATAATCGGTGATATTTGTTCCCCACACCTTTTAGAACGTCTTAATTTTAATATCCCAATTAGGGCCACCAGGTACTACATTCCTTTATTTCTTCCTAAATGCACCACTGATTACGCTTTGCACAATCGTTTTCGGGTATTATGCTTAATTATAATGAATACTATAAAATAATTGATACATCTCTCTCTCTCTCTCTCTCTCTCTTTCCAATCTTAAAGCTTCACTTTACAGCCTACTCCGTTAAATATCTGATTTTCTGGCTCAGTAAGTTTTCCATATCTGCCATTCATGCGTCCCCTTAAATCAGAGATCTTTCGTGATAATTTTGGCATAAAGTTTTATTGATCTGGTTGGGTTTTTCTGTATTTTCCTCAACCCTTTGCAACAAATGTTGGATCATTTTCTTTTTTACTTTTTATTCCCAGATTAATTCATTAATTAAATTATTATATTCAAGAACTAATTTACTTTTCCTTTCAGTTATAATAAATTTTGATTCTTTAATTATAGTCATTAATATAAGCTTCATTTTTAGAAACTTTTATACTCTCTGCAAGAGTATATTGGGTTTGTGAAAATGTATGTAACAAACAGAAGGAGGCGTGGCAGACCCCATAAAGTATATATATTCTTGATCAGCGTCACAAGCCGAGTCGATATAGCCATGTCTGTCTGTCTGTCCGTCTGTCTGTCTGTCCGTATGAACACACAGATTTCAGAGATGGTAACAGCTACAAGTTCGAGTTTGGTCTCAATCGACTCGATATTTAGTCAGTCAATACAAGAATCTTTTTTTTTCGATGCCACGCCCCATTCGCCCACAATGAGCAAAAAACTAGACATACCTCGGAAAAAATAGATCTTTAAAGAAAATATCTCAGTAACTATATAAATAACAAATATTGTACGATAAGATCAAATTAAAAACGGCATGCAAGTTTGAAAAGTTTTTTATATCGTATTTTGGAAGCCCAATATTTTTGATGTCATTGCATTTATGCTGTCTCTAGGTACACGTGTACTAAAATTGGTATTTCTAAGTGCCATAGTTACTGAGATATTCGCTGAAAAAATAGATTTTTTTCTTAGATTTTTTCCTAAATGGGGTCTGCCCCGCCTCCTTCTGCCTGTTACATACAGGGTGCGCCATCTGTTGCGATGGCATTTGAAACTTGAATAACTTGGATGTGGAATTTTTTTTTTTTTTCGTTGTTGCTGTACATTTTATTTACATTATGACATTACAAATGACCGCTTGTATTTTTATATAAAAAGATGCGTCCCGATGGTAATAAGCGATATTTCCCTGCGAATATTCGCTTAGAGATGAGCTATGGTCTGCGGCTTGTCAATGTAAGCTTTGCTTTTCAAATACCCCCATAAAAACAAGTAAGAAAAGTACAGTCGAACGAGCCCGACCGTATAATACTCTTATATTCCCAATTATATTCCCAATTATAATGCTTAAATCGGTATCCAGATATTACAATAGATAGTTCTTGTATTATAACTCGTTAAAACAAAAAAAAAAGCTAAGATATGTTTGTCTGTATGTACAGAAACAGAAATTATGCGTCGAACAAACCACTATGTATGTTAATACGTAAAGAGATATCAGAATACTTCAAGTTTTAAAAGCTATCGCAAGGGATGGCGCACCTTGTACATTTGCAGAGAGTATCAAAACAGTACAGAAATTCCTTCCAATTTACTCAATACGATCACATTCAAACAAAAACTCAATCGATCGCCAATGGCTCTACTTTGTAAGATAATGATGGATGTTAGTGCCTTTAATACATCTCTGATGTTTATTTTATTATCACCAGAACAAGTAAGGCTTACAGTCAAGCTAGTGCGCATGTTACCATACAATAAGCAATATTTGTCATATGGGAGCTATAGGATATGTTGTCCGCCCAAATTGAACTAAGTAAGGATAGTTACAAAAATCAAATACAAATAATATTTGAGTATGGATGCGACAGCTCAACTAACACAAAGTGTTGTATTTTCGATCGATTTGCCTATAGCTATAGGCTATAAGCAGTTGTCCGATCCGGAACCAACTTGGTGAGGATAGTTATTCTGGTACTATACACACATTTTACATTTTGGTCAAGGTGTTATAACAATAGTTTTATACGATTTATTGGGGCGGTAGGGGGCGTGCCACCAATCAACTCTAAATGAAACATTTCATAATGCACACGATTCGCTATTATCCTAATACATTAAAAAGATTAAGTAGCTATATGTTTTTTCTGTAAAAAGCGTACAAATTTTGTTTATCATAATTATAATGAATTATTTTTGTGAAAAAGAGATGCACGCATATACAGAAAACAATTCGATAAAGTTCATAGGGGAAAACTTAATTCCTATTATAATTATTCCGAGCGAAGCCTTCGGATAATTTAAAGATTTTTATGAAAAATTTAAAATTAAAAACTTAAATTCATCAGATCCTTTTCAATCAAAACACAATACTGAATATAATTTATATATATTTTGTTTAATTGATACATTTATCAGAAATTTTGAGTACTGTGCAGTATAACGGCATTTGTGTTACTTGGGAACAGCCTTTTTCTTGTGCTGCACTCCACAGCGCTGATCTCCGTGTAGGTTTCCACCAGGAATCTGTTCCCGAAAGTGTGCCCATTCCTTCTGATAATAATGATACAATGCGACCGGATCGTTTAGTGGATTCCTCTGTCTCTGCTTTGCCTGAGCTGGAACTTAAACAAAACAATGTGAAAGTAAATAATGTACAAAGTAAAACGCTAAATTTAGTACCCATGGCAGTATAAAGGCGCCCAGTGCTGCGAGGACGCGATGCTCTACGCAACTTTGAACGGCTTAATGAATGTTTTCGCTGTGCCGGTTCAGACTCATCGCTAGATGCAACTCTAGGGATTTGATTTGGATGCTTGCTGCGAGTCTTACTACGACTGCGGCGATTTACAACACGACTCTCTCCAATAGCCTTCTTTGAGGCGTTGTCCAACGACAATGTGTCCTGCAGCAAGTAGGCCAAACTCAAGCTATCAGATCCTTTATCGCTATGGCAACTAGAGGGGTTCCTGCTTCCCCCGGAATTGCGTTCCACATATTTGTGCTGTGTCTGGACTGTTTCCTGCTCCAGTGGAGCATTCTCCTTGTCCCGTTCACCTATTTTAGCACGTGAGCTGACTGTTTCCCGTTTATGCAGACTGCTGAAATAATCCCCCTTGGTGCTGGTGGACGCCAAACGTTCATCATGCTTGATAAGCTTTCGGAGGTCTGAATTAGAGAAATCCAAATTGATATTTAACAATTTAAAATATTAAAAAGTTGTATAGTATTTTAAATCTTAACTAAAATGAAAAGCAATCTCATCATATAATTTAATTGCATGTTTAATGTTTCTCTCATTTGTTTTTTGTTGGTTTTTTTACAATTGCTTTTGGTTTTTATTTACTTTTTTTAGTTATACATCATTATTAGCTTGAGCATCTGTTACTAATCGTTTTCATTTCAAAATAAACTAAAAAATCTTTAATATTTTATATAGTCGGGGCTACGGCATTTTAAAGAGTATGGAATTTGTCCTAAACTATAATTAAACTAAGCTTATTATTATATACGTATTTGTTTTATGATGTTTGCATTTCAAATTATGCTAATTACGTGTATGTATGTGTGTGTAAGCAAGAGCCTTTGCCTATGTAAACAATGAGAATGTATAATTTACAGCTAAGAAAACAGTTATGGATTGGATTGAACTGCAGTGGATTTAATCGATTTTGGATGTAGATGTCTTCTTCCGACTGATTTTACAATTACAATTTACATTAATACTAAACACATTGGCTTATGATAATGATTATGACTGATAATAGCTGATGATAAAAATGTGCATGGTATGTATACTGAAAATGATCAGCGACGATATCGAAAACGACGAAATGGCGCACGGAGACGCCGACATGTGACACGCACCTCCTTTTTGAGGAACTGCGATATGGCCAGAGATTTAACTGCTGCCGTTGCAGCTTCAGCGGCACAACTGCTTGCCGCTTTCCCATTGTTCGGCGGCGCGTATTTGCTTAAGTCAAATTTACGCTTTGGTGGTGTTGTTAAATGCTGATGTTGACAATGCTCCGTTGAGTCACCGGCTTGCGTGTTGCTCAAGTCCATGTCAGTCTCCAGGCCATCAGATGAGACTGTAAAGATATCCGAGTTATCTCCCAGCTTCTCGCTCGGCGATATACAACTTCCAAGACTGCAATTTAGCTGTGGTGTTCGCCGTTGTTGATGATGTTGTTGGTTTCGATGTTGCCGAGTACTTGTCGTTGACGTAACTTTCATACAGTAACCATTATTAGTAGCATGCAGTGCTGAGAGTAATTTATCCTTTCCTGGACTCTCTTCACTGATTGCGTTTTTGGTGCTTGTGTTGAATGTAGAACGTTCCCGCTTCGAAGGCGGCTCCTCATCGATTGAAGATCCCAAAGGATCATCCTGCTGCAGTTCATGAGATGTTTGTCCCTCGCCATAAGCATCTTCGTAAACATCTTCATCCTCGTCCTCGTCTTCATCTTCATCTTGGTCGTCTTCGTCTTCATCTTCTTCAATGTCTGCATCGGTGGCTGCTATTTCGGCCTCCTCATCATTCTGCTGTTGATCCACAGAATCTGCCATTGTTTCATCATCCTCATCATCGTCATAGCCTTGACTTTCCAAATTTGCACCAGCAACGGCTGCAGATGCAGCTGCATCAGCTGGCTCATCATCAACCGAATCATCATCATTGACGACTTGTTCATCCACATCAGTAGCTGGAGGTGTCATTACTGTATCTTCACGAGCTGTTTGCTCTTTATCAGTCATACCACAACTTTTACCATTAGCACTTCCAATTCCATGTCCATCGTTTTCGTTATCACCATTACCATCATCATCGTCACCCCCATCATCAGCACCATCGTTTTCTCTGCTGATCTCCTTATCAGCCGTTGTAGTTGTTGTCGTTTGTTCCTCCTCCGTTTCCAGCGGCTCGTTTTTTATGCTTTTGTCATGCTTTGGCATCTCGAGATTCTCAAATACACCCAATCCTTGGAAGTTAATGGGTTCATCGGGCAACGCTCTTGCCGCACGACGTTTCTGAACTCTGGGCCAACCTGTGCGATTCGATTTGAGAGATTTGCGCTTTCGTTGGTAGCTGCTGAATAAGTTCAAGCGACTATTGCGACGACATCCTGAGCGGGCAGAGAATCCATCATCATCATCGCCACTGCCACCGCTATTGGCCAATAGATCGCAGAGATCAAACTCGCTGGTAAAGCAGTTGTCTGTAGGTGGCGGCGTCTGCACTTCATCCTCTCGCAGATCCACATTATTGGCCTCCTCCTCGTCGTCTACATTTAGATCATAATCGCGTCCCGTCAGTTCCAGATATTTATCAATTTGCCAGGCAATTAACATGGGATTAACATATTGCATGCTTGCATCTAGGGCTTTCAACGCACTGCTTTCCATCTCATATTCGAGTAAACCCTTTTTACTTGGCAGCTTGCGTACTCCCGCCGCCAATGCCATTCCCGGTGGCTGCGACAGAGGTGGACGTGCCTTAATAGCTATTTGATGACGTTTCCGTTTGCCCAACAATATGTTAGTTGGGTTGCTCGCTACTTCGCGACGTCCAAACTTCAGACGTCGAGAGTAGCTTACAGAAGGAGCTGTGGGAACAGCAGCATTTAAACGACGGCATCTAGTGGGTGTGGGTTCGATCGCTGGCGCTACTGATGCTGGTGTGGGTACATCATACTTATTCTGACCACGGCGCATTCGTTTAACAGTCTCACTTATTTCGGTGGCAAATCGCAGCTCCTCAACGGGTGTCGCCGCCTGCGAACGCGTCTTCGTCTCTGGCTCCTGTTTGATTTTCTTCTTCACGCTAGACACTGCTGTCTGCTCCTCTGCCTCCGAGTTAGTCTTGCTTTGCGAATCCTGACGCTGGCGTATAATGCAACTAACTAATGCCAATGTTGATGCATGTTCTCGAGGAGATTTGCGTGGTGGCAAGTCCACAACTCTCGCCAATTGTTTATTCCTTGAGGTAATGCAACTTTTCTGGCTATTGCTGCAGCTGCTGCTGGTGCTGCTCTGCGTGGATGTGGCACGGACTCGTTCCACCAACTGCGAACGTTCACTCAACGGCACAAAGTCTCGTTCCATTAGCTCGGGAGTGCTGGCCTTGCTATCACATTTGGCTACTGGCACCGAAATGTGTAGTGCTTGATGTGGTTGTGGTTGTTGTTCTTGTTGATAGCGTTGTAACAAATGCAACTTCTTGTGTTTGTACATGGAGGATGTCGTTGTGGTTGTTGTTGCTGCAGTCTGATTGCTGTCCGATTGAGCAGCATTATGTTCAAGTTCCACATCTGCATCCCTCTGTTCCCGCTCCAGTTTAATAGGTCGTTTAATTTCTATACCACCCGACTGCAGATGCTTTTGTTGTTGGCAGAGAGTACAGATGTGTGGTTTTGTGCGCTCCATGGGAATTGGTCCCATTTCATAAGGTAACTTTCGATACCGCGTCGTTCCATAGTAACTGTAATAGTGCTCCTCCCCAGCATCCTGTCTTTGGAATACATGGTGCCAGAGTTCAGACTTGGGTAGCTCTTCAAATGCATAGCGCAACTTTTGCAATCTCTCGCTTTTACTGCAGTCAAACATGAGATCCGTGGACAAAAATTTTGTCGTTGTTGTGCCCTTTGTTGATGACGTCATTGTTGCTCCCTTTTTTGTTGGTGTTCCTCCTCCTTTTGATATTGGAGCCGTTGTCTGTTGATTCCCTTGTTTGACTTTGGGTGTCGTCAGCTTCTGAATCTTGGCAGTTTTTCGTAGTAGTGACTTCTTGTCTACTGTAAGCTCCTCGTTGGAGTTGATAGTAAGACGCGAGAGTCTTCTTGCCGCCCGTTCCTCACGTGTATCCATTACTCGATTTGTTGCTGTTCCTGGCATTGATAATTTGTGCAATTTGGTGCTTGCTACATAATCCTCATCGCTGCCAGAGGAACAACTGGACTCATGAGATTCATCATCACCATCTTCATCATCATCAACGTTGTCTTCAGCTGCTTCTGTCTTAGATGTAACCTGTATCTGTGCTTGTACCAGTGACTCTACGTCTGCCTGCTCCTTCTCCTGTTCCCGTTGTTTTTCCGTCTTTTTTCTATATGATTTTGTTGGTGCTTGCTCCCCCATCCGATCCTCCAGTTTGCCACCGCGTCGCCTGCGCTGCTGCTGCAGTTGACTGCTTGTTGTTGCCGCTGTCACAATAGCTGTAGCCATACGGCTGCTCTTACGGGTGGCCGTTGTCGTCGCCGTCTCTATCGTCATGGTGGTCGAGTTTGTTACTTGACGTGGCTTCAATAATTGCGATTGCTTCTCCGGCTGGATGGGGGCGTTTGGAAAGCGCTGCTGTTGTCCGCTACCATTGCTGCTACTACTTCCTGTAGATAGTTGGCGAAGTACATGAATTTGTCCCGTTCCACCTGACACTCCCACTGCTGCTCCTTTACGTCTTCTACCCACTGCAGCAGCACGTCCTTGCAGATTGGTGGCAGAAGTAGCCGTCGCTATCGCTGTCATTGCATCCATCTCGCTGGTGCTATCAATGCTGGCAGAGGATATACTATGATGCCCACGTGCATCGGAAGTTGTCTGACGATCCATATCCGTTAGCATTTCACTGCTGCTTCTTGTGGTCGTCGTGCGAGGAAACATAAAGTTCTCTGCCTCACCATTAAGACGCTGTAGCTCAGATTGCCGCACCTTTTGGAATTTAACAATCAGCGATGGTGAATCTACTGCGTTTCCCGGAGCAACAACATTTGACACACCTCGTCGGTTCCGTATCGGTGTCGCTGTGGCATCGCTAGCTTCCACCACCTTGTAGAGTGATGAGGGTGGCAGCATTGCGCGTATAGGTGGTGACAATACAGAATTGTTTGTCTTACGCCGCGATAAATTTGTGGGCGTGGCAGCTGTGCTTGTCGCATTGCTGGCAGTCTGATCCATCCGCTGTAGTTCCACCAGGCTACAAGATGTCGCTGTTGACACCTTCTTGGTGGGCGAAGGAGTCAGAGTTTGACTCGGTATTTGCTGTTGCTGTGGATTACTCGGTGAATTTGGCATCGCCTGGAACTTTTCCGAAGAGTGTTTGCCCTTTGTGATCCTCTTGGATCTCTCTCGCAGCACAGGCGACGGACGTTGTCGATTGTTGTTATTGTTACCGCTGCTGTTATTTTGCTGGAGCGGACCAGCATCGCAAACGCTTTGGTTGAGTGTTTTCACGGAGAGAGTAACAGCGTCATCGCTAAGCTCATCCACTTCCATATCGCAATAGATCTCAGTGTCCCCGCACTTTGTGTCGTTGTCCTTCACTTGGTCCTTAAGCCGTTGCTGTTCCTGTTGCTCCTCGCGCTGCAGAAAACCGTTGACACTCGCTGATACTTGAATCAGTGTGTCCAAACCAATAAAGTTTGTCGCGTTCTTGGCAAACAACTCGTGATCCTTGCTCTGCAAATGTATGGTTAATGTATCGTATTCAATTTTACAAATCTCACAAACTCCACACTGCTTGTCGCTCGACTCCTTGGGCTCACGACAATGTGATCTTGGACTCTCTGGTGTTTGAATTGAAGCTTGTTTCTTAAACGCTTGCACAGTGGCGTGTTGAAGTGGCACAATCTGTGCCTGTGCCAAATCTTTGTTCTTATCCTTTTCCTTATCTTTATCCTGTTGACGCTGCGATGTCCGTGAACCAATCGACTTGCGTGTCATACTCTGCACATCCGCTTTGGCCCGCAAACGAAAGGCACCGTCGTCAACGCTCCTCAAATCCAATTTAGGCCACTCCTCTGGTTGCTTCAGCAAATGATAATACGGTCGATGGTTTCGCTTAATCGACTCGATCTTTATAAAATTACCCTTCAATTGTATATTGGCTGCTGAGCACGTCTGTGACTGTGAACCTCCTCCGTCGTTTCCAGCCTGTAGATATTGACGTAATTCAGTCTGAATACGTTGGAAGAAGCGTAGAGCGTAGTCCGTCTGCCAAACTGTGTACGATACGGATCCTTTATATTTATTGTTATTTTGACAACGCTGATTTTGCTGCTGCTGGTGACTAAGATTTGGATCAATCGAGTTTCGACTTGGACTTCGGATGGATTGTGCTTCGCGCACACGACTCAGAATCGTGTCGGCGCGCGTTTGGCGACTTTTACGTTGAAGGCCATTGCCATCCTCATCTAAAGATGCAGCGACAGGTGTATGCGGTGTATTCGGTGTTGCCGGAGTCAGAGGTGTTCCTGGCCTACTGCGACTATTTGGGTTAGCTGCAGAGGCGAATTGGGATGACGATGAGGTATTGTCCTTGTCGGTTATGAAATGGGTAATACTGTCGTTGAGAAAGAACTCAAGTGTGCCACCAAGCGCTTTGATTTCCGACTCAATACGTTTGGTGAGCTGATGATCGCAAATGTCCAAATAGAATTTGAAATAGCAAAGTGGACGTTTGCTCTTTATGACCTTTACTTTAGATCTCTGCTGCTGATGCTGCTGTTGTTGGGGTGGATGCTGCTGCTGTTGTTGATGACGCTGCTCTGGTTGTGGCTGATGCTGCTGCTGGGTATTTGCCCTTGTTGCTGCTGTTGAAAGTTTGCTTTTGATAGCACTTTGCTTATCCGAATGCGGTTGCATACCTTTAGACACAAATAAGCTGTTGTGGTGCGGACCAAGAATTAGAGATAAACAGATTGAGAAAAAGAAAACGGTTAGTTTTGTTACAATTGCTCTTAGCCTACTGACAGCAGACAAATCAACCAACCAGCAGCATCCAATCACAATATTTACACTTTCCTTATGTTTTTATGCTCATAGCATATACATTAGGTGTATAGTTTTAGTTTTGGCATATTATTTTCTTGATTTGTTCCAAAGCATTTAATCAGTTGTAAACAAACAAAAAATAAAAAAAATTAACTTTTTGGCACAATACACAACAAGAATAAGGTGGCAACCTATTCTTCTTCAGAAAGGCGTTTGCAGAGTGTTGCCAGACCAGTCTTTAAATTAAAAATATTTTCGCAAATAAAATATACCAACTTTTATACAAATGAAAACTATAAATTCAAAAATGTATTACAAAGAATATAAAAAATAAATATAATATATGGACAAAAGAAATAATTATTGTTGCTGTCTACATTAAATACAGTTGTGAAATATCGATACTTTTTACGCTTGCTTTGCATATGTTCGCTCATAAGAGCCACTCGTTCGATAAATTCGACAGCAAAAACAATAACAGACGTAGAGATATAGCTTTTAATCAATTTGTAGCGAGTGTAAGATACGGATATCTTTAACTATGACCAATTCTCTTTGAACTAATTTATGGAAAATATAATTTGTTGCAAAAGAAAACGAGTTCACACTGTATGTTCGTACAAATCGTGCATTGTTATGCTTAGCATTACGAACTTACATTGCATGCGCAGCACAATCGCACACACACAAACATAGAATTGTTTGTGTTGTGCATATGTTTTTGAATAAATGTGTGTGCAGGGTTGAATACCAGCCAACAGAACAGCAATAACAACCACTAGTTTACGAGTCGTCGACCATTTGGTTAACAGAATAAAGCGCACACATTGAAATATCATGTGTTGTCTGTCCGAACACGTTACCATCTGCCTCTTAATTTAAAGAAGTTACCACATTTCAATAACTTGAAAAATTAGTAAGCAGATATATGCGCACTACATTTAAGAATGATGGCCAAAATGTTGTTTTCGTATTCACAAAAAACCAGCGAACGCAATAAGAAAACAATGTTGCCTTGCCATGGAACCAAACAAAGTGGATGGCAAAATGGATTAAAAAAAAAAAAAAAAAAAAAAAAAAAAAACAAAAACGAAAAGAGCAAAGCAAAAACGAAACGCACAAAATCAAAGCGCGCGCACACACAGATACAAACGTGCAGTATACATATACATATATGTGTATGTTTGTATATAAAACAATATGTAGATGGAGCTGCTGCCAGACGTCAAACGAATTGAATTTTATATGTACGAGCATGCACATTTTACGATTTTCGGCATTTATGTGTGTCTATGCCATGGAATCCGAAACATGTCCACAGATACACATAAGGTGTACCCACACGCACACACACACATTCACGTATAGTTTCCACTGCGGGCAGAGCAGACTGGCATGAGCCCAGCGGCGGCAACAATGTTTGCATTTGCTTTGCTCTACAACGCCTGCAATTGAATGCGTCTGCCTTTATGTACACCCATACATATAGATATATACATATTCGACTACACAACACGTATGTGAGCAAGTGTATAAATATGTAACCTCAAGTACACAAAACGCTGTGGCAAAATTTTGTTCGTTATTTCTGTTATTTACAAATTGCGAGTAATACTCGTTTTTCTCATTTCTTACACACAGCTATGTACATGCCGTCGACGTCGTTGCTTGCTTTTCTTGTACTTATGGGGTTAAAAGCAGAAAGATGGTGACGAATCGTACGTAAAATTTGTGCGAAAATAGAAATAAACTTGCTGTAAAACAAATAACTCTTTAAAATGCTTATTGCAAACAAAAACCACACATACAAATACATATGTGTATATATTTACACATAACATGCAATGGCGGGAACTGCTGCTTTAGGTTGGTTCGATGGGGGGTATTCTTACCTTTTAGAAATTCGCGTAGTTGTTCGGAGGATATATTTCTATAACCCAATTCATTTAGGTGCTGGAGAATGGCCCGTGCATCCAATGGCAAATGTGACATTTTTCAATGCAATCATTTACTAACTTTAATAAAACTTCGTCTGTTTTATTCGTAAACGACCCACACATATACTCGTACGTAAAAGCTCACACACGACTAATACAAGTGCAATTTGAGTTTCGTTTCTCCTTCTTTCTTTTGTTGTTGCTTAGTTTCTTTGCTGTTCACTTTCTGCCCGTGCTTCTTCTTCTTGAACCCGCTTTGTGCTGCTGTTTGCTGCCGACAATCGAATTGACAAGCAAGAAAAATGTTCACTGTAGCCTTTTTTTTCTTCGAATTTGTCGCATACACAGCACGATTGTTGTGTGTATTTCACGACTTATTTTCAATTCTAAAACTGTATATTTGTGACGAATTGAATAACTTGCAGCTGCCGATGACAAGATGAAAACAGTACGGTTGAAAACGAGCGTCGTCTCGTCACCTTTTCGTTGTTTGTTATTGCTTTTCGATTTTTTCAGCCTATTGCGTGGCCGTACATTTTTAACTTTGGTTACGGACAGCTTGTTCTTTTTATTAATGAATGAATTCACAATATATTTTACATATTTGTCAATGTTTTTATAATAATATCCATCAAATGAAGTGCATCAATGTTCAACTCGCACAACACAACTCTCAATACAATTATTCTTATCGATACCTATGTGACCTAGCGATGGAATGTACAGCATCGATAGCGCTACTTCAACTATCGATAATAATGCGTCGTGAAAAATATTTTTTCATTCCTGGGTGAATAGTCATTTTGTGAGCGTTTTCTTCTGCGCCTGCGTCTCTTTTTGTCTCTAATAATTATACAAACACTGTTTAAACATGTTGCGCCATTGCAACTCGACTATTTTGTGTCTTGTTCTAGTTTTAGGTAAGAACAATTTCCTATAACAAAGTATAAAAAACCTTGAGATAAAAATAACATTTTCATGTTTGTTACTTGATGTAGGATCCAGTTGTCTTGTTCACACTGTGCACAGTTACCGTCGACCAACAACAACATCGACAACGGAGGCATCACTAACGCCAAAGGAATATTTGGATAGCAAATCGGGT
Organism: Drosophila parthenogenetica; assembly: GCA_035047505.1. Taxonomy (NCBI): domain Eukaryota; kingdom Metazoa; phylum Arthropoda; class Insecta; order Diptera; family Drosophilidae; genus Drosophila; species Drosophila parthenogenetica. Next base: position 3,356,265 of record JAWNPM010000122.1, on the reverse strand, counting down.
TTCTCAACATTTGGCATCATTGCCATAATCTTCACAATTATTGTTCTCTCTCTAGTATTCTACTATGGAATAATGTGTTACCCGTTCTTGTGTCGCGAAGATAAGAAATATCGCTTCATGGACGTATCATCTACCATCACGTCGGCCACATCGCGATCTATACAATCTATAGAGAATTATCCGGTGGATCAAAAACATCATCATCAACTTGCCTGAGTAAAATTGACACTTTTCTGTTCAAATCAAATTTATAGATTTAGGAACTTAAAAATAGCATTTAATATTCAACAAGTTAAGTGAACAAAACAGTACTAGTGTTCGCATATATACAGTTGGTCAAATAATACTTTTGACAAAGAAATATAATCACATCTTTAATTATGCACAGAAATATAATTTTTCCGTTACAATTTTCCAATAATTTTATTAATATATAAATTTTATCCAAGAAATTATTCGACCAACTGTGCGTGGCAATAACCAGAGCAGCTATTGTCTTAAAATGGTAATAATTACAAAATTAATGTAGACTATTTTACATTTTAGTTAATTTTTGTGTCAAATTCCATTTGGAAGTTTTTGTTTTAAATCACACAAAGATACACAACCACACACACACGCACACAGTGTGTACCCAACGGGATGACTACGTGTATTTATTTGAAGCACTGTAGTTTTATAGGGTCTTCCCAAATCATTAGCGCAGGTAGATTTTTTTGTTCCGTTTCATTTAGCGGCCCTTAAGATCGAGTTGTTGACTTTCATATATTATGCCTGTGAAGAAAAATTGTATCTTCTGCTCACTGGTTGTTTTTAGAAATACTGTATCACGTACTTAACTTTTAAACTACTTAATTTCGTAACTGAATTTACAAATGATGCATTTAGTACTTATTTACCGATGTTGTGTAATGCAACCTGGTATATCAAATATATTTTTACATTTAAAATACGTTTGTTTGTATTAAACTTTTTATATATTGTGAATTTTTACAATACATTTGAATATATGACTTTGCCACTCCTCAGAAACTTTACTCAATTTAGAATGAATTTGGTGGATGTAAAAAGCAAGCCTGAAATAAAATTTTGTCAAATAATAAATATGTAAACTTAAACGTTCACTTCAGGATTGTTTTAATTTTAAAATCATTTAAAATCTAAAGCTATATTTCTAGCTAAAAGCAATGTATCAAGCATAAACTGCTGAATCTGCCCAAAAACAGCTAAAGTGTCAAAGCTGATTGTGTTGTTTTCATCATAGTTTATTTGCATGCTCTATTTGATCGCAACGGATCTAATACATAGTATTCAGATACACCAGCGAATTAAAGATTTAATTTGTTTATTGGATAAGTGGAAAATTTTAGCCTGTGCTGCAGTCTTAGTGGAAAAGTTTGTCCTTCTTTTGGCCCGCTTTACAGCTCGTCCTTGACATCATCGTCCAAATTAATGTCACTTAGATCGTACTCCTCCTCGGTGGGCAGCTGTCCGTCCTTTCCGTCCCAGGGATCAAGACTTTGTATCGTTGGCTTCTTAGCACCACGCACGGGTGCGGTGTGTCCACGACCGTACGAGATGTCGCGCAAGAATTCATTGATGCCATCCATGGAGAAGGAACCCTTAAGCACGGAGAATTTCATTTTCTTAAAGTTGACCACTGCCATGGCGGGATAACCAAAACCTCCAACTTCCAGGGCTTCTTCTAGAGCTGACTGCTGCCCGCCCTCGCACCAGGTCCAACCCCATTGCTTTTGCTTGAATTTCTCGCCCAAGGTACGCAACGTGTCCAGGAATTTGTTGCGACACTTAGCATTGCAGTCCAGGATATGTGGGAGCACTGAGACTACACACAGTGGCTTTCCCTCACAGGCGCTGTCAAAGATCGACTCGTTCGTAATCTCTACCAGCTCTGGAGGAGGCACATTCGCAACATGCTTGTCGCTGGCCCAACTAATTATATCGGAGGCAGTTCGTCCGCCATCGTATTCCTGGGCATCGCTGGATCTCTTTGAGCCGGCTGGGAAAAATTTAATGGTGGGATAACCACGGACATTGTACTCAGCTGCCTTCGCTTGGTGGGCAGTGGCGTCCACGGCACCCAGTTTTACCTTGCCCTTTAGCTCCTTGGCCGCCTTGGCCCATTCGGGTTCCAGATTCTTGCAGTGGCCACACCAAGGGGCAAAGAATTCAACCAGCCAAATGTCATCAGAGTTGAGCACCAGCTTATCGAAGTTATCTTCCGTCAGTTCGATGACATCACCAATAGAACCAGAAGAGCTTCCTCCCCCGCCGCCACCGCTTCCGTTACCAAATACGGCTTGCACCTTTTTCTTTGCCTCGCCTAAAGCCGCCTCCGCAATTGCTTTGGCCGTACGCTGTCCACTGTAATCCGTGGGCGTTTTCTTATTAGCACCAAAGATTTTGATTGTTGGAAAGCCACGTACACCAAATTTGCTGCCTAGATCGCTGTGTTCATCGGCATTAACCGCTCCCACTTTGATCACGCCCTTCAAGGCCTTAGCCAGCTTCTTGTACTCCGGCACCAGGGACTGACAATGTCCGCACCATGGAGCAAAGAATTCCACAACCCAAATGGCATCATCTTGGCCAACTTCGCGCTCAAAGTTTGCGGAGGTTAGTTCTACAACACCATCTGACGGGGAATAGAAGGCTCTAGCGCTGCCGCAGATCAGCACTAGCATTAAAATACATGCTGCAATATTGCATTAAGAGGCGTATTGTTAACAGGTTGTATATACACATACACATGCAAATGCCAACACATATGTATGCGAGTGCACGTCAGCTATGTACGTGTACAAATAAAAATATTTAAAAATGCTTTATTCTTTAGTACTTACATGCGTGTAATAACTGCATATTTTCTGCTTTGGTTAATCGCTTTTGCGCCGTCAAGACAATGTGCGGCTTACGTGTCTCTTTAAATGTGTGTCAACAATGAATTATATGCTTTATATACTGTTGTGCAAAAATGCCGACAAATTTTACACGTCACTTGCAATCGGCATTCTAAGTGAAGACTCTTCACTGAAGACCTCTTGCGAATGACAAGTGTTTGCGTTTGTATGAGAATGGCAATTGGCACCGAAAACAGAAGTAAAGCAACTCTGCCTTTTAAAACCTAATACTATCATGGTCACCCTTTTTTATTTTCCCAAATACGTTTCGTTCATCTTTATTTTGGTTAGTTCCACCGGTATTAACCGATTTTTTGTGAATAAAAAAAACACAAACGGAATAAATTTTATTTGATTTGGCGCAAATTGGTAGAGGTATATTGTTTTTATATAAACCTATGTTTAAATTATTTAATTTCATAATCAATTTCAAACAAATTATCATTTAAAATCATTCGTAATATATTTTTGAAAGGACGAATAAACTGAACTATTAAACTAAATTAAAACGAATCAATATTCTCTCTCAATATCTCTGATATTGACTAAATATCGTTTAACTGGGTAAGTTGATACCATACATGTACTCTGAGAGTTTGTTTAAGATATCTTTGAAAACAGTTTAAGTCTAAGTTTACATTACTCACCTGTAATTCCTGGGACATGTGTATGATAAATTAGTCTGATCCTATCGAAAGTTGGTCAGTTATGTAAAACGATAATTTACACGTTCCCCGTGAAATTGGTTAAGATAGCTTAAAAAATAGCTAACTTTTTCATACTAATACAAAATTGACCCTTGACATAGAACTTAACCGTTTTCCAATCAAAAACAAGTAAGAAAAGTACAGTCGAACGAGCCCGACCGTATAATATAATCCGGATATTACAATAGATAGTTTTTGTATTAAACACGTTAAATAAAAAAAATAAAACTAAGCATAATCGAACATACAAATGCCTTTAAAACGGCATGCATGTTTGAAAAGGTTTTTATTTCTTACGGAAAAGGGGGGCGTCGCAGTCCAAAATTGTAAATGGTAATGCATTTATGCTGTCTCTAGGAACGTGCGTACCATAATTGGCGTTCCTAAGTGCCATAGTTACTGAGATATTTGCTTTAAACATCTATTTTTGTTTTAACGTGTTCTGATACAAGAACTATCTATAGTAATATACGAATACCGATTTTAACATTATAATTGAGAATAAAAGCAGAGAGTATTATACGGTCGGGCGTGTTCGACTGTACTTTTCTTACTTTTTATACTCTCTGCAAGAGTATATTGGGTTTGTGCAAATGTATGTAACAGGCAGAAGGAGGCGTGGCAGACCCCATAAAGTATATATATTCTTGATCAGCATCACAAGCCGAGTCGATATAGCCATGTCCGTCTGTCCGTCTGTCTATCTGTCTGTCTGTCCGTATGAACAAACAGATTTCAGAGATGGTAAGAGCTACAAATTCTAGTTTGGTCTCTATCGACTGGATATTTAGTCAGTCAATATAAGAATCTTTTTTTTTTTGATGCCAAGCCCCATTCGCCCACAATGAGCAAAAAATTAGACATACCTCGGAAAAAATAGATGTTTAAAGCGAATATCTCAGTAACTACGGCACTTAGGAATACCAATTTTGGTACGCATGTTCCTAAGGACAGCATAAATACATTACCATTTAAAATATATTAAAATATACAAGCATATATTCGAGCTCTTTTGATGCATGTGTGGCGGCAATAGTACATACACACATATATGCATATATATGTGCATACATATAACGTCAATTTGTATGTGCATACAGACACACATTTGTATGTTCGATTATAAAATGTCCTTTTTGTTGAAACGTGTTCTAGTACAAGAACTATCTATTGTAATATCCGGATACTGATTTTAACATTATGATTGGGAATAAAAGCAGACAGTATTATACGGTCGGGCTCGTTCTACTGTACTTTTCTTCCTTGTTTAATAAATAATAATTAAATACAGAACTTGGTTGGTTTAAATTGTATTCGTTGGTTCAGGCATTGCAAGATTTTAGTAATTTTGGTTAGTGACTAATTTCATGTGTCTGTCCAGTAACAGCTTCTGTGTAATTTAGTCCTGCGCTGCTCTCGCACCAATTAAGTGTCTAACGATCCAAGCACTGCCCACATCCCCTTTTACGCCCCTTCCATACCATTTCAGCCCAGCCTCCGTGTATTGTTATTGTCTGACATTGGTCTGCGTGGGCGAATGAGATAAAATATGTGGTCAATTTCACTTAATAGCGACTTAGTAATAGTGTTTGCAAGATTTATGTGACGTTAATATTGCGTGCGCCTTCTTCTTCTGTTTTTTCTACTTCTTCTTCTTTGTTATTGCCTGCGACTGTGATTTCATAGTGGGAATTTGCTACTCCTTTTCAGTCCAGAACCCAGAGCAAAGTAAGGAATTATTTGTTTGTGCCAACATGCGTTCGTAGGAAAACCTGAGTATGGAAACTGAGCAAAACACAGTCGAGCATTCCGAGTGCAGCACTCTTTCTTGCCTTTTCTTTTTTTTTTTGTTTGGCATGCTAAGGGTTAATTGAGAGTCGTGTGTTGTGTGGGGCTTGTTGGGCTGTGGCTTATTTTATGATTATTGAATTTTAATGCACATCGAATGCTTCACTGTTTTTTCAAATAAAGATTCAATGTCAAAAATACATAAATTCTAGGGCGCACACAAACATTGTGAGTAACCCTTTAGGCTGCTCATCCAACCACACAAATGTAATCTTTATGCCACATTTGCGTTGCATTTTCTTCTAAGAGCCGAAATGTAAAAACCAGAAAAAAGTAGAATAGAGCTCACCAGCATGTAATATACCCTTTGCTAGGGCTTAACCGCAAAAACTGCCTAATACGAACCTGAAATTTCTTAATCCCCGTCTATTCTTTAAAATTTTATTACGATTTTGGTCTTGATCATGTTTGAAAGGGAACGTTGTTAACCAAAATTTTCGAATTGGTTTAACTTTATATTGAAATTGAAATTGGTTCTCTCATTTAGAAGCTTTGTACTCCCCATTAACTTTGAAGACCACAAATCTTGCTTTTAGAACCATTTTTATTCCCTGAGAATATTTCCACTTTATTTGCCAGTTGCTTAGTTTAGGTAAACCTTTAATACCCGCGGCACAGGGTATAATACGATTTGAGGGGAATACGACAAGTGGGAATCGCTTTGGACCATAATCAAGGAGCTTTAACCAATACTACGTATGCCCAGCGGAACAATTTTTTTATTGATACGCATTTGTTCCAGGGGGTTGGAAGAGGGAATGTAGGGGGTAGCGGGGAGATGATATGTTCAACGGGGTGAAATGTAGAGGGTGCGGACCCAGGATTAACCCCTTACAGCGAGTAGTCAAAATACCTCTTTTCGTATGCTAACATATCCAAATGCTACTGACACGCTGCTGTCAATAGGCAGGTTACAATATATATATATTTTTTTACTCTTTTTTCTGTCTTCTTTTTTCCTTTATCACCAAATGCCATTTTGCAATATGTCATATTTACCTTGCGGATTTGGCCATTATGCTCTTGACGACGCTTCGTTCGAGTGCTTTTGCGGATTAGTTTGGAGTTGATTTTTTGACACACTACTCATTCATTTCACTGTTAAAATATACCCTATGTGCTTGGGTATTATAAGTTTTGATAATTTTTAATATCGTTTTAAAACGGCCCATTTTTACTTTACTTTACTTTAGACATAGGTTAAAATTAGCTACAAACTGCGAGTAGCGAAAACTTAATTTATATATTTTTAGACCCCGTACTCTAAAAATAAGTAAAGGGGTTTATTAGGTTTGTCAAAAGCGAAATTTGCGTAACAGGGAGAAAAAGGTGTGGCCGACACCATAAAGTATATATATTCTTGATCAGCATTAAGAGCCGAGTCGATATAGCAATGTCCGTCTGTCCGTCTGTCTGTCCGTTCGTTTGAACACCTGGAATTTTTAAACTACAAAAGCTAGTGCCACCAAATTTGGAATGAAAGTCCGTCTATATGTTAGGCAGGCTAAGTTTATTTCAAATTTTTGGCACGCCTCCTACCGCCCCCTCAAATTGTAAAAAACTATTTTCATTACATTACAACTTGCAAACTGTTAGAGCTATCGTGACCAAATTCACATAGTACATGTATTGTATCATCATAACTATATCCACCAAGTTTAATCTATTTTTATCTATTTTTATTTTTTATATCAGTGAGCTGTAATTTATGGCATTTTCTTGGTTTAAAATAAAGAAGACATGGGAAAATATTAAGATGAGAGAATGATTTGGTGGGGTTTCTGAAATAATTCAAACCTTATAGCAAGAAATAACATGTGATGCGTATTCTTGGACTAATCCTCAAAACTAAATCTAAGATAAAACAGTAGAAATGAAACAGACTAAGTACTGCTTGGTAAATGTAGCAGAGAGTTAGTTTACTTTCCATTTATAGGTATAAATATTTATCAAGCAAACCGAAATGCGGAACGTGATCAAACATAATTTAAGAAAAAGGTGCATACCAGTCATGCATACTTTCATGCATACATGTGTAGTAAAAGTAAAAGATTTAGCCAAACTATCGGCCTTACCAACTTGTAATTTTCTTATGAAATAAACTGCAAATAAAGTGAATTTTATGCAAAATATGTTTAATAAACACAATCAAGTTTCCAACGACTATCCTTAAAAAACAGACCACATAAGGACCCAGGGACAAGAGCTAAGAGCCAAGGGTGACAAGAATGACAGCAAATAACCAAAAAAGGACGAAAGGACCAAAGGACACAATGACATCAACGCCTGCAAGCTTTTTAATTGCCTTGGATAATGTGGTGTATATTTTTGGGCTCTTTCCCCCGTGTGTGTGTGTGGCAGTGTGTGTGGGTGGGTGGATTTGAGATGCCTGCGAAGATAATAAGATTGTAAACTAAGTATGAAACGGCTCCACTGAATTGGAGTGGTTAAGTAGTGTCGACGTCTTGGGTTTATAGCATATTTCAAATGTGTGTGTGTGTGTATATGAGCTGTATGTCCACGGTGCTTTCCTGTTGGCCCTCAACGTCTACACTACACAGTGGTCAAATTCAATCAACTTAAAAAATAATAAATTTACCAAAACTCTCAAAAGTTTAAATAAATTATTTAAAATTATTTATTTATTTATTATAAATTATTTAAATTAATTATTTACTCAAATACGAATAAATGAACATGTAAACACTTAAAACAAAAGTAAAGTTATAAATTCAAAAATAGTTTAAAATAATTTAAATTAAAAAACCAAATTAAAACTAAACTGGTAAGAAAGGATCGGTTGTTGATGCTGATCAAGAATTTATATACTTATTCGAACATTACGAACGTTTCGCTACTGACCCTGCATTTTTTATACTCTCTGCAAGAGTATATTGGGTTTGTGCAAAAGTATGTAACAGGCAGAAAGAGGCGTGGCAGACCCCATAAAGTATATATATTCCTGATCAGCATCACGAGCTGAGTCGATATAGCCATGCCCGTCAGACCGTCTGTCTGTCCGTCTGTCCGTCCGTATGAACAAACAGATTTCAGAGATGGTAAGAGGTACAAGTTCGAATTAGGTCTCTATCGACTCGATATTTAGTCAGTCAATACAAGAATCTTTTTTTTTTTTTTTGATGCTACACAATGAGCAAAAAACTAGACATACCTCGGAAAAAATCTATTTTTTCGGCGAATATCTCATTAAGAATACCAATTTTGGTACACAGGTTCCTAGAGACAGCATAAAAGCAATGACATCAAAAATTTTGCAACGCTCGCTTTTTCCGTAATAAATAAAAAAATGTTTAAACTTGCATGCTACTTAAAAGCCATTTATTGTTATCGTACAGTATTGTTATTTAAAATTCGTTTGAAGACTAATTATATCAAACTATCTTGAAAGTACTATCCATTATAATACCGATTTTAACGTTATAAGCATTTCTTTCTTGTTTTGCGATACAAAAGTATTACAAAAAAAAACCCAGTATAAATATATTTACAATTGTTTCCTTATACAACTCAAGAGGATTATAATTATATTCCGTTAATGCTTCAGTTTATCCGTCATTTGAAAATTTACTTTATTCAACATACCTTATTAAAATGGGACGCTCGGTGACCACTGTGCGCTGTCTTCAATTTTCAATGTTGTCTTTAAAATGTCATTTCAGCTACTTTACGGCCAACAAGCTGTGTTTTAGCCAACACCAAAAAGCAGCTTGTGTCTACGATAATTTCAGAAAATGCCAACTCATTACAATTTGAATTGGGTAACTTTCTCCATAGCAAAGCTCCTTTACTTCACAATGTAATTTGAATGTTTATAAGATGAATTCACAGATTTATCTATGTACTAGTGTGTGTGTGTATGTGTGTGTGTGTGTGTGTGTGTGTGTGTGTGTGTGTGTGTGTGTGTGTGTGTGTGTGTGTGTGTGTGTGTGTGTGTGTGTGTGTGTGTGTGTGTGTGTGTGTGTGTGTGTGTGTGTGTGTGTGTGTGTGTGTGTGTGTGTGTGTGTGTGTGTGTGTGTGTGTGTGTGTGTGTGTGTGTGTGTGTGTGTGTGTGTGTGTGTGTGTGTGTGTATAAGAAGTTACCTTAAGAGTCTGTCCTCTCTGTGATTCACATTCTCTGCTTCTTGCCTTTTTAGACCCCGTACTCTTTTTTTTTTGCTGACGTTTACTTGAAAATAATTTGATACTTTCAATTAAAGTTTTCAATGGCTTTTCACGGAAGTAGTGTGAGACCCGAACGCTTAATATCCGAACAATAATTCGATTATATTTGGCTTTTAATTTAAGAACCGTTATTACTGCACCGAAAGAAAAGCTCAAGTAGCTTATAAAAAAATAGTTTTGAAAACTGAGAAATTAGTTGATTTATTTTAGGACTTTTTTATTTTGGGTTTCAAGCTAATTATTTTAAGTGGGAATTAGTTTTCCAAAATTCAACTTTAACTGCTCAATTTGTAAGAAATTAAAAAAAATTTGATCCGTAATTTTCAATGATATTCAAAGAAATTTTTACTTCATTCATTACATTTTCGAGTAAAATACTCTAATCTTCCACTCGGTTCGCAATCAATTTATGTTCGAAAAAATTCCGTTAATAAACACGATTTTGTGTATTTATTTCCAGTCCAACCTCAGAGATCTAAAAATAATTTTTAGCAAACAGCAAACAAAGAGAATAAAAAGTGAATTTTTTCATCAAAATATTTTGTTATGTTAAAGAACGTTTTCCGATTTCCGCCCTCGATCAATATTCTCTTCCCTTCTTTTATTTACTCTGTCCTTCTCTCGCTCCTTGTTTTTTACTTCTTTGCTTTTGTTGGTGTTCCGTCGATATTAAATAAAAACAAAAAGCGACAAAAAATGGCAACTTTTTTGCTATTTTTCCAGTAGATTTTTCCATGTATGGCGTGTGTGGGGGTGTGTGCGTGAATGGCAAGCGGTGAGATAATTTTGTTGCTTTTTCTTTTGTCGTGTGCCACGCTGTAGGTCGACAATTTTCATTTTCCAGTTTTTCCCGCTGAATATTTTTCATCGCAAAATCAGCTTAGGGGCTCGTTATCCTCCAACGTTCATTTATGTAATTTTTAATTAATTTTTCAGCAGCAGCAAATCGAAACAAAGGGAAAACAAATTAATATAAGAAAAATGGTGTAAGTATAGGAAAGCAGGAGCAAGAAGAGGGAGGGGGTCGCAACTGATTCCCTGGATTGCCAACAACATTCTCACGCTTATGGCTATTTGTGGGTAACATGGCCCAATTCGCTCTCAGCCTTTTCAACATTAATGAGCAGACAAAAAAGTTGATACCTTTTACTTGGACTGGCCCCCAAAGGGTTTGGGTATTCGAAGGCTTACTATTTAATTATTTTCGTTTCTTATACACATACTCTTGTTAAAATAATAAACAAGAAAAGAGACGAAAGAAAGAAAAGAGCGAAAACCAGTAAAAGCGCACAAAGCGATAATTGATTTTGTTTTTTATTTTTGTTTTTTAAGTTTCTCCTACAGCAAGTACTCAAGAACATCTTGGGTGGGTGTGGGATCCTTTAACCCCTTGGTTACTACACTTTCTTGGACTAAGACTTGCTCCTTTTATGCTTAATTAAATATTCATCAAACACACAATGGAAAACTTTTAAATACTCATCAAGTTGTGGCTGCGTCTTTAAAGCTACATACGAGGAGTTTTGCGACTCTGATTCGTGGCTATGTTTGTCTGGCTGGCCGCTGTCCCCCCCTTTCTTCCTTTCTCCCCCTGTATATATGGATACATATGCATATATCCTCGCTTGGCAAGTCGCCTTTAATCAATAACAACAAATCACCGTTGATTTTGTATTCTAAATCCTAGCATGCCCTTTGTTTTTACTCGCACTCATATGGCTCGAATTCCCTTATGGGACATTAAAATCTCGTTTTCTCACAGCAAACTATAAACCGAGGTCCAGAATCTCAACCCTTCTCTGTTTGTCGACTGTGCACATACATAGTATTCACAAACTGCCACAACCAACAAATAGTCAGTTTAATAAGCTCAACTACTTCCCAAGCAGAACTACAGATCTTAAAGGTGTGAATCAGTGATGTCAGAATTGCTTAGTCTCAAAATAGCTTCAAAACCACTTGGGGGGAAAACTTCAACCAAGCGTATCGCTTATGAAATACCCTGTTTACCGATCGATTTTCGACTGAAGCCAAAAATGCTAGAAAATTCTCGAAATGATTATGGCTAGAAAAATTATATTATTTGAGTAAATGAAGGCAATTGTTTAGTTAACCATTCTCCTTCCTTCATGTCTGTATGCATTTTTAATACTTTGAATAAATTTCATGAAAGATATTTTATGGAGTAGATTTAGAGATTAGAAACCAATATCAATAGCGTTTATTTACCGACGGGGTTTGCAGAAAAATATTAAAGTCTTTAAGATTTATCTTTAAATTTTAGTCACCTCCGTCTCTTTTTTAAATCAGAAATAAATGTTGTTGGTTTTAATAAACTAGACTTTAAGTGAAATGAAAATAATAAAATTCACTTCTTTCTGCATGCGATAAATTGATTAACTCGCAAAGTAATATGTATTGTATTATTTATTAGTGATACTTAAATTTTTATAAAAGCCAACTCGAGCTGTAAATAATTTAAAAAGTCCGAATTAAACACGAGCGTAAAAGCAAATGTTTCTATATTTATCAAAAAGTAAATAAAAATTAAACTTTACGAAACCGAAAAAAAAAGTTCCACTTGAAATATTGTTCATCTACACTTAAGATAATTCAATAAAACTCTTGCAACCCCAAATAAACTTAGTTGTTAATTGATTTTTGTGTCTCGCTCTAAATGAGTTGTTGGCTAAAAGCCTTTAGGCCAACAGTTGACGATGCGTTCACTGGCTCAAATGCAATTAACCAGCCGTAACGCCTACACATTAGAGTCAAACGCTAGGAATGCCAAAATTAGGCAAACGAAGCCTTTTTGATGTCACTTGGCTAATCAGACATTTGGTGACATATGAGGACTACGGTACATAGACATGTGTACCAGGAGGACGTACGGAACGATACATCAAACGGTGTTGTCGTCATACGTGAAATATTTCAAATATGATAAACGTATCACAAGTTATCCGGGGTCTAACAGCAATTATTGAAATGGAATGTTTTAATGAATTTATGTGTGCATGTGTATAGAGTGCCAAAAAGGGTGAACAATTAAATTAAAAATCTTCTCTTTTTCCTAATAAATGAACAACAAAACATACAATCCAAAATAGAAGTTATTTTTAATATTTTTAAATAGATCGCTTCGAATCTTAAGGTAGGTCGTTGAACTGAATTATGAATTTTGGGGTGACTTTTTTCGTCAGATTTATTTTGGTAGTACTTGGATTAATATTAGAAAATACTCTGCAGTACACTGCTAAAAACCAACGAATCTTTTTTCAAAATCATTTCAAATAATTTTGAATTTTAAATTTTTTTTACGAAGTTGTAGTTTCCAGGGAGGAAGTAAGTAATTGCTAAATGACCGAGAACTTGAACTGTTTTGCTAATCGGGCAGATGCGATACAGATAGAGAATTCGCCTTGACAATCGCTTTTGTTTTTCTGAAGGTTGGAAGCTGCATAGAATTGAGGAAAAATTTGTTGTATTGGAATTATTCTTTTCACTGGAAATGCTTTGCCCTATCTGCATATTAAGCGAACATCTTAAATACTTAATGAGTTTGGTTTCATCATATGATTTCATAAAATTCGTTGGTTTAATGCAGAATCTCTAAAAATTAATTTACAACTTGGTTTTGCGAGTGTAGAAGTTGAGAGCTCGAAGCTTTAAAAATAAATCAACATTGAGGAATGAGTGATCAGCAATCAGCGATCTGTCTATTGTCTATTTGTTGTCTGGAGTAGAGCTATATAAGCTGTGGACTCATACACCCAATTTCAGTAGACAGAATGAATCAGGCATCGCTCTATCAACGCGCCAACCAGGTACAGCGCCATGACGCCCAACTCATATTAGATGAGTATTCCTCGATCCTTCAGTGGCGATCCGATGGCCAGGACACGCTCTTGGATGTAGGTTCAGGATCGGGCGATGTCCTCATGGACTTTGTATATCCCTTGCTGCCGAAGAGCTATGAACAGATAGTGGGCACCGATATCTCCACCAAGATGGTGGCATATGCCAATAAATGTTATCAGCGCTTTGGGAGGACAGAGTTTCAGGTACTTGACATTGGATGTGAACAGTTGCCGCTTGAGCTCAAAGGACGGTTTGACCACGTAACCTCATTCTATTGTTTGCATTGGGTGCAGAATCTTCGTGTTGCCCTAAAAAACATTTATGAAATGCTACGCAATGAAGGCGGTGACTGTTTGCTCGTCTTTTTGGCTACAAATGCCGTCTATGAAGTCTATAAAGTACTCCATGCAAACCCAAAATGGGCTGCTTATATGCAGGATGTTGAGGACTTTATCTCGCCACTACATTATAGTCCTGATCCAGCGGAAAAATTTACTCAACTCTTGAACGAAGCCGGTTTTGATTACAAAAACGTTGATGTCCGCAATAAAGTCTTTGTCTACGAAGGCATTCATACATTAAAAGGTAAGCGGAATAACTAACAAATATAATTTTTCTTATCTTAATAGACTGTACTAATTCTTTAGATAATGTGAAAGCGATTTGTCCTTTTTTGGAACGCATGCCGGACAACTTGCACGATGAATTCCTCAACGATTTCGTAAATGTTGTCATCTCCATGGACCTAGAGGAGAACCAAAAGTGCAATGTCGATAAAGAAGTGTGGCAACAGCGCTTCAAATCACCCTATAAACTGGTAGTGGCCTATGCTCGCAAGTCCTCCGATTTGTTAGGAAATGTACTGAGTGATATTTCCAGTAAAAAGACCTTTAAAGGTGTCTCATAGAAAATTCAATTTAAGGATTTATGAAGATTTATGAAGGCACACAAAAGCCAATAATTTTACACAAATATACATAGTTTAATATAAAAAGTGAAAAAGACAAATAAATAAAAAAAATGGTTGGTTTCTAATTAAATGGTTTAATTTGAGACTGTTAAGAATCAGTTTTGACTGTGTTTGATAGAATTCTGCTGCGTTTGACAGCACTAATTATTGGAAAAGATTTCCAAAAGTTCCCAATAGAGTTGCAATAGAAATGACATATAACTTTGACAGACCCAAGAGACGTGTGTTTCTGCCAATCAAAGGGTTGAAATTTCTGTTACTCTTTGGATATTATATTATATGCTGGATTTAGCAGTTATAATTATGCGCTACCTTAACGCTGAACCCCAAAAACAATTTTAATTGTTTTTCGGTTCAAAAATGTACGACATACTCGAACGCGAACTTGAATGTTGTCGGTGGAATTTTCGAATGAGTTATTAACGCGACGACGGCGAAGGCGAAGGCGAAGGCAAAATGTTGATCCACCAAATGCGCATCATGTCATTTATCATGGAAGGGTGGAGGCGTGAGGCAATAACAACAACAATAACAAGGACTCGAATCAGACATTTACAGTTTAGAGTTGCCAAGTTTAACAGATTTACAGAACTCCGGATTGTTCCTGCTGCGGTGGTGGCTGGGTTAGGAGTAGTAAATGTTTGTCTTAATCTTTGATTTTTGTTGCTTTTCTCTTCTGGCAAATGTAAACGACAGGAATTAATTTAGACAAATGATTTCTCAAGTGGAGAGCTACAGTTTCTGTTTCTGTTTCACTTTCAGTTTCAGTTTTTAGACGATTTGCCGGCTGTCAGTCAAAGCCCCCGAAACGCTATTTGATTTTTGGGATGTGCGAGGCGTTTGGGCGTGGCATGCGATTTGTGCTACAAATTCTCCCGTTCCAGTATCCATCCCCTTCTCTTAGAATCCCACTCAAAATTGTTTTCGCAAACACAACAAAATTTTCGTATTGAAATTTGATTTATTTGTTAATTTGTTTGTAATGAATTTTCCGTTTACTTCGCTGCGTGCACAGCCTAAGAGCCTTAGGGATTTACTAGAGTTTTCCGAGAGTGAGAGGCATTTCAAGGAAATAGAGAAAAGCAGCTAAATTGTGGCTGGGCGTCCTTTAATTGCCCAAAAGACTGTTCCTGGCACTTGGTTTTTCTTGCATCATTTGCTTTGCTAATTTCTTAGGTTTCATGATGAATTTCTGTTCCCCTTAACAGCGACATTTTTGTGCTCTGATTCGGAAATAACAATTGAAAAGTTTGGATTTTTTGTTTGTGCACTTGAAAATTACCAATATCAAGCCTATTATTTGGAATTAATGTGAGTTAAACAAATGCTTCATACAAATGTTTTATTTATTTTTAATTTAAGACTGTATTAGCCCAAACAACTTTTGTACATTATTTAAAATATGAGAGAGCTTAGGTCTTTAAAATTATTCATGTTCCACTGGGAAACGACAAGTTAAGTTTGACATTCAAATTCTATTAAAATTTTGCATTTTTATTCATTCCGCACAAATTGTACATTTTTTATGAAGATAAATGTAATTTGTATCTTAGAAGTATGGTCTAAAAGACATACACGAAAAAGTTCACCAAAATGGTAAAATATTGTTGGACTTCATTAAAAAGTTTGTTGTAAAAAATGTCAAACTTAAATTAATAAAAGTGAGTTTACACACTAAAATTTTTAATGAAAATTAAAACTTACGATTTTCTATTTAATCGTTTTAAGCATCTACCGAGGGCTTTTAAATTATATAGTATATTTTTAATATTTTCACATATGCTAAATAAAATAATGTTTGAAATGAGTACCGTCAAGAATTTTTGTATAACAACAATCTTACTATCTACTAATATTTATTTATTTCTCATTTTTTTTTCAACTAAAATTGTTGGAATTGCTGAGGCGTAGCCGTAAACAAACAATTGAATGACGAATCCAATGTGGGTGCCACCGTGTGCACAACTGAGTGTGTGTCGGAGTGTGTATATTAGAGTGTCTGTGTTAGTAAATGCTCATATGTTTGCATTCAAGTTTCTATTGGGGCGTGTGTATGGCAAAGTACAAACAATTATACAAAGAACGTTGAAATTGGCGTGCCCTGACTAGGGGTTGGCGTGGTCTTTGATTTTAGAGACGGTACGAAATGATCCGACTGTTTTTAAAACGTCTTTAAGATACTAGTCAAGTATTATTGTAGCAGATCAAGTATTTTAATAAATATTTCATTTCATTCATGAAATAAATAAAGAATTGGCAATAGATATAGTAAAATGCCAAATTAAATTCAATTAGTAAATTTTTCCTGGTACTCACATTTAAGAGAGATAAAAATAAAAATAAATTAAATGGACTTTAAATCGTTTTCTTTAGAATTATTTTCTAAGCGAGTACGTTAGACAAGAGGCACGACGCAAGCCACTACGCACGACCCTTGCTCATCTCTAGTTGCGACTCACCGAGGGTTTGTCTGACATTTGTTGACGTTTCTGTTGACCTGGTGTGGTGTTTATTTTGACATTTTGATTGCGTTCCATATGCAAATGGCCATTGACCAGAGTGTGGTCACAGTCTGTCTGTATGTCTGGCTTTTAAATGACCACAAAATGGTTGAACAATCAAGTTCTTGTTGTATATGAACTAACAGTTCCATTAGTTCTACTGCCAAAACAGAAATCAAAATACTTGTATAATTTCTCTGTTCTTTGTAATATTTAATATAGTTTTTTCCTTTTTATGTTGTGAGTTCCATTAGTCTACTCGCAACACAGAAATCAAAATACTTGTATAATTTCTCTGTTCTTTGTAATATTAAATATAGTATTTTCCTCTTTTCCTGGCAAAAAATCTAAATATTTACCTGCATGTCCGTTGAGATTATTTTCAGTTCACGTTCTAAATAAGAATATTAATACATTATCTTGCAAAATGACAAAATGTTGAGTAGACTGCTCTGCTATCTTTTCTGTGGGGATGTTAAAAATTCTGTGAGAGAGTAATTTAACGCCACGCCCTTTTCGGCCGCACTTATGAATTTTTTAACGCATTTTCGTTTATAAAATGCAAAAAAATGTGTTTCTGGCCCAGCTAATTATGCACAACGTACAGAGGCTCAAACCCAGACTCTGGGGAGAGCCAAGTTAATCCTTTTTCATTTCTGGCCACTTCATTACGTTTGCTTTGCCCGGCTTTTTGGTTTATTTTAATTTCATTTTTTGATTTAACTTTACACCTGCTTGCCGGGCTAAAAGACGAACATTGTCGGGGAGAGATTCCCAACGAAAACAATACCATAAAAGAGGAATACTAAAGGACTGCTTGGGCGATCAACGCACTGACTGCACTTCAATTAAAAAACAAAATTCTAGTCCGAGACACTTAAGTGCCTTTTATTTTCAAAGGTGTGAGAATATTTTTCTTTTGCTCACAAATAATTTGAAACATTTTTGATGACGTCAACGAGCACAATGTGAGATGGGACCAAAGGGACACGCCAGTAATACGAGTGTATGAATACTTCTTTTGCGGCAAGAGGTATGCCGGGTCAACGGGTTACATTCGGTCGGTTGTCCTGCTTCTGAAGGACTGGAAGAGGAAAGGGCTCTCTCGTTCTCTGTTCATAACACTTTGCAGCGAAAATCTTCGTGTAATCGGATAAGGTAATTGGAGGCTTTGTCTAGACATTAAGTGTACATAGTAAATTTGTTTTTCAAGTTGTTAGAATTGTGAGGGAGTGCGGTCAATGGGTTTGATGTGCGACAACTGTGCACAGTGGTTTTAATTGTTGGATTTGAATTTCAAGCAAGTTTATTTAAATTTAATCATAAATTATGAGAACTTCTAAGCGTTATTAACTTACTTGTCTACTACTATCAGACAGTAGTTTTTCTTTTCTATTGTTTAACATTAGCAAAAATAATATTTTAAAGCTACAGTGTCCATTTGGGAACAGTCACAAGTCTTACTTCGCTAAGAGCTAGCAGAGAAACCCTTTTCGATATTGCAGCTGAAAAGTTTTGGGCAACACATGTTCGAAGGTTTAGGTGGTTCAGGTGGTTCAGGTGGGAGAATCCTTTTTCGTTAGAGCAACGACAACAACTGTGGCTTTTAATAAATCGATTTAAATTTCTGATCATATTTTCATCCCTAGAGAAATTTAATAGTTTTTTAGCAATAACATTTTATGTGGCCATACGCTTCTCGTGCGCTTAGGGCCAGCCGAAATGTTGCAAAACTGGCAGCTCAGAGCCAACTAAAATAATAATAGCAACAAAGTTGCGACTACAACAATACCAACAGCAACAACGGCAACTACAACCACATCTACAGCAAGCTCTTCGGTTGTTCAAGTCCAAACAAAGAAATTGTAAAGTTTACGGGTCACACGGTGCATGCTCCCAGGACTCCAGTGGAGAGCACGAAGTGACTCGAATGGCGTTGCAGCTTCCTCAGCACACGGCAATAAAACTGCTTCAGCCCATAAGTATGCTACACTTTTCATATAGTTTGCCCCTTCCCCCTCCCACAACCCACAAGGAGCTCTATGCTCTGCACACAGCAAGCATATCATAATTAATGCAAAGCTAGCAAATGTATGCAACACCTGCGGTTTGTTCTAAAACGACCACAAACGTTCCCATAGTCCTTCTGTTCTGTTGCATGGTTTTGGTTTTGGTTCCCGTGAACGTTAACGTTCAGTGGTGTGTTTTGGTTATTGTAATTATTTGCCAAGTCGCTGACATTTTATGTTTATTTAATTGCAGCCTAAAAGCAGGCAACAATTTATCCAGCAAACATCTTCAGCCTGCAGGCTTGGGTCTATTTCTGACTGCTGTTTGACCGTTTGGTTGTTTGTCCGGCAAACTCTAATCTAATTTCAGTTTTATTTCAATTTGGTATTCAATACGCTTCACTTTTCGATTTCAATATATTGCCGTTGGCAAACAATTTTGTGGCATATTATTGTGGTCAAGTGCGCATATGTCCCAGAAGCAGCACTTAAGGCTTGGGTTTTATACAGAGTGAACGAAATTTCATCGACTAGACTGCCGACAAAAATATGAAATACTGTATTTAACAATGTGTTTTCAAAAACTGTAGACATAGTTGAATACTTTAAGCTGAAATATTTTATTTTTAACAAATTTTAAGCATCATTTCCTTTATCAAATTCGTTCGCCATTTAATTTTGAAAGTATTTTTATTAAATAGAACACAAACTTTTTCCACTTGAGATCAAAACTTAAAGCTAAAGAATTTCTGTATTTAGCTATTAAAGAGCTATAGGAATAACACCTCTGTTAAAGAAGCCTCTGTTGACACAGTTTACTGTCTCGTCTCATCAGTATGCAATTGTGGTTACACTTATTTTTTTTTTTACCATATATTCATTTTGAAATGCAATTATCCAGTTAGTACTTGTATTGTCAATGTCAATTGTTTTTAAGCATTACTTTGAAGCTGCAATCAGTCATTTAATTAATGGTCTCTTCTCTCTTTTTAGTTGGCAAATGAGTTGCTTTTTCTGCAAAATATACTTGTCAGAAGAGGGTTGTACCCATTGGATGGATACAGAACATTGAGTTGTTAACTTTTACATGATAATTACATATGAAACAGCTGACACATACGAGGGTTACTCGATAAGTCAGACAGACTTACTAGAAACTATCAAGAATAACATCTAAATTGGAAACCTCTTTCAAAAAAACTGTTCAGCTGTCTGAGTAAAAAAAGATGACTTGGTAAAAAAGTGTCTACTTTTATTTTTATGTTCTCCAATTGAATTAAGTGCGGAACTGTTCTAATTTCTTTATGATTACCAAATGGACTTAATTAAAGGACTTCTTGGAACAGAAAGTACCAACCGTATTACGACCTGCTCCTGTAGTTACATGATAAACTCAATTAGATTCACAACGAACAAGTGTCCAATCTAACTTTGACCATCAGTAAATTCCAAGCTTTTACCAAGTGTCAGCCTCGTTTTCAGTGTCGAGAAAGGTCAGCAAATATAATAAATGTTTGGCCACATTAAATAAATGATTATTACTCCCACTCGTTCCTTGGTTTTCTCAGTCTCTCAGCAGAAATTTATTTTATTTGCCAAGACATGTCCAGAGCAGTTATCATGGCTAACAGTCTTTGCTGGCGGTAAATGCGAAATGGCCGAAATAAAAATTATCAACGTGTTTCCTTCGTTGAAAGAATAAAACTCTCTTCATACTGATATGTATGACAAAGTTATGATTACTTCCCACTGGACTAAACTGCAATGAACTCGACTGGAGTTGATCCATAAAAACTGATTGGACCAGTTGATTAGATTATTTTCAGTACATGATTTTCGATTTTTATGCGCAAGACAGTCAGTCGCATAAAGCGATATAAATTCGGAAATTTCTGTGTTTATTGTTCAGCGATTTATTATCTTATGTTACACTCGATGCTCTCATAAACAATATGTACGTTTCTCGTAATAATGTATATGTTTGGAATTTTCTTGCAACCCTCGTTTCGCAGCCGAACCATAATTAAAATAATAATTTTCACGAAAAACTTAAGACCTTGTAATTATAATTGTCAGTTTATGTAGCCCAGTCGCGATTCAACTCAGATTCAACCCCAGATGAAGGGCTAACACAAGGAGTAGAACCCGGCGGGACGGTAAAGGGAGTAGGGAAGGGGGATAGGGAGAGAGAGGAGAAGAGGGAGGGATGAAGGGTAGTCTCTCATTAAACATAATTTTTGTGTAAACAAAAGCAAGCGTAACTTGAGAACAAAATCGATGCGACGTCTGCGAAAATTGGATGGTGAGGAAATAATTATGAGGAGCGTTTGCTATTACGCCTTCAAATAGCTACAAAAAAAAAGGACAACGGCGTAAGCTTCAAAACGCCAACAAGCGAGTGATTTTCCTTTTTCAAAATGAAAATAGTTTTTTTGAATACTTTCCATGTTTATTATACGGTAGTTACAATTGCCTTTAGAAACTTACATACTTTGAAATTACATTTTAAATATGTCAGTAAACAGACAATTTATTAACATACAGAAATTAATGAAGGTTTGCAGCAACTTTTATCTGAAGGTTTCTCACATAAAAAACATTTTGTAATTAAAGAAATACTTTATTTGTTTGTGCTTAAATAAAAAATGCTCCAGCTACAGAAAGTATGTGATTGGAGGTAGCATTGATAACCGAACAAAAGAAAAAAATATTTATTAGCTTTGTAGACTAAAAAGAAAGAAATATTTCCAAATCATTGATTGCAATTCTTCTTGGTGCCCTTATGTTTGCATATTCTTGTACAAAAAATGGATAGCAAAATATTTAAGCGGTTGATGTGAGTGTGTGAGTCTGTGGGGTGTGCGTGTGTGTGTGTGTGTGGATAAGTGTGGCATGCGACGTACTCATCTCGTAGTCTATGAAATAATGAACGCATGAATGATTACCGCACAAAAGCATTGCATACTCTTAGGCTATATTCGTTGCTGGCCTAAATCTTTGATGCCCTTTACTAAAATACCCTGTAAATTTGAACTAATTACAAGTCACAAGAAGCAGGCATATTCTATTCTAAAGATAGTTAATTTTTAAACATGAAAACATTTTTTTTAATTGGGATTTGTCTGATATAAGGTATGTAAGCTTCGAGCACTATTACATTTAGCATTCGCACTTGTTTTTTTTTTGTGGGTAGGGCAAATGCTCGTACAGTTGTTCTTTTATGAAAAAATACCAAAATCGGTTAATGTTTATTGAAAAAGCATAAAATTCGTTCTACCAGAATGGAAAATATGCTTTTGATACAATTATTGTGCCTATCTGCACCCGCCGGCAATCCTTAGAGCTAACCGAACCAACCCCGAATCACAGAGTGAAACGCGCCCCCGAACCCTCTTCTTTGGATTGGTTTTTTTTTTAAATTTTTTGTTTTCTTTCGCTTTGAGTTCATTTTGTGTATGTTCTTCTCAAAATTTTTGTCTACCCTGTAGTTAGTCAGTTAGTAAAAAGGGTATAATAAAGTTCTTAAATTGTTGTCTGACACATTAATAGTTAACAAGAAGTTTTCTAATTAACAAATGTAGATTTTAAATATCTAAAAACTCCAAAGGTCATTCATACTTGGTACATCATTGAATAGGTATTTATTATTCGATCATTCTGATTTAATAACTTGATTTTTATACTCTCTGCAAGAGTATATTGGGTTTGTGCAAATGTATGTAACAGGCAGAAGGAGGCGTGGCAGACCCCATAAAGTATATATATTCTTGATCAGCGTCACAAGGCGAGTCGATAAAGCCATGTCCGTCTGTCCGTCTGTCTGTCTGTCTGTCTGTCTGTTTGTCTGTCCGTCCGTATGAACAAATAGATTTCAGAGATGGTAAGAGCTACAAGTTCGAGTTTGGTCTCAATCGACTCGATATTTAGTCAGTCAATACAAGAATCTTTTTTTTTTTTTGATGCCACGCCCCATTGGCCCACAATAAGCCAAAAACTAGACATACCTCGAAAAAAATAGATGTTTAAAGCGAATATCTCAGTAACTACGGCACTTAGGAATACCAATTTTGGTACGCATTTTCCTAAAGACAGCATAAATACATTCCCATTTCAATTTTTTGGCTGCCACGCCCCCTTTTTCCGTAAAAAAAAAACTTTTCAAACTTGCATGCCGTTTTAGAGGCATTTGTTCTTATCGTACAGTATTGTTATTTATGATTCGTTTGAAGACAAATCATATCAAGCTATCCTGAAAGTTGCAAAAATATCCAACAATAAACAACAGAGCTACCGATTATAAAGTTAATATTAAAGTCAATGCACGAGTGCGAGCGCGACAGAAACATACAAGCATATATGCGAACTCTTTTAATGCATGTATGGTGGCAATAGTATACACACACACATATATACACAAATATGTGCATACATATAAAGTCAAGCGAATTTGTACGTGCATACAGACAAACACATGTATGTTCGATTATAAATTGTCTTTTTATACTCTCTGCAAGAGTATATTGGGTTTGTGCAAATGTATGTAACAGGCAGAAGGAGGCGTGGCAGACCCCATAAAGTATATATATTCTTGATCAGCATCACAAGCCGAGTCGATATAGCCATGTCCGTCTGTCCGTCTGTCTGTCCGTCTGTCCGTCTGTCTGTCCGTATGAACAAACAGATTTCAGAAATGGTAAGAGCTACAAATTCGAGTTTGGTCTCTATCGACTCGATATTTAGTCAGTCAATACAAGAATCTTTTTTTTTTTTGATGCCACGCCCCATTCGCCCACAATGAGCAAAAAACTGGGCACACCTCGGAAAAAATAGATGTTTAAAGCGAATATCTCAGTAACTACGGCACTTAGGAATACCAATTTTGGTACGCATATTCCTAAAGACAGCATAAATACATTGCCTCTTAAGATTTTGGACTGCCACGCCCCCTTTTTCCGTAAGAAAAAAAAAAAAACTTTTTAAACTTGCATGCCGTTTTAAAGGCATTTGTTGTTATCGTAGAGTATTGTTATTTATGATTCCTTTGAAGACAATTAATATCAAACTATGCTGAAAGTTGCATAAAAATCCAACAACAAACAAAAGAGATACCGATTATAAAGTTAATATTTAGGTCAATGCATGAGTGCGAGCGTGATAGAAACATACAAGCATATACTCGAACTCTTTTAATGCATGTGTGGCGGCAACAGTATACATACACACATATATACATATATATGTGCATACATATAACGTCAAACGAATTTGTATGTGCATAAACACAAACATATGTATGTTCGATTATAAATTGTCATTTTTTTGTAACGTGTTCTAATACAAGAACTATCTATTGTAATATCCGGATACTGATTTTAACATTATAATTGGGAATAGAAGCAGAGAGTATTATACGGTCGGGCGCGTTCGACTGTACTTTTCTTACTTGTTTGTTGTAATGTGTTCTAATACAAAAACTATCTAATATAATTGGGAATAAAAGCAGAGAGTATTATACGGTCGGGCTCGTTCGACTGTACTTTTCTTACTTGTTTGGCTTGCTAACGGCACTGCAGTATACCATCCTGACGAAAACAGTTATATGGGTCGCTGGCTGCTTGATAACAATTCTCGAAACCCAGACCAAGAGTTTGGTATCAAGCGGAAATCAATTTCAATGGGGTGGAACAATATGGAATTAGGAATTGTCCGAAAGTGATAGTTTTTATTACTAGCATATATGACATAGTTGATCTTTAATATCGGATTTCTGGCTTTTGAAAATTAAATGAATTTAATACAAAAAATGTATATAAATTAATGGTTGAACCTTGGAGAGATGTTTTATGGCAACTCATTTGAAATGAGTCTTTACAGGTGTTGTTAGCATGCAAAGTTTTGACCTTTTACTTGGGCAAAAGCTCCCAAGATGTTTCAGTACTTTTCTAAGTATTACCCCAAACAAACATTTTTTTTTTTTTTATAAGAATTACGGGAGTTTCGAATAAAATGCACCTTCGGGGCCAAAAGACGGTGCAGAAATCAAGAAAAACACGCAAAACAATTATTCTTAAGATATCTCTGCGGCAACATTAAAAGCCAATTTCAGTTGATGACAATAGAAACAAAGCGCAACAGCATCACCTGCCCTTAGGGCCAAAAATTCTAGGCAGGTTGGTTCACATTAAAAAACAAAACAATGAAAAAGCAAAAAATGCAAAGAATCAGCAGCAAAGCAAACACAGACGCAAACACCACAAGAAACCGCCAAAAGTCTTCCAGACATTTGACCTTTTTAGGCATCGACATGAAAAATAATGTCACCCCAAAACCCTGAATGTTATACCCTCCAGCACTCCTCGACTTTGGTGCGTTTAAAACCGCGTCCTGTGTTTCTATTTTTCCTCTTTCCTTTTTGCTTTTTAAACAAATTGTTTCCTCAGCGGCACGTTTTGTTTTTGAAGAAAGTTGACGTGTTTCAGTTTGTCCTTAAACTGGTGTATGTTAACTATACGAATGAGTTTGTTTTCATTTCAAGTTTTTTGATTAGTACTTTATGACAAAAATTTTAAGTTAATTTAAAATGATAAAATATATTTTTGAATTGAAAAAATATGTTTACAAATTTATTAAGGCAATAGAATATCTTATTTCAAAATTCAAAAGAACAGAGTTCAAAAAGCATGACTGGAAAAGTCATAATAAATAGGAATGTATTCTTTGAACTATAGGTATTTTTAGAAATAGACCCGTCAGACGATTTTTTATGAAACCAAGTGCAGGATATCTCGTAGTTGGACACTTTGCAAAACCTTCGTCACTTGTCCTTTTTAGACCTCGTACTCTACAAAAGAGTAGAGTAAGTTTGTCAGAAGCGAAATGTATATTAATTCTTGATCAGCATTAACAGCCGAGATGATATAACGATGTCCATCTGTCTGTATGTCCGTATGAGCACCTAGATCTCAGAGACTATTAGAGCTAGAGACACCAAATTTCATAACTTGGAAACGATTAAAGCTATCACGACCAAATTCAAACAGTATGTGTATGATAACTATTCCCACCAAGTTTGTCTCGAATCAGACAAATCGAAAAAAAATATAAAATTTTTCTAAAGACATGTAGTGTTAGTTGAGCTGTCGCAACCAATCCATATATATGTGTAGTACCATTATAACTATCTTCACAAACTTTGTTCCGGATCAGACAACTATAGCCTATAGCTCCCAAAAAACAAATCGATAAAAAATTTCTTATTGTTAAGGAAAATGGCCACCAGAATGAATACGGGGCCTTTTACAGTCGGCTCACTCGACTGTCGTCTTTCTTACTTGTTTCTGTTGTTTATAATCTATTCCAAAAAGCTCTAAGTCCAGTGGGCGGCCTTTTTAGCCAGCATTGGCCTGAGGGCAGTACGCTGTTATATTCCAGCATCAATTTGCGTATACATATAATTGTCACCATGGGTGTTGCTGACTTCGGCTGCAGGCCATTTTGAATTGCCAAATCGTTTAAGCTCAAATTGCGCCAATTAATAATGAGCAAATCGACAATACCGAGTTCAGCAATAGCTTTTTTTAAAACAGATGCTAACAACCCGATTAGCAATTTACAAAAAATAAAGGTATACAAATCTACAAATATTCAAATATACATAAAGATATATCAGAAATACAGTCAAACACGAAGTGAAAACCAATTTATATGCAAATGCCGCTGCCGGCTCTAAAGATGTCGACGTGCGCATCAAGTCAATTGATGAATGAATGAATTTCATTGCATTTATTTGGTCAGGAAACCATGAAATATGCTATGTGAGTCCCGCGATTTCCCTCCATCTCCATCACAAACACCAACTTCACCCACTTTTAACCCTAAGGTGACCAAAGTGTCTAATGGTTAGCACTCTTGAATTATGCATAAAATTTGAAAATTAGTTACGCAAGCAGCAAAATAAAAGTTTTAAGCGAAATTTGAATATCAAAGGTTTTGTCATGCAAAGAGTTTTAAATTTATTTCAAATATAAATATGTAATTCGCAAAAAAAGGAAATGTGTAATTAAAGACACTGATGAATTGATGACGAGCTTTGATAAATTTTAAGTTAAAACAATAAATTTAAAACAGAATATATTTCGTATATCAGAGGTCATGTCTTTGGCTTAGATGTTAATTTTTATTATTTTTTCAAATCATTTTTAGTTCTTTGCATAATTTTTTAGTTCTACCTATTTCACTGTAATGTAATCCTAAAGGAGTAAATTTACTAAAATAAACGCATCTCATTTTTATGAACACAAATACAACCACTTTTCCATCTAACCCTTGAAATACTTTAGGGGTTCTCCATTATTTGTGTTTCAAACACATGTATGGTGTATGGTCGGAAGGGGCGTGTGTATGTTAAGGTGAAGTTTTGTGGGGCAATTATAAGCATAGATACGTTTGCCCATTTGGACTGAATAAATCAGAAATTTGATGAATACTAAATAAATGTTTCAAGCTAAAGGGTAAGGGAATAAGCTGAGGACTCCCAAAATCCTACGACCTTGGCAATAAATATGAAAATCTTCTCAGCAAACCCGAAATACAAAACCCGAAAAACCGGTTTTTCATTAAGATTAAATGAGTGAAGCGCACAAACATGGATTTTAATTTAAATGAACATTAAAGCCCTGTTATTTTAGCAGCTATTTCATTGGGCTCATTATTTTTTCAGAAATGTGTTAAATTATTAATTCATAATTAAATCGATAATAATATGTGTACATTTATTATAAATACATGTGATTTTCAACCGGATTTCGGGATTGAGATGAGTTGGGCACATACAAATAATTTGTATTTTATCCGCTTTAAAAAGGAAAGTAAAAAATGAATTTTAGTTAATGATCGGAAAGCATTTTTAATTAATGTATGGTATAACAGACTGAAGTCGAGACTTCATTATCAGTGCAAGGCACAAATTTCAAATTTGTTTGCCTAATCTGTTTCAACATCAAAGAGCAATAATTTGCATTTGACAGAAGTTCTTGACAATGCTAATCGGAGGAGATTTATCCCCATTGGCTGATTTCACAAATAGAAATATTTTGTGTAAATATTTATACTTCTTTTGTCAGCAGTTTTTTCAATAACGTTTAATACCTTTGCACATATATCATGACCAACAACAATGGACTAGGAATGAACCAAATTTGGCATGTGGGGGCAGATTATAGGAAAAAAATGTATAAAAAACTGCTGGCACACACAGATACACACACAGAGCCGCATATCATATTATACTACTATGTATGTGATACTATAGCATATAACCGCCCTTGTCGGCCTCATCGCTGTAATGAATAGCTTTTTCTCAGTGGCATTTCGCCTGGGCAATGAGACCGCACTTATCTCCGATTATGACTTTTTAAAATTACACTTTTCAGCACACATTGCTAACAGAGAAATGCTGAAAGAAGTGGATGGAATCCTCCCATCCAAAAGACAAGGCAAATTTATTGATGCCAAAAAAAAGCACAAAAACCAAAGATTGTGAAAAAAAGTGTAAAGAATCTGCCATATACTGCGTCCCATAACATATTCCATATCCCATATCCATATCGGCAAATTCACACATGTCATATGGATGCTACCTCAATTTAAAACAGGAAATGCCTCTTGAAGTGATGCGCTTATTGGTTTGGGGGTTGACTTTGATTTACTTTTATTGACAGATTAAGTACGTCAAAAGGTAACGCTTACCCCACGATTACATTGAGCAACCCTCGGCAATAGGTATTCTCTTTTGACTTATTGAAATTTTAGCTGCAACAACTACCAACTTGTATATACCCTAAACCAAAAGGGGGGTATTTCTTAGCTGAGCAAGGAGATTTAAGGGTTCTCTAGCATTCAAGCTGTAACCAATAAACAACACAATAAACCGTTTTGCCAATGTGGTTTGTGCTATAACTTTTCCAAATCGACTGTTGATAAAAATATTTTCAGTATAGAATATGCCCCATAGCAGTAGCTACAGGTACAGGGTATGCATTGCATGTGTGAAGCATATTCTATCAATTTTTATGGCAGTCAAATAGTCACATTTGATATTTATCTTTTGGTTATAAAACTGTGCACTGGGTTGTTAAAATTTATTCACAATTGTAACCATAAGTTAATCTCATTTGGGTATATATACATATACACCTATATATAAAATGTGAATCGGCGTTAAGATTAATACCATATGATGTTGGGAATTAATAGAATGTATTAAGTTATGCTTAATAACTCTGTCTACCTAGCTTATGGCAATAAAAAGTAAGCTTCCTTTCTCAACACTTAATACTAAATGACAAACGTCCTAAAAGACATGTGTAAATCCATATAAAATTAAAAAACAGAGTTGGGTTTTTGGGGCACTATAAAAAAGAAGAAGATATCGTAATATTGTTTTTTGGTTTTTTAATTAATTTCTGCTCCATATAATTCACAGAATGTAGAAAAGATTTACTGAAGAAAAGAGAAAAGTTTTCTTAGCGTGAAAATAAAAATGAGAAATTCAATAAATTTTGCTACAAAATATAATTACTTCATGGCAATGGCATTGTCTTTATTGTCTCGGAGTGTACGAAGTACGATTGTTTTGGGGATGCTCGGCTGTAATTGCCTCATTTTGCACCTTTTGGGACGCTTCTCGAGTGGGAAAAGTCTCATAAATAAAAATTAAATTTTAGCAGTAACAGCAACAATAACTAGACAATTACACTCCACACAGTATAAAATAAGAGGAATCTCTCAGTCCACCAGCTCCAAATATTCATAGGTCTAACAAGGACACCACACAACGACAAATTGAGGGACGTCGTTTGTCAAGTAGAAAATTGAAATTAAACCAAAACAAGTAGATTTGCTTTAGTTGAAGGTATTAGACTGCAAAATACCCAGTAAACATCTACTTTTTGGGTTACTTGGAAGCATTTTGCTTGCTTTTCTGCACCTTATTTTCAGAAACTTATTAAGCTTACAAACTTAAACAAAGCCAATTAATCACATTATAAACAAATCATGTGAAATTTATTAAACATGAGAGTATTTTATAGGTTTATTAACAATCCTCGATTTCTGAGTATACTCACAAACCCTACTTGCTTTTGTTGCAGGGTATAATTAAAAAAAAGAAAAAACTTCCTTAAATGTTAACAACCGTTTGCGGTGTGTCTAACAGGGTGGCTCGGGGTGTATGGTTTGTGTATGACGTTTTGGGAAATTGTCGCGTTTTTGGCGATAAATCACGCAGGTGTCGTCGACGACCTGTTCTTTTGGCCTTCTCTCGCATTTAAAATGCACCAAGTTTCTAACCTCTTAGACGGTGCCTGGAAACCCTACAGCCAACAGCCAACAACCAACAACCTCCAACCTTTGGCACTCAACAGCATTTCAATATTTCATGTGCGAAAGCGAAAGTAATTAAATTTGAAGAGAAGGTAACGCACGTATCCGCTGTGTAAAAATGCCATAATTATATGCGACTACGTCATCCCGTTCAGGATCTTGTAATACCCTTTCCATTCTTATCTTCTGGTTTCTTCCTTGGATTTCCTGTCCTTCGGTTTCCTTACCCGTTGACAACCTGTGGTGCACACTCACGCCAGACCATCATAACATTTTACAGCCAGGAACACCAACAATGTTGCCTTCTTACAATCCCCGTCATTTTACCTGTCAGTTTCTTTAAAATGGTAAGCTTTATTGAAATGGTGGGGTATGATAGACAACTGGAAAATAACAAAATCTAACTACACTTGAAATATATTTCAGACATAATCGTTCTACACAAGGACGAAATTTATTTCTATTATGTTCAATCAAGTATAATTATAATAATATAAAATATTTTTATATATATTTCTAGGGTATTTCTTATGAATAGCAGTGGAAGTAACACGTATTTTCGCTACAATTATGCGGTGCTTTTCATGTCTGCGAAACCTGAAACGCAACCACCCGTTTGGTTAAGGAGTGCTGTGGAAATTCTGCCGTATGCGGGTGTCTTAATCCTTTTTCCATTATTATTTTCATAATTCTTATTTACATGACGCCAGGCATCTTCGTCTTCAACATCGTCTTTCCCATCTTTTCCGTCTCCGCCCCCATCGTTACCTTTGCTGTGATTTCGGTCTGTTATTGTTGCGGCTCTAAACTACCACCATGGGAAGTGACTGTCTTCTTCGCGTTGTTCCTTTTTTAATGTTTGGCGAAAAATTATTTTCTTATAACTTAGTTATTCAATGATTACGTCCCGTTGTCAGTGTCTTTTTTCTGCCTGGTGTTCCGCTTTTTATACTCTCTGCAAGAGTATATTGGGTTTGTGCAAATGTATGTAACAGGCAGAAGGAGGCGTGGCAGACCCCATAAAGTATATATATTCTTGATCAGCGTCACAAGCCGAGTCGATATAGCCATGTCCGTCTGTCCGTCTGTCTGTCTGTCTGTCTGTCTGTCTGTCCGTCTGTCCGTATGAACACACAGATTTCAGAGATGTTAAGAGCTACAAATTCGAGTTTGGTCTCAATCGACTCGATATTTAGTCAGTCAATACAAGAATCTTTTTTTTTTTTGATGCCACGCCCCATTTGCCCACAATGAGCAAAAAACTGAACATACCTCGGAAAAAATAGACGTTTAAAGCGAATATCTCAGTAACTACGGCACTTAGGAACACCAATTTTGGTATGCAGGTTCCTAGAGACAGTATAAATGCATTGCCATTTAAAATTTTTGGCGGCCACGCCCCCTTCTTCCGTAAAAATTTTTTTAAACTTGCATGCCGTTTCTTCTTAGTGTACAGTATTGCTATTTATGATTCCCTTGAAGACAAATCAGATCAAACTATCCTGAAAGTTGCATAAAAATCCAACAATAAACAACAGAGCTACCGATTATAAAGTTAATATTTAAGTCAATGCATGAGTGCGAGCGCGACAGAAACATACAAGCATATACTCGAACTCTTTTGATGCATGTGTGGCGGCAATAGTATACATACACACATATACATATATGTACATGTGCATGCATATAACGTCAAACGAATTTGTATGGGCATACAGACAAACATATGTATGTTCGATTATAAATTATCTTTTTTGTTGTAACGTGTTCTAATACAAGAACTATCTATTGTAATATCCGGATACCGATTTAAGCATTATAATTGGGAATAAAAGCAGAGAGTATTATACGGTCGGGCGTGTTCGACTGTACTTTTCTTTCTTGTTTTTTTTGGGACTTATAAACATATTACTCATACTCCTCGTAAGAAGCGTCAACATTGGCCTTAAACACACATGAACCAAGGTTCATTTCCATTATATATTTGTCAGACAATGTAATAAAGCTTTTCCAACTTTTTTCAAATGGAATAATTAAATTTAGTAGAGTTTGTTTCATTTGATTTTGATGAAGTTGAATGTATTGCAACTTAAATAAGTGCACTTAATAGTCAGTGCATACTTTGAATATCAAAATGTGTAGTACACTTCATAGCTACAAACCCGTTACCAGTAACCAGTTACCAGTTACTGTAGCATATAGCTTCTCGTCCTTTCCAATCAGTTAGCGGGTAGAGAGAACCCAATATTATGCTTTCATTTCTGTTTGCCAAGTGTTTGCATAAAGCGCGCGGTCGCTGACCAACAACAGACTTCATGTGGAAATGCAGTCACCTCCTCCCTGCATAGAGTACCGCTTGCATCGATAATGTGGCCTGTAACCGTCAATGCCCATGCTGCTGCTGTTGCTTCTGCTGCTGATGATGACACTCATAACAATTGCCCCGGCCATTTCGGGGCTGCATTTCAACTGAACAAACTTTGATACATACACTGAAAAGAGTTATGAGAGTCTAATGTAGACCAAATTTAAAAGTTTTTTAAATTACTCATAATACCCACCATTCTGGCGTAAACTAGGACATTTTTATTTTGACATTCCCTTACTCCCCTAAATAGGGACCGATCCCAAATATCCTAGTATGCGCGATAGCCACATCAATAATTAGAATTCTTAAAAGGTTTTATAGCTTTAGCATTATAATACCGGATGCGGTCAATTGGGCAAAATGACATCCTGTTAAAAAAATGAATAAAGTTTTGAAATGTGAAAATATTTCTTCTTAATATTTATATTATTGTATATTTATTATTATATCCGTTACTCGTAGAGTACAAGGGTATATTGTAGTCGTTGGAATGTATGTAACAGGCAGAAGGAGGCGTGGCAGACCCCATAAAGTATATATATTCTTGATCAGCATCAACAGCCGAGTCGATATGGCCATGTCCGTCTGTCCGTCCGTCCGTCTGTAAGAACAAAAGGATCTCAGCAACTATAACAGCTAGAAAGACCCGAGAGGTCGCAAATGAAAGATACAATTTGCAAGCAGTACAAGTTTGTTTTTGTTTTTGGACACGCCCACTTTAGGGAGTTCTATGTTCATTTAAAGGTAAAAGCAGGTAAAAATAGAATGTTTTAGTATAGATAATTTTTTTGTTAGTTACGTTATCCGAACCATATCTATGTTCATATCTATGGCGTACATAAGCTGACCAAGTTTGATCCAAATCGGATTACTATATCGTATAGCTCCCATAGGGACAATCGGTCAAAAGTTCGCTCTTAGTAAGAATTTATATGAAAAATTTTTGTATTTACCAAGTTATCTTAATGAATTTGACACAAAATATATTTATCAATAAAATGAACATACTGACTGAGTTTCATTCAAATCGAACTACTATATCCTAAAGCTCCCATAGGAACAATCGGGAAATTTTCTGTATTTTCCAAGCTATCTTAGCCATCCCCTAAACTATTGCACTAATATTATTATCATTACCCATTCTTAATTATATATTGACACTGAGTAACGGGTATCCTAAAGTCGCGAGGCGACTATAGCATTCTTTCTTGTTTATTATACTCTCTGCAAGAGTATATTGGGTTTGTGCAAATGTTACATACAGGCAGAAGGAAGCGAGGCAGACCCAATAAAGTATATATATTCTTGATCAGCGTCACAAGCCGAGTCGATATAGCCATGTCTGTATGTCTGTCCGTCTGTCTGTCCGTATGAACACACAGATTTCAAAAATGATAGAAGAGCTACATGTTCGAATTTGGTCTCTATCGACTCAATATTTAGTCAGTCAATACAAGAATCTTTTTTTTTTCGATGCCACGCCCCATTCGCCCACAATCTGTCAAAAACCCGACACACCTCAAACTTGCATGCCGTTTTTAAGGCATGTTATTATCACACAGTATTGTTATTTATGATTCGTTTGATTCGTTTTTGTTTTAACGTGTTTTAATACAAGAACTATCTATTGTAATATCCGTTCGACTGTACTTTTCTTACTTGTTTTAAACTATTTTTTTGTAAATATGTATTTCAATATTTAAATTAAATTGGCCTAATTAAAATAGCTTTAATTCCGTGTACTTCTTACATTTTAAAATCATTACGCTTTTGCTGTTGGGTTCTACCTTGATCGCTATCATGTAATATAATTTTCGAAACTGTTTATAAAAATGTGTGTTTTACTATAAAGCTTAGAACTCAACTTGAAATAATTTTTTTTTCTCTAAAGAATTGTTTGACTTTAGATCTTTAATATAAAAGCGTGTTTCTCTCAGTGCTGTGTGGTTCTGTGGTGGGGACCTCATCTACACGTTTAGGGGCCAATGGCAAATGCCCCAAAAGCAAAGCTGACCCAACCAAATGCAAACGCAAAATCAAACGAAAGCAACCATGTCAGCGGTCGTTCCAACAATGCAATACAGTAAGAACATCTACAACAACAAGGACAACAATATTAACACAAAAAGAGAGAAAGAGGGAGAGAAAGAGTGCGAGAGAGAGAGAGAGAGAGAGATAGAGAAAGGGAGAAACGTTATAGCTTTATAGCCATTTGCCATCGCCATTTGGCAGTTGGCAGTTGGCACTCGAATGCAATTTCAGTAATTAAAATAAACATTGTGACCAAAAGCAGTGCACTGGTCAACGTTCGATAAAGGATACATATTCATCTGTAACATTGTCATAATTATCATACTCCCATCATTTCATTATCACTCCTAGCCATTTTTACCCTATCCTTCGACCTTATGCCACAAACATATCATATTCGATGCATTTGCATGCATTTTGATGGTGGAGTCGAAACGTCAACCAGTTTTGTCAAAATAAACAAGAGTTCGGGGTGTTAATGTTTAGATCCGAACAGTTTTTACTCTACGTTGATTTAAACGTCATGTTAATGATAGCCAAAAAATATATATTAGGTGATAACCTTAATTTATATAAAATGAATAAAGCTTTTAGTCAAGGCAACCTTCCAAGGGCTTTGTAATTTTTGTCAGTTTGTTTAATATTATTAATAATTAATTTTGATTCATATTATTTGAAATATTGTGTTAACTTAAATGATTCAATGGACAGTAAAAAAAATAATTAAACGTAGTATTTGACTAAATATTATAGCAAGTACAGAGCATGTATATTAATAATATTATAATAAAACAACACATGTAACTTTTTTGATTCAGTTGATTAGCTTGGGGAACAGAAAACGACAATAAAAGCGTAAGATAATAACACTATGGAAATACAAAACACGACATAACCAATATGCAAACAACATACTGTAGCTGAAATATTCAGATTGTTTAGAGTATTTTACCGTAACCGAAATTCCCCCAAATCCCAAAAGTATGCAACGGCTTTTGTAATGGGGCACTGCACGAGAATTGATTTAATTAAATGCAATTTTAAATGCGTTTCGGTCATTTGAGTGCGCAATTTTCTGTTTGTGGTTGTTTTCGGTCTCTTTAGAAGGCTGAGGACATTACATCTTGCTTGTTTTTGTGTTTGTTTTATTGTCGATGCGTCGTTTTATGCTTATTTATGATTTAATTAAGTGTAGCTAGTCCGACCACAAAATGAACATACAAGAGAAACTCTCCTATGAAAAGTACGAAGTTCATATGAAAATTATACTATCTGACAGTAGTATCTGGTGGCATTTATCGATGGGCCATAATAAGTGTTTGTTTTAATTTCGAGACGTTCCTCTTGTGGTGTCCATGAAAACAAAAGGTCTTTGTGAAGAGCAACGTTAAGTGCGGAAAATTAATGGAATTTATATGGAACAGAGAAAGTACAGTTCTAAAGATATATATTTTCTATCAAATTAAAAAAAAGTGTTTTTTTCTCAAATTGTTATGACCAAAAGAATTCCCTAGAAAAAGAGGAGTCCCAAACCAACAAATATTTACCCCTCTATGCCACCTTGACGTTGTTTTCGTCCATTGAATAATTGAATTCTTCTGCTTGATGGAACACAAAACGCAAGTACACAATCGAATGAGTTGATTAATCAATTTGCATTTTACACACACACCCACATATGTGTAGCTCAGTAGGATGAAGATTTTAGGATAATGGAAAGGAATGTGTAGTGTAAATTGTTTTCGTTTCCTATATCTAAAGGGAGAGGGCTACAATTTAGATTATATATTTGAAATAGCGGAAAAATAATGCACTTCAAACTGAAAATATATTGAAAAAATATATTTGAAATTTCCATGAAAGAAAAGTAGACGCTACTTATGGTAATTCACGTTACTCACACAAGAATCTAGTTATCCATTAAACCAATTCGGTGTCGCAGTTGTGCTTTTGGCACTTAATTCATTTGTGAATGAGACAAGCAGCTCGAACGATGCTAAGCCATAAGCTTATGGCCACGAGTAGAGCCCAAGAGGGAGGCCCACGGACGAAGACCGAAAGAAGTGTAATGAGAACTGCAGAGATGTAGTCGCACTTGGAGTTGACAACATCGCTGTCAACGTTCAAGTTTATGTTGATTACCTTTTTTGATTATGTTGCAGTGTGTGTGTGCGGCACACGGCGAAAAAGCTGGCAAAAACAATAAACATAAATGAGAAGACGACAAGGAAGAGAAGAACATGAAATATGATTGAAGTCGGAATAAAACTGAGCAACTGAGAAACTGAACGTAACGGAACGAAGCAACCACTTCATGGAGCACCATGTGCAAAGAGTTCTCTTCATCTGATGAAGAAGGAAATGAAGACGGGGTGAAGGCAGCTGGCTCTGCAGGCCACTGGGGACACAATTCAAGTCGAGTTGAAAAGGTGCACCTCACACAGGACATAATCACTTTTGCCAGCAATAAAATTAAATCCAAGGAATATGCTCAAACACACGAAACACGCGAAACCAGAGCAACACAATAAGACAGCAAGAGAACAACACAATAACGATTCCTGTTCCTTTTTGTATGCGAAATATTCTAATTGCAATAAAATGTGACATCCACCGAAAAGGAATGGGTGGAATAAGGAGTCCAAAAGGGGCTGCAAAGGGGCTGCAAAGGGGATCTAACGGGGTACCAGGGGTCTCTAAGTTGCGCACTTAAAAACGGTTTCCCGGTTGCACAGACTTTCTAATAATCATCGAATAAATTATGCAAAAATCATTACCATTGTTGTAAGTGGCTTGTCGACAGTGGCATGTGTCTTTATTCTCATTCCAATTTGACTCTACGGATCGCATTACATTTGCCTTTTCTGGTTTCGTAGTATCATTAAATTGGCAACATTTAAATTTTTAATAATGTATTCCTTTCATTTTGTTGAGGCAACATTTATACTTTAACAAGTATAACAAAACTTTCAAAAAGGGAAAACTCGAATTTATTTGTATGTTTCGTTTAAAATGTAAAGTTAGAAAATGAAAACCAATGTGTATTTAAAACTACGGTTGAGCGAGCTGAATGTTAAACATACCATTCCTATTATGGAATCAAAAGTTTTCCAATAAAATTATTTTTGTACAGAAAATGTCTATGACATCTATATGAGAACGTTATCTATTGTGTAACATTGTGTGCTACTGTTGAGATATATATCAGCTGTCGCTTGATTCTATGGTATCTATTATATATATATATATATATATATAGTTTTCCGAACAAGACCAAAAGTATGAGGATGTTGTGTTTAACTCTAATCAGCGATTGTATCACGTTTGGTCGCTATTGCAGCTGTTTCATATAACAGTCATCCGATTCTGATCAAATTTTTTTATGTAATGTAAAGGTTTGCTTTCGATATGTAAAATTATAAAATTTTCCATACTTAACGCCTATTTTCGATTGATTTCGCTATTTTGTTCTTAATGAGGCCAAGTCCACAAATCCAAAACTAACTACCTTATATAATTTTTAGTATCTAAGATCTGAATCTTAATCAGAATAAAAAAAACTGATGTTTATATTCTGTTCTTGATGCTGGTTAGGAATATATAAACTTTTTGGAGTCTGTTAGGCATGAACAAATCTGATAGATTGTTTCATTTCTCTAAGCATCATATTGCGAGATTGACTCAGAAAAACTACAGCGAACTTAGAGCCCTCAAAACACACACAATATAGATGATTTGCTATCTTTGAAACTCTCAAACACGCCGTTATTCGAATATTTTTAACAATGTTAAATGAATCCACTTATAGCGTTTTTCCAATTCATTTAAAAAGCTTATCAAGTTAACGTAACAAGATTTTGACAAAAATCGTTGGCAATCAAATTAAAATTGCATATAATTGTTCCCAAAAGTGGCATATGGAGGGTATGTCTATCTGATGGGGGTGTTGGGATGTTCCAATCTCTAACAAACAAATGTTGTACACAAATTTTATTAACTGCAAACCTTATTTGCATGTTCATTTTGCATAATGTGCCAAAAAAGCAAAAAAAAAAAAAAAAGCTGAAAGGAAAACGGCGTCAATTTGAACTGAGACAGAAGTCGAAAGCCACCCTGAAAAAAAGTAGAGTTCATTTTATGTTGGTTTTTCGTTCCGCTTTCTTTTGTTCAAATATTTTCTTATGAGTTTGCAGCTAAAATTCGATTTGAATGTGTGTCAGCTGAAGGAAAAGTGCGCTCTTAAGAGTGGAAAACAAATTTCACGCTTAACAACGCGGTTTTTCCGTTTTGTCAGTCCTCGATTTGCATACGAAATTTGAATGTCGCAGTGGGAGTGGAATCGAAGCATCGCAAGTATTCTGGTACTCCTGACCTTCCCGAGGGTTGTTGCAACAATTACAGATGGCAGTCTAAGCGTTTTTTATGCGTTTTCCACGTGTCAAATCGCGCGTCAATCAATCGATGTTTATGTAAGCGTCAGTCAACTCCTGAACCCAAAAACTCCTGGGCTCTATAACTTCGGAACTCATCCTTCCAAACTGTATGTTTAATTTGAAAATTCATATTTCGTCGCCCATAAGTTGGCAAAACATTGACTGACTTTCACGGTGTGGCTCACTTTGCATTTATTTGGTTTTTATTATTATGCCCCGGCACACGCTCTGTGAAACCCACCCAAATATAAGAATATACACATATATATCTGATCCCTGTTTACGTTTTTGCATGTCCTGTTGTGCTGGTTTCAATTTTACGCTGATTGGTTTTCAGCAATCGCCTGTGCAAATAAGCTGAGCAAGCGATAAGCCACAGTTCATGAACTCGAAGTGCTATCATGGTCCATATCATCCATAATACCCAAGTACGAATTTAAATAAATACACGTAAAGTGCAAAATAAAATGCTCAATGTATTTCATATCACAGGGCTTTCAAAGCCTTAATCCTCAAGTGATAGTAGAGGCTAAGATTTTCACACGGGCCACAGGTTGCTTTTGATACATAGCTATAGGCAAGCAAGTGGATTGTCCACTAAATACCCTGGATTTTGTATAAAAACCACCCCCTCTGGTTTGACAATCGATTTCTTCATGTTTAATGTCAAATTCAATAGAATATTGCTTTCTTAGGGACTGAAAACTTTAAAATTGAAAAGATTTTTTAAAATCTGCTAAGTATTTTTTTTGTTTTATTTAATGTCTTAACATTCTGAGAGCTTGATTATGAGATAGACCACTTACAAAAGTATAATTTTAAAATATTTATATTTTCTTAAATCTACTATAAAATGTATTATATAATTTTCATAGCTGTACTTAAAATTATTGTGATTTAAATATTATAACATATGTATTCATTGGTTAGAACATCAATGGTTCAGTCTTTAGCACAGTGATTTGTCCCGCTGGATTACTTATAAATTTGTATATGTAAAGTTCATAAAACAACGCTAAAGTATAATAAATTATGAGAGCAAAAAATAAAACATTGCTTCAACAGCTGCGTCCATGAAATCAACATAAAAAGTCATTTGTATATTTTTTTATGAATTTTTTTTTTTTTTTGTTTTCC
The DNA here is from genome assembly GCA_035047505.1 of Drosophila parthenogenetica. Classification (NCBI taxonomy): domain Eukaryota; kingdom Metazoa; phylum Arthropoda; class Insecta; order Diptera; family Drosophilidae; genus Drosophila; species Drosophila parthenogenetica. Next base: position 3,315,915 of record JAWNPM010000122.1, on the reverse strand, counting down.
TTAAAATTTGCTTTCGAGGTTTTTGTTGATGTAGCTTTTCCCTCTTTTTGCTTCACGCCTGTTACCTAAATTCAAATTCCTAATGCCAAGGAAATATGCTAAATATGTGTCTGAGTTGCTGTTCCTGTATTCCTTTATTCATTCATTCATTTATCTAAGTGTTCGTGTCTTTGGCTTATTTCTTTGTTGTTCCGCTTATTAAGCTTATTTTTTATGTTTTTGGTTGGGGTTCAAAAGCAAAAAAACCAAGCAAAAGGCGAAGGAAAATATATGAAAAACATTTATCCAGAAGGGTGGGTGATGTTCTGTCCTAATGTATTGTTGTTTTTTTTTTTATTAAAAACATAATTTCAACATTTTATCTATCATTTATTATCATTATTCGTGACAATGTAGGCTGTCTTTGCTACGCAATCAAATTGGAGAGGCGAAAGGAGGAGCAATACGTGCAAAAAATGTTTAGTAAAAAACAATATTTAACTGATTCAAAAAGCCAAAAGAAGAGTATCTAGTGTCTGAACTTGTTACAAAAGCAGAATATAACTAATCATTTTACTCCGCAATAGAAACATGTATCTTTATTAATGTTATGCCAGTAAATAAACAAAAAGGATACAAATCAGAATGCAAAATGCAAAAGGAATTGACTTAATAGACGCTTAGCCCTTTCTTTCTTTGTTGAGTACAACCCTTGCCAGGGACGTGATAAATGACCGGTGTTATTCAAATTAATTGATCAAATCCGAATGTCAGACTGAAATCTGCGAGAAATTGCCAAATTACGGCATCAAATGAATTAAGTGGCGCACAGCGGCAAACGCGTTTCACATAACACAGGATGTGATAGGATGCGATGCGATGTGATGTAATGGGATGTGATGGGATGGCGTTTGCTGTGATATATTGTGGATGGAGTTATCCTCCTGAATCTGATTCGGGAATCGAGATTTTGAGTAGTGGGGATGCGAAGCAGCTGGAAATTTGCATGTGTCATGAAAGTGTCCGAGTGCGGGTGTTTTATGTGACACCAGGGAGCAGGAGTAGGAACAGGGAACAGAGCAGCAGGGTCAGGAAGTAAGGGCCATGAGGTATATGTGTGTCAAACGGTATAGCTTCCGGTTGAATGATTGGACAAATGAATGGCTTTCAAACGTTCGGACAGACCAGACGGACCGTACTGTCCGTACTGAATGATAGCTCGGGGGACAGACTACTGGCAGAAAACCACTTGCATACGAACACATGACTGGCGGTTATGCTGACCAAACACGTCGACTGTTTGCGGTTAGGAACCCAAACTCTACCAACACCAATTCCAACCCCAACTCCAGCTCAAAGCGAGTTGGAAGTTGGCAAATCCCCTGGAGCATATTTTTTGGTGCAAAAATTTGTTGAAATTGAAATCGGAATTGCAAATTAACAGGAGCAACAGGAAACGATTTATTGCCAACTCGGAAGTTTCTCGGACTGCAATTGGATTTCACATTTGGATTGAGTTTAAGTCAATTAAAATAGATTAATTGCAGGGACTACAGTCTCTTCTCTGAGAGTGAGAAAAACTGATTAATATCATGAGATTTCGCACTAACTCCTATTTGATTTTGATTCGAAAAAGCAATTTCCAAGTTGCACAAATGGAAATATGATTAAGTTGGAGTCGTGCTCGTACTTTCAGCTTTCAGCAAATGCCATGTAATTGCGGTTTATTTGGGATTCTTTTGGAGTATTGGCATTTTCCCACACTTATCGGGGCTAACTGGCAAGTGACAGAGCCACTTAACACCCACTCATGTCACACACACTCACACAAACACACAATCCGCTTAGTTTAAATACCCGAAAGGTCGGAAAAAAACTGGTAGAGAAACCACCAAACCGTCATATAAACAATACTTGAGGTGGGCGAAAGAACTTTCTGCAAAATTTAACAAAAACAATAAGGGTGACACACACCCCGATGAAACGATTTACTTTTTTCGACACTAAACGTCCCTTTTTTAAGCGATGTTTCTCCTTTTCAGATAGGGCTGAATGGGTTTTGGATATATTGCAACCACCAAAACACTAGGAACAAATGCGACCGTAAACTTTCAACTTTTCTGCCCAAGAAAGGAATGTTTTTGGTCTCCCTGTAAAGAAACGAGCAACAAGTATCCACTTGAAAACAAAAGTCGAATTTCAATTGCCTTTCTCCAATACAAATAAAAAGAAGAGTAAAGTCAAGGTGTAAGCTTGTTAGTGGTATACAAATACCAAAACAACAAATCACAAATCTAAGTAGTTCTATGAACTGGCCAGTGGAAAGAATATATTTCAAAGGATGTCAAAGGCAGCAATTTCAAAAAAACAGAGTTTTAAGAGGTTTCATTCTGGTGTCTGACATTCTAGCATACTTGTCAAAAGTGCCTACCAAGCCAGAATGGATTAGTAACCAGTCAAGATGTCAACCCAATTGTCTGGACTCTCCACCTACACAACTGGAGTGTGGGTCTAGAAATAAAAATATAGAAAAAAACAACCTCTGTGTGAGTTTTCGTAGTGCTTACCTTGGCATCAATTTCAATTTGCATGTGCATGCGTTGAAAAACCAACGTGAGAGTGCTTTCCTAGAGTGTGCTCAGCTATGGAGTACCCTTTTGGAAAAAGAGTTAGAGCTTAAGACCGTAACACTGATATTTAGTAAGGAAGACTTTTAAAACTTACTCACTTAATCACCTGCTTTTTGTTTAGTCTCCTGCATTTGCACAAACCTAACACACCCTGTATTTCCATACAAAAACGAAACTGAAATTCAAATTTAAAAGTGTTTATGACAGCGAAATGTAAATTTGTATTTGCTCAAGTCAACGAGTCCGCTAAATAGCAGTGAATAAGGAACAAAAAGGGCGTGCCAAAAACGTAAAACCTTTTTTATACATTTTTTTAATGAAAATCACCCTCTGTATGTCCATCTGGGGTTGTGACTTTGGGTTTTGATTTAGTGTATCCCCAGACATATATGCAATTCGCCAACCATCATGTTAATATACATTCCGAATGGCTTTAAAGGTAATTAAATCTCAGTCTCCCTTTATGTTGATGTACTAAAGTATTTCCAACCAAACATACCGAATAATATTGTTGCACTATAAGCACAGAAATTAAAACCATATTTGGAAATGTTTATCAAAAAAACTTCAACAGATTTTGACTTCTTTAAAAAATAGCATAATCTTCATGTTAAATGTTTATTAAGTGCATTTATCTGTGTCCACAATTATATCCCCGTGCCAGTGTGCACAGTGTGCAAAAAATACCAATTGGGGCTGGAGGCTGATTGTTGTTATTTAATATTGTGTTGCATACTTGCATGTGCAGTGCAACACATCGTCGGCTGCAGCTGTCGTCAGTGTCATTCCGAAAGAGTCAGAGAGGGATTTTTGAAATGGAATGGGCAAATGGCAACGTCAATGGCAAAACGTTTTGCCGCATTTAATTAATTGTTCAATAAAATTATAAACATTTGTGGGCTATTGCACGGCTGCCTTGTGCTCCGTGCTTTGAAGTGTCCCTTTTTTCCAGCTGATATAAGTATTCATGGCAATTTTTGGTCGTTGCAATAAAATTGCAATATGTGAAATGCTTGTTCCGCTATTTTGACTGCAATGCACACTGCACTCTGACCTCTGTGGACTCTGTGCATTCTGTGCAATGTTTGTACAAGCCTCAGAACTCCGAGCAGAGGTTGCCGCCTCGAGCGAGGACATGTGAAAAGTCGTTTGGAGTAAAAACATTTTGTAAATTGCTTCATAAATAACAATTTGTTAAATAATAATTGCTGGCCGGCTGTGTTTGGTTTGGTTTTTGGGGAAACTGACTGCCTGGCATATGTGTCTGTCCTCTTGCTTTTACTCCGGTCTCAACTCCTTCTTCGTGCTCCTACTCCTTGCTCGTTGGTCGTAGCTCTGTCTGCACCTCGACTGACAGCTAAATACAAAAGGACTCAAAGTACGAAGTACGAGAACACTCTTGACATCATTTTCATTGGCGTCTTTTTATGTTTGGTCAACATTGTGGAACGTAGTACCTGTACAGTGTACACTGCTGTTCATGTTCATGCACGTCATCAACACAGCAAGTGACTCATAAAAGTTGTGCCGGACAGTAATAGAGTCCATTCGGTGTTTGATTAAAGTTGTATCTGCCATAACTAAGCCAGTAACCGTTAAAACTGACACCTTCTTAGCTAGAAAAACGCGAGATCCCAAAACAATAAGGCTTCAAAACCATTTTCAATTTAAGTTTTTTTTCTGAACGAAATTTTTCATTCATCTAACTGTCTGGTAATGCGCAAAGTGATGTTTAAAAGTGCATGAGCAATTTGGTTTGTAAAATTTCATTTTCATTTCACTTTTTTTTTGCTTTCTTTTTTGAATTGCTCATAATTTTCATTACATTTTACGCATTCGAAATGTGGAAACTGTCTGTTTTCCTTCAAACCATTTTTACTGGCGAAATTGAAAAGTTCAAATTGAATTTAAATTCAATTTGGTTGCCAGTACTTGAACTTAGGTCGAGCGGACGGACAAAGAAAAATCGAGTTAAGTGCGTATGTAATGGGAAGCTAACAATCTGCAGCTTCTGATAGATGGAGTGGGATGGATTCTTGATGGATTCAATTCTCAATCTGGCAGGAGAACACACATTTATGATAGTAATCAAATGTATGTACATTTCTCTGGGGATATCATTTTATTAGCTACTGAGCAAAGCTATATTTTAATATATTTCTGCAGTCACATACACATCACACACTTTTATATTTAAAGAGTGAAATTTTGATAGATTATTGCCTCAATGTATTCCTTCAGTATAACTTAAGAGCTTTAATTCATTTACACATTTCTCTTTTAATTACTAATAGGAACATCCGTAAATTTCATTAAAAATTCATTTTTTAGAGTTTACCCAAACTTCCATTTACCTTCTGAAAGAAACCCCAGCTGCGATTCGTCCAATTTTAACTCCAACTTTGAATACAGTTATTATGGCTTAATATTCATGGTAATTGTACTTTTTGGCTCAGCTGTTCCTAAAAATATTGAAGTAATGTTAAAAGATGCTTCTGCTACCTACCAACCCCTGAAATGGACAACATAAAAGTTAAAAGCAAAAAAATATTTACCTTTTCCTTGACATTTTATGTTATGAACAACTTGGTTGCAGTGTCCGTGAGTATCTGCAAAGTCCACCTAATGAGCTCCGGACAATCCTGCAAAGCCCTCCAAAATTCTAGAATAGAGTGTAACAAATCGAAAAAAATGAAAATCGAGAATATAGCCAAAGTTGACAAGACCTGCCGTGGACAGAAATTAGTCGCACCCCGTCGCGGTCGCGGAGCCGGTTCCTGTGAATGTCTTGAGTTACATTTTGATGACTTCTTTACTTTTGGGTGGGTCCTTAATCCCATTATGTTGAGCAATAGCAGCTTTTAAATGTTCAAATGTTCTGCTTTAACGACTCTTACGCAGTGTGAGGTATATATTTTATGTTTTCCCTCTTTTTGTTCTTTACTTTTTACCTTTATTCAGCATTTTTAACAAAATATATTTTGCATAAAAACACCATAAGTTAAAACCGACTTTCAACGTATTTTGGTGTGGTATTGCAGCAACTTTATCGGTTTGGATGTAATAAAATACTTTACACAATAGTGTTCGCAATCACACTTTGATATTAAAAACCGCTTAAAAGCAAATTACTCAAACTGCACAACAAAACTAAAAATCAACAATTTATCCCACTTTTTAGTACCTTCACAGAGGGTGAATCGCTGTCCAGTACATGTGGCATTTTGTTCTGACAATACAAATTTTTGGAGCTCCAATATAGTGTCGAATAGAAAAACTAAAAGGCATGCCAAACCCACAGATTGGTCACTGCCTGTTCCCAGCCTGGTCATTAGGCAGGAACTCTTTTTGTGCATCTTTAGGATGGGGAAAGGCAAGGTTTTGTGCCGAAAATAAGCAAAATATACCCGAATGAGGAAAACAATTTAAAATTTTCAACAAAAACTATTTGAGGGATGCAGCAGGATGAAAATAAGGCTTGAGGACCTGCAAAATATAAATTAAGGCCAGATCCTTTGTATAATTATATATTACGACTACTACTATTGACTGGCTCCCCCCGTCGACCGTGCAAAATTGTTTTACAATATTCTTATATTTTCATATATTTTATAATTAAAAACTGTATATCATTGCCAAAGATTACAGCTTCTGCCGCTCACCAACACAAATTTCCCAATCCTTGCAGGGAAAAATTTATGAGAACATTTTGTAAGCACATTTACAGCTTGGAAAAATAATAATTATTTACACATGAGCCAGGGAAGCAGCAAAACTAACTATATCTCACCTCTTTCGAGAAGATTACCTCCCCGACATAGACTATAATAACTTTAACTCTATTGGTTTTGTGCCTCTGTCCTTGATGGTGCTCATTTAAGTCCTTAGATTAGTTTATCATTTAATTATTTTTTGCATCTGGTTTCCAGAAACTGCAAAGCGAAAGTGCTCGACTGGAAAATACCCTGTATTAAAAAATACCATATCGCATGTATTTCGATTTAAACGGCGATTTATTCACCAAAGCTCTAAAACATAGAAGAATATGTATTTTTCAGGCCTACAACTTTGTCTTTTAAATACTCGTGTATACCCACTTTCACGTTGATTAATGTCGAACATCGCAAGTGCTGTTATAGCGCACTTTTAATTTGATTAGATTCATTTGCCGAAAAGGATTCAATTTTGTTGCCCTGAGAAAATTTGCCAAGGGTCTGACAAATTGCCGTGATAGTCCCAGTGGATATTTTTTTATTTGGTTATCCCGCAAACCCCCCATTGGTAGAGTGTGTTAAGAGGAAAACCCAAAGTTTGAGTATATGATTTTCGACTGATGAAATAAACACGTTTGTACGATGTTAACAGGCAATAAGTGACTAATAGTGTAACTAACTTTATTACCATTGCAGTTGATTCAAGTTGTATACTTACATTAATTTATTTTCGACCCGTAGATATTCTTTAATTTATATTAAGTTATGTTTTACCGTTTCAAATATTATTTACTTAAGCTAGTACTAGATGATTAAAATCTTTAATATTAATTGTTGGCCATACTTAGAGTTTTTCCTTAAGCGTAATGATTTCAAATTAAATTATATTTTATTTATATCTGATTGCTTTTAGAGGCTTTTGGAAGAGTTGAACATAATTATGGTCTTTAATTTATAAAATTCAGAACCCTTCTTTATGTTTTTTAGTCGGCTTTTGGAATAGTTGAATAAAATTATACTCTTTAAATTTTGAAATTCAAAACTCTTCTTAATGTTTTTTAAATTATATGCTGGGATAACTTAAAATTAAAGAGTCTTTCTATAAACTTTTTTAACTCGTCCCGCTTTTAGCCCACTCCAGGTATATACGCTCTGAATTTGATTACCTATTCGCATCACAGAAGCTGTTTCGTCTGCCAGTGAAGTTGAGTCTCCTTTGTATTCAGTTGACCAACTGGTCAGCTGGTTAGCAGTTTGAACTGTCTAATTGTTTGAGCTGCTTTGTGACCTTTTTGCTAAGGTGTCAAAAGCATTTGCTGCCAGAAATCATCCGCCCACGACACGTGTGTGTTTGTTGGTGGCTTTGATGCTACTGATGGCAAATGTGACAATATTATATTGAAGTTGAATTTTTGGTAGCTGACCACGAATTTTACTCTTATATGCCCATTAGGGGCTGGTCAACTTTGGCCTCTGTCAACAGCTGGCTTTTAATTTCACTTCATTTACTTGTATATTAAAAAAACGAGAGCCGCGAAAGTCACACAATTCTCCATTCTAATTGCTGTTGAAACATTTTGTTTACTAAGTGTTGACCGCCTCCCACTGTTTGCACAGTGTGACATATGTGTTGTTTTTTGTTCTGGCCCTTCCATTAAAAACATTCTGACCGTCTCGACAGTAGTCATTAAATTTACCACCGCCACATTATTTGGCATCAAATGTACCATAATATTTAAGGAAGACTACAGTCGAGCGCGCCGACTGTAATAGACCCGTACTCTCCTTGTTTTAAAAATTAATATTTGAATACGACTGTAATTTAAAATTTAAGTTTTAAAATTAAATTTAAAAATCGAGTCACTGATAGGGTTCGAACCCGCGCTTACTGACGCAAATTGCAAAACATGCTTCAACTCTACTGGTTGCACCACACCATTCATTTAGCGCAAACCCGATTATTTTCATTTATATATAATAATGTAACTATATAAAGAATAAAAAAATAAAATTGGCTGGGTCTGTGCCGGGTTCGAACCGCAGACCATTGGTTTAGAAACATAAAAGTGATTGCTGGCATCTCTACCACCTAGGCCACACTCTGTTTGGTCTTTGTCGTGACTAATATAAGTAAACATAGATTTATCTCTTTTCTTTCAACCACGTGCACATAAATTACATTAATACAATTTTACAATTTATACGCCAAACGATTAACCGCAACACTTCCCAGTTTCACCAGTTAATATTGTATATTCACATTTTTGTTTGAAATTTAAAAAAGTATATTAAGAAACTTCACTGTCGGGAATTGAACCTGCGAACTTATACTCAACTTGCAGGGCGCGTTGCAGCCCTAAAGCTTTAATGACATTGCATTTATGCTGTTCCTAGGAACCTGCGTACCCAAATTGGTGGTCCTAAGTGCCATAGTTACGGAGATATTCGCGGAAAACATCAATTTTTCCGAAGTGTCTTTGGTTTTTTGATCATTGCGGGGATGGTAGGGGGCGCGGCAAAAATTTGAAATAAACTTGATGAGCGTACATCATAGACGGACTTTCATTCCAAATTTGGTGTCTCTAGCTCTTGTAGTTTAAAAGATCCAGGTGTTCATACAGACGGACGGACAGACAGACGGACATTGCTTTATCGACTCGGCTGTTGACGCTGATCAAGAATATATATACTTTATAGGGTTGGAAAAGCTTCCTTCTGCCTGTTACGCACATTTGGCTTCTGACAAACCTAATAGACTCCTATACTCTTTTTTAGAGTACGAGGTCTAAAAATATATATCCCCAAAATAAAAATAAAGCACTCGCAGTGTCTATTCGTAATGGCATTTATTAATCCAATTGTATCGCTCGCTTTTTGGCCGGGCCAAAAGCAATGACTTAATAACATTAATGACCGCCAGAACCGCTGCCAGGACTGGCCTCAAAAACAGTTTGCAGAACTAATGAGCCTCGACGGCATAAAAAAGACAAAATTAAAAATAATATATATAATAAAACGAAGAAACGAAATTTATTTGGTTAACTGACCAGTTAATGCTCTTTTGGCCTTAATACAAATGCAGTTTTATATCGTGATGTATTTCAAAAATCATACTAAGTGGTTTGAAAAAGTTAAAGTAAAATTTAACAGATTGAAATTGTTATAAAATATATACAATGTTCTATATAAATTGTATCCAACATAGGAAACCTAATAAAGGATTTCACTTATCTTTTCCATCCTGCGAAAGAGCATTAATGATACGACAAACATTTGACGTGCATCAAAGCATAAAGCACAGAAATTGACAGCGCGTGGGTCTCAAACTGCGAACTGTGAGCTGTGAACTGCGAAGTGGAACTGAATCGGTGAGGGGAAGTGCGGTGCGGCGAGTCCTCCGTTCATTTGCTGGGTCACTCCTCGGTAGGGTGCGAAATCAAGAATTAAAACATCTTAATGGCTGCGTCTTTATGGCCTGTTTGTTTGCTCGTCCTTCACTAGGGTTGCTTTCGTCTACGACCTTCGATATATTCTTGCCTTTTTTGGTAACAAGTTCAAGACTTGATTCTTTCATTTTATTTTTTTCTTGGTTTTTTGTTTTTGTCATCCCTCTAGTAACTATTTTCTGAGATTTCCGCATCTATTCTAGTTAATTTACATGTAAATTAAGCAACAAAAGTTACTGCTTTTATTGCCCTAATGTTTCAATTAACGCTCGTAATTTTTATTGAAAATTAAAGGGCAGAGGACGGTATTGGATTGTATTTCTAACAGTTAACTCCTGATTACTACATTAAAATTAACATATTGCGAACAGTACTAAATTGTGTTAGAAGAAATACAGATGTTAATTTCATTAGACATTTCTATAATAGAAAATAAAGCGAATTACTTACGTAGGCTAAAAATGTTGGTAGTATGTCTATTTAAAATAGATCCATTTTAAAATGTAGGTAACCCAAGAGGGCCTGTAACAGGTCTACATTACAGAAGCCAAGTGCAGTAACTTCTTTAGGGAGTGAGTGTTTAGTGGCTATTTTAGCTACTACTTCACCCATTTACCGTTCGGAGTCTACATGAATTTCAGTTATCTCGGATCTGGATTGGATTTAAACTGGGATTGGTAGCTGCCAAAGGCTTGGTTGTCTTTCGAACTGATTGGTAATTGCTGCTAGTTTTGTATTTTGGGAATAAAAGTCAAAACACCAATTGAAAAGCTGGTAGAAAGGGTGTAAATTACGATAATTGTTTAAAATATATATTTACGCAATTGTATATTAATCAGCTAATTAATAACATGTTAGGCTTGTTTTTATTTTATTTGTTTGTTGTTTATATTTCTATGGTTTTGTTGATTTGTTCGAATTTGGTTCGGTTCGATAAATTTAATTAAATTTCTGTCAAGTATTTTTCGATTGAATATTTGATTAGTTTTGACATGTTCGTTATATTTGCGCCAACAATAAACACAACTAATTAAATGCATTCAAGCATTTTTAATTGCTTATACTAATTTGGTGCTTAGGTGAGAGAATGCTTTAGGTAATTGGGAGTGGAATTGTGAATGGGAATGAGATTGGGAATAGGAGTTTCGGTCACACACCTTTAAAATCGTTGCATATTTAATGTGTTTATTTGGTATTGCGGTTTGCATCGTTTGTGTGGTCTTTGCTATTTGGTGTGGAAACTAAGTACAGTGGTCACTTGGGAAATAGAACCTAAGGTAAATCTAATACTCGAATATTCCAGACTATTCTGAAATTTGACACTTCTAAGTTCAATACCATTCTATGACTTTTCAGGGAGTGCAAACATTGGAATCACTGCGAATTATCTGCTATTATGAGGGAAACTTTAGCTAATAAACGAATAGTAATGTATGTGGACAAATGTTGTTATTACTGCAGGTCGATTCTATTGTTTGGACGAACAATACATGAAACGCTTTCAGAGCATAACTGAAGCAGAGACCCCAACGTACGTGTGTATAGACTTTTCGAAGCAGTGTAAACAATGGCTAATGTGTCGGAGTGTTTGATAGACTATATGACAGCTACCAGGAGTAAACAATATACTAGTCGGGTGTAGATACAACTCAAATATGCACAACTAGTACACTCCCTGTAATTTGTTTTTACAATAAACACACGTACTGTGCCTAAATTAATAAAAGTAGTTCCTAAAAGTTCTAGAACCAAGTAAATAACTTACGTTTTATTTTGACGAATGTATATATTAAACAGCCTATGTTCCCCTTTACCCTGATTGAAAATACCTGCTTGAAACCTTTACAGGGTACAAAGTCAGCACTTTGAATGCAAAGTAGCGCAGAAAGTCAAAAGGATATCGCGTGCCAAAATATGAGCATGTAAACACTGCGAAAAGACAATGGAACATGGAAGCAAAGCTTTCAGCGTAATGTAACATTCGATTCCATCCCCAAAAAGTAGTGAGTGTAAGAGAATTCTTCAGTTTCCTTTCAGTCAGTTTTGTTTTATTTTATTGTTATTTTATGTTAGTCGTTTTGTTTTCCCAAATAAGCAAATATTTATTTTATAGGCTGTACTGTATAATCATGGGTTATATCCATAGTTACAAGGATATTTTATTTATTGTTATCGTAATATTACTTAACACCATGTGCTGTTCGGATTAGTTTTTATTGTCCGAATAAATTGTTTATTTGTCTTAGCAGTTATTTTATAAATTCGTAACAACTTCATAGTGTATTTATTTCTTGTCTAGATCGTCATCCGCCTCTTTTAGGACATTGGTCTCTACAAAACCTGCAAAACAGAAATGATAATTAATAAGTTGAATAAATTAATTAGAATGAAAGAAAACTAAGGATCTAAAGTATGTTATTAAAGAGGAGAGTGTGGAGATTGCAGCCAATAAAAATCCCGGAAAATGGTGGAAATTCTTAAAGTTAACTAGACATTTGTTGCAACATACGGAATAGCTCAACTACAACAAGTTGTCAGTTGAAACATGTTAAGTATTTTATGATTTATGTACATTATTTGCCGGCCTCTGCACAAAATCAACAAACAACACTTCTTTTCAACGCTGACAGCTGCAATTTTTCACCGTTGCCTACTTTGGCAAAGAAGTCGTGCAACTTTAAAGTGCAGGGCCCCATGTCTGAGAGAGCCGTTGCAACCCTAAATGGAAGCACTATCTGTGAACGGACCGTACTCATGAAAGCCCCGTCGCACGAAACCAAATCAATTAAATTCAATTAAATTCTTAAAACCACAAGCCAAGTGCAGTTGTCTTGAATAGGCGCTTAACCTTATCGGTCAATGGCAGTACTCAGTATCCAATACCTATGCCAACGCCAATATCAATGGCTGTGAAGGACCCAAGTCCATTGTTAAACTCCAGGATTGACCCTAACGCTCAGCTGTCAATCTTATTCTAATTGAAATGCACATACAGCATCCGTCTCTCCCTTTCTTCCTTCTATTCTCTCTCTCTCTCTCTCTCTCTATCTCTCTCTCTCTGTGGTAACTCACAAATTGACTTTTACGCATAAACAATTGAAATTGCATAGTTTGGGAGTTTGGCTCATACTTCTGTTTTGATCAAAATCAACAAGTTAAATGCATTTGGTCCTGCACTCTGTGTCCTTGTTTCTTGTTTCGTCCTGTTCTGTCATTCATTTCTTCATCCTTTCGATATCCTTCGGCTTTGTTTTATTTCATGGTTTCTAATTGACTCAACTACTTGACTTTTGGTTTGTCGACTAATCCTAGCTACGTTGAAAATTCGTATATTTCAATTGTCTGTTCTCTGAAATATTTCATTCTATTGTTTGTTATCATATTTATGTTTTACATGAGTACATTTTTTTTTACTTTGTGAATTCTTTGTTGTTTATTAATTAAAATGGTCTTCAGAGTAGAACGGTCAGACAAGTAAAGGGCACAATTACTTGTCTGACCGTTCTACTCTGAAGACGGTACATTAAACTTTGTAGGATTGTTTGCAACAGGCAAATACATTTTAATCCGTTTGCTACTTCAGATGAGAGTTTAACAGAGGCTTAAGACTCTCTTAGGATAACCAGCAAGTAAGAATCATTGGGTACTGCGTCTCTCTCAGGCGAGCACACTCTTCTAAAACCCTTTTACTTTGCTTGCTTCTGTTATGCGCCGTTGGGTTAAAAATGTTCGCAATTTGTATTTCGCACACTTTTTTGGTCGTTGCAAATTAGCGTTGCTTCCTCCCAAGGATTTTGTTTAATAAAAAACAAAAAAAATATGAAATTTGTAAATATTTAAATTGACATTTTTTGTGAGACTTTCTGGTTTCGCAAATTTTACGCTGCCATGCTATGAATACGAACAATGTCAATTTGTCGGCAAAGCAGCCACAGGATAAAAAGGTTGATATCATAATGAAACTTCATGAACATCATCATTGTGATGAAATATAGGTACAAAGAGAGTAGTGGATGTTCTTGTGGTATATGTGTAAATGTGTGCTATGCTATGAAACATTATCGTGTCTGAGGCAGACTTTAAAATTCCTGTACTGTCAATTTGCATGCCAGACACTTTTAAGATGCATTTGCAAAATACTCCTGCTCCATTCAACATATACGAAACATAGCACAGATACAACTAATCAAAACAAATTCAATTAAACGACACGAAATTCGGAATCAGGTCCCGTTCGCGTTCCCGGGAAGTGGAAGGCTATGCAGAGTCAGTTGGTACCAGTCGCTTAGCGGCAAGACGACGCGATGCCGATTTGAACAAACTTGAGTTGTGCTTATCTGGCAGCACAATCCATTAAAATTGCACATCGTTTACACCAAAAATCAATTCGCTAAAGCATTTAGGCATTACAAATGCCAAGTCAGCCACCGACTAGCTACGAGTATTGTTCACATACAAAACCGCATCGAGCGCTACCTCCACAGGCACAGGCAAAGGCAACTTCATGTCCATGCCCATGTCCATTGTCCATATCGACTGTCGGTCGACTTTCGGTGGTCCGATGCAAAAATCAACGTTGATGACCATAAATTTCATTTGGTTTTGTTTGTTTCTGGCTGCCGTTGTTCGTTGGCCATTTTTCAACTCCAAGTCGATAAGGCCGCAGTTCAGTTCGGTTTAGTATGGTTTCAGTTTTTATTGCTTTGAAATGAATCTGCCACTAGCCCCACATAAACACGCACATACACATATACACTTCATAGCCAGCAAAAGTCGCGATTCCAACTTTTGCCTGTGCGCTTCAGTTGTAGCTGATTGTGTCAGTTTAGAATATAAACTTTTGGATAAAATTAAAGTAGTGCATTCTACATAGAAGGCAGAAAGCAGAATACTGCATGCCAAGACTTCAAACTAGGAACAAGAACAAAAGAAATATGTTATTACAATTGATTTTAAATTTGATTTAAATGTAGACTATTGATTTTTTTTAGTTCCATTATATTCTTATCAGTGTCAACTCAGGCCTTTGTTCAACAAATTTGTCTTATCAAAAGACCAGAAAATCGCAATACAAGTTTGCAAATGCGAAAAATACATTCGTATTGTCTGACATGAGATTCTTCCAGTTTTTCCCAACTTAACTTCCCCATATTCCTGCCTGCTATTTCTCGGTTTGTCGTTTATTAGTGGCACCTCAATCAACAAATTAAGATAAAAACAGTGATTTAAACTGTATGAGGCCCAAGCCGCTTGTGAGTTATAGCATGCATTAATGCGCTACAAAATGTGACTCAAATGTGGATTTCTCAAGTTAAAGGGATGGATGTAAGTTCTTATGCAAACATACGTAAGAATTTATTGAAGCTGTATTTGGTGCCTCTGTTTGTGTCAATTTCTTTGACAGCGGAAGATATAGCTAAGTATAGGCCAAGGACGGCTTTTCAATGGCTTTACGTTTGCAGATATCATTTGAAATGATTGAAATTCCAAATGTATCAAAGTTTTCTCTTACTTAATTTGATTCTTGTGTGATTCTGAAAAACTGTTTTCCCTTATAACAAATGACTAAAATCGGAGTTTAATGTGTTGTTTTACTGTTAAGTGAAATTTAGCTTCATTTTCACTCTACAACATTTTTGTGAAAATGTGCCTTATTAAATTTGACATGTTTCCCTTAACAGAACAGGAAAGAACTAAACAGAAACAGATGAACTGAGAAAAAGTTTCGTTTTTGTTTCTGTCTTTTTTTATTATATATTTTGTACCCAACATCCCTGGCTACAAATCAAAAGATAAATTGTTTTTGTTCATGATTTATATATAAAAATATGATGTTGACTTCAGCATTCGCATCTTTTCATTCCCCTTCGACTTCTCACTCCTTAGCTTTTAAGGCCGTACTTTCTTTCTTTCTCGTTTTCTCTTCCCTTCTCTCCTTGGATTTTCTTATCGCTGGTGTTGAAAGGAAGCTACAAATATTAATATTGTTTGTACAAACTGATGTATATGCTGACTTTTATTTCATTTTCAATCTGGGTGGAATTCGTGAGGGAGTCGAATGTCAAATTTAATATTGCGAATTGGAAGAGAAAGCGTTATTGATTTTAAATGCAAGCGTTGATGAAAACGAAATATTAATATTGTTTCGTTTAGTGTCAGTCTGTTATATTCAACTGACAATCTTAATAGTTTTCTACTTTAATTCATACTCACTGTTGTCCTTTAATTTAGTTTGATAACTGGGCGAAAGTTTTAGACGATTTTCAAAAACCTTGCGAGTTAAAACCTCAATAAGTTTACCGGGATCGTTGCGCTTATTGCAAGTTTCTTTATCCGAGAAGTGATCCAAATACTCATCTCGCTTACAGTAGCGACACACGCCATTTACATACTCCTCCTCACAAAGGGTAGCGTTTGTGGACTTGGCCCAATCAGCATTATTCTGTTGCTTGAAAAGATCTCCGATATATATGCGAGCTGTGGATACTGCGGCAAAGGCGTTCAAGGCTACGGTCGTGATGGGATTGTGTTCAAGATTCAGTATCTGCAGATTGTTAAGTTTGTCGAAGAGGCCACTAGAAACGGGAAATATTAAGGAATTAATGAACAGAGAAAAACAGAACTTAGTTTAACAATCATTAAATCATTAAATATGTTTTAAGCAATGCTCGAAGTTAATCATGTAAATAGCTTAAAATGTTGTAAACCAGACAATATTGATCGATCGAAATTTCTGAATACTAAAAAGGTACAATCATCTCATATTATATTATATTATAGTATATTATTATACTCTCTGCAAGAGTATATTGGGTTTGTGCAAATGTATGTAACAGGCAGAAGGAGCCGTGGCAGACCCCATACAGTATATATATTCTTGATCAGGATCACAAGCCGAGTCGATATTGCCATGTCCGTCTGTCTGTCTATCTGTCTGTCTGTCTGTCTGTCTGTCTGTCCGTCCGTATGAACAAACAGATTTCAGAGATGGTAAGAGCTACAAATTCGAGTTTGGTGTCTATCGACTCGATATTTAGTCAGTCAATACAAGAATCTTTTTTATACTCTCTGCAAGAGTATATTGGGTTTGTGCAAATGTATGTAACAGGCAGAAGGAGGCGTGGCAGACCCCATAAAGTATATATATTCTTGATCAGCGTCACAAGCCGAGTCGATATAACCATGTCCGTCTGTCCGTCTGTCTGTCTGTCTGTCCGTATGAACAAACAGATTTCAGAGATGGTAAGAGCTACAAGTTCGAATTTGGTCTCTATCGACTCGATATTTAGTCAGTCAATACAAGACTCTTTTTTTTTCGATGCCACGCCCCATTCGCCCACAATGAGCAAAAAACTAGACATACCTCGGAAAAATAGATGTTTTCGGCTAATATCTCAGTAACTATGGCACTTAGGAATACCAATTTTGGTACACGTGTTCCTAGAGATCGCATAATTGCAATGACATCAAAAGTTTTGGTCTGCCACGTCCCCTTTTTCCGCAAGAAATAATAGAAAATTTCAAACTTGCATGCCGTTTTTAAAGCATTTATCCTTATCGTACAGTGTTGTTTATTATGATTCGTTTGAAGACGAAAGTTTTGTAAGAATCCGACTATAAACAATAAAGAAATGAAGCAACAAAGATTTTATTCGAGAGCAATGAGTGCGAGAGAGACAGCGCTACACGTGCCGACCAATAGTATTCATACACAAATATGTATGTGCATACATTTAACGTTAAACGAATTTGTATGTACATACAGACAAACACATATATGTTCGATTATGCTTAGCTTTTTTTTTTGTTTTAACGTGTTCTAATACAAGAACTATCTATTGTAATATCTATATATCGATTTAAGCATTATAATTGGGAATAAAAGCAGAGAGTATTATACGGTCGGGCGTGTTCGACTGTACTTTTCTTTCTTGTTTTTGTTTTAACGTGCTCTAATACAAGAACTATCTATTGTAATATCTGGATACCGAATTTAACATTATAATTGGGAATAAAAGCAGAGAGTATTATACGGTCGGGCTCGTTCGACTGTACTTTTCTTACTTGTTTTTTGGTGCCACGTCCCATTCGCCCACAATGAGCAAAATTCTAGACGTACCTCGGAAAAAATAGATGTTTAAAGCGAATATCTCAGTAACTACGGTACTTACAGTCGAATTCAAATATTAATTTCGAATACAAGGAGAGTACGGGGTCTTTTACAGTCGGCGCGCTCGACTGTAGCTTTTCTTACTTGAATTATATAATATATTATATATTATACGATTAATTCAGAATGTGGACTGGGTCATTAAGGCTCCAATTTGTTTAGCTCACCCTTGAATGCGATCCAAATTGTTGTGGGCCAAATGAATTTCTAATAGCAGTGGCGAATGGTGAAAAAGTTCGTCAGGTAATCTAGCAATATTGTTGCGTTCCAGGTGCAAAACCAGCAGCTGTTTTTGTGACTTCAAAAAATCTCTGCCAAGATAGCTAATGTTGCTTCGAATGCCAATGTAGGAAAGGTTCTCCGACTTCCAGAATAATTCGGCAGGAACATTATCTCCACAATTGTGTAGCTCAAAGCCTCGTAATTTGGTCATGTGCCACAATTCCTGGGAGCTAAGCAACGACATCTCCACACTGCTGTTCTTGAGCGAACAGTCGAGGGAGAGTTGCAATAGTTCCGTTTGTTTGGCAAAAATTTCACTGGCTACATTGGCCATGTTTCGCACAACAATCGAAAGTCTATTCAGATGGACAAGAGGATGCAAGAGAGTACTTGGTAAATCACTTCTGCCCTTTAGAGTAAGGTCAGTGATATCAGTGACGTTCTCTAGAAAATTAGCTGGGAGCGCAGCTTTAAATCCAATTAACGAAAGTTTCTTTAGGCCCGGATAGTTGGTAAAACGTTGTTGCAGTAGCTCATCACGCTCGTCTCGGGTCTCAAAG
Source organism: Drosophila parthenogenetica (assembly GCA_035047505.1). Lineage (NCBI taxonomy): Eukaryota > Metazoa > Arthropoda > Insecta > Diptera > Drosophilidae > Drosophila > Drosophila parthenogenetica. The sequence continues at coordinate 3,297,195 of JAWNPM010000122.1, read as the reverse complement.
TAGTTGGAGACCTCCAGTTCAGTGTAGTTAGTGATGCCCAATTTCAACAGTGCCTGTCGAATGGTCTGCTCATTGGGTATGGCACAGTTGTCTATACTCAGTGGGCCAATACGACCGGCCTTTAGTGGCGGTAAATATCCAAAACCACGTACATCGAAGATACTGCATCCGATGCTATAAAGCTGATTCGAGCTGCTTAGTGTTACCATTCCACACTTGATTCTCTGATCCTTGCACTCGCACTCATTGTTGCCTTTAAGAAGTGTTTCGCAGCCGGTCTTTGTGGTATACAGGGCTGGGGTCCCATCCGATATGGTCACATTATTGTCCTGCAGACTAGCCACAATCAGGTTTAGCAAGAATAACACCACCAACATACTCGGATGAAGCACACTCATTAACTGAATTCTGTAACGATACAAAACAGAACCGTCTATAAACTGAACTGCAAAACAGCTGTTTATCTCAGGTAAAAACAGTTCGAGGCAAGTGCATAGAATGGACTCAAGATTGAGCCAATTTAAGATCACTTGCCAAGCTACCTGCCAACTCTGAATATGAGTTTAGAAGTTTCAAGCCGCTCACCTTTTACCTGTCTGCGCAATCGTTATATCTCTATAAAATGCTCGTATGGATTGGATAAAGTACTCGGCTAATGCTCAGAGTTAGTAAATTAATTCTAAGAAGAGATTTTTTAGACCCCGTACTCTTAAAAAGTGAATAGGGGTCTATTAGGTTTGTCAGAAGCGAAATGTGCGTAACAGGTTAAAGAAAGCGTTTCCGACCCCATAAAGTATATATATTCTTGATCAACATCGATAGCCGAGTCGATATAGCCATGTCCGTCTGTCCGTCCGTCCGTCTGTATGAACACCTGGATCTCAGAGACTATAAGAGCTAAAGACACCAAACTTGTAATAAAAATTCCGTAACTTTCGCGAGCAGATAAAGTTTATTTCAAATCAATGCCACGCCCACTACCTCCCCCGCAATAAGCAAAAAACTAGACACACCTCTGAAAAAATTTATGTTTTTTGCGAATATCTCCGTAACTATAGCACAACTATAAAGACAAATGATATCAAACTATCCTAAAAGTTGCATAAAAATCCAATTATAAACAAAAGAACCAGGTAACAAAGATTTACGGTTAAGCGGAATGCCAATGCATGAATACGAGAGAGACAGAAACATTCGCTGCGCATTTTTGGCAGCCGTGCCAAGCCTTAGTATACATACGTACGTACATATGTATGTGCATACTACATATATTTAAATTTTTACATAATATTTAAATTTTAAATTAAATACAGTCAGATTTCAATATTAATTTTGAATTGGAATACAAGGAGAGTACGGGGTCTCTTACAGTCGGCGTGCTCGACTGTAGCCTTTGTTGCTTGTTTTATTTTACGTAGCTGGGCTTTACTCTGAAAACGTTTAGGAAGACTGCATATTATACTCTCTTATATTGGGTTTGTGCATATTCATGTAACTGGCAGAAGGAGGCGTGGCAGACCCCATAAAGTGTATATATTCTTGATCAGCGTAGCAAACCGAGCCGATATAGCCATGTCCGTCTGTCTGTCAGTCCGTATGAACACACAGATTTCAGAGATGGTAAGAGCTTCAAATTTGGTCTCAATCGACTCGATATTTAGTCAGTCAATACAGGAATCTTGTTTTTTTTTTTTGATGCCACGCCCCAATCGCCCACAAGGAGCAAAAAACTAGACATTCCTCGAAAAAAATGTATGTTTTCGCCGAATATCTCAGTAGCTATGGGACTTAGGAATACCAATTTTGGTACACAGGTTCCTAGAGACAGCATAAAAGCAATGACATCAAAAATTTTGGACTGCCACGCCCCCTTTTTCCGTAAGAAATAAAAAACTTTTCAAACTTTTCTTTCTTGTTTTTAATGTATTATTGAAAGTACTGTTTAAATATGTCATTTACTTTAATCTAATAAACCACAATAGAAATATATTTATTAAAATATACCTATATTTGATCAGTCTTATTTTAATACAAACAAAAATGTTATCATTTGATTAGTTATTAATAGTGTTTTTGAAAAACATTATGATATTTGAAACACAAATATTCTACACAGTTAGAAACACGAATTTTTATACTCTCTGCAAGAGTATATTGGGTTTGTGCAAATGTATGTACCACGCAGAAGGAGGCGTGGTAGACCCCATAAAGTATATATATTCTTGATCAGCATCACAAGCCGAGTCGATATAGCCATGTCCGTCTGTCCATTTGTCTGTCCGTCCATATGAACAAACAGATTTCAGAGATGCTAAGAGCTACAAATTCGAGTTTGGTCTCTCTTGACTCGATATTTAGTCAGTCAATACAAAAATTTTTTTTGTTTTGATGCCACGCCCCATTCGCCCACAATGAGCAAAAAACTAGACATACCTCGGAAAAAAATACATATATATGTACAATTTGTATGTGCATACAGACAAACATATAAATGTTTGATTATAAATTGTCTTTTTTTTGTAACGTGTTCTAATACAAGAACTGTCTATTGTAATATCCGGATACTGATTTCAACATTATAATTGCGAATAAATGCAGAGAGTATTATACGGTCGGGCTCGTCCGACTGTACTTTTCTTACTTGTTTACTGTGCGTTTTTTAACACTGTGCGTCTGCTAAGGGTCAATGTTCCTGCAATTTGGATTTGATCCTTGTTTCGAAGAAAGAGTGGCAATCTTTTGATGATCGACAACATTCTTTCAAGAATATGTATTCCTTCTGTCGTCTTGTATGTAACAAAAAAAAAAACATATATATATATATATATATATACACAGCATGATGATGAAAAAAAAATTGCATTTTATTTTGATTTTCTTTCGCTCTACAAATGCAAAAATGCAAAACGCAAAATGCAAAATGGCAAGTCGGCCATTATCTTTATATTCACGTCTGTTGATCGATGATCGCTGATCGTTGGCCGACTATCCAGTATTCACTCTTCAATCTTTCGTCTCGCGCGGGGTTCCAAGATGGAGCTGAATCTGGAATCTTGAATGTTGAATCATGTATATCGTTTAATGTGTACATGCGTAAATGGCTCTCCTCTTCTCCTGCTCCTGCCCCTGTTCCTGTTTCTGTTCCGAACTGGCTCTTGCCTTCTTTACGCAGTTGCATTCACAGATCTGGAGAATGCATTTGAATTTGCAGCCGCCAGCCATATGATCACATCGACATGAACCAATCAGCTAGCAAGGCTCAATTCGGTGCACTTTCCCTGCCTCTATCTTCCCCAATCACCAATCTCCTCTCTCCGCTCTCCGATTTCCAAGCTCGTCTCCCTGAACTCCTGTCCGAGAATAAGAGGCCTTTGGCTAAAGGCACTGCGGTGGCAAACATTTCATTTTTCACGATTTGCTTTTGGTGCTCCGATCGTTCCTATGTTTCGTATTCCCAAGAGCTAAATCAATAAATTACGTGACAGGCATGCAGAAAACTTGATGCTCCGATGAACATGCTGCACATGGAATTGAGCACACACTGGCTCACTGTCTCTCTATCTGTCAGACGATCGTTGTTTTCTTCTTTTTGATTGAATCAATCAAAATATGTACATTTATATAAAGACCAGACTGCCATACATACATATAACCTTACATATGGTATATCGTTTGCAGATCTTCTCAACAACACAACATAAATTATTATTATGGCTTTGCCAATGGCCACAGTAGAAAGAAGTTTTGTCAGACAGTTTTGAGCAATATATTTTGATTGGTTTCCATTTGTTCGATGTGCACTCAAATACGAGTAGTCGTAGTAGTAGTAGCAGCCACAAACAGGATGTTTCGCTAAATTAGTCTTAATTAAACTCGACAAACATATTTTCAATCCAATCGAGACTTGCTTAATAATTTGAATTTAGTAAAGTCTTTTAGCTTAAAACTTTATGAATCTTGTCAATGGACAGGGAGAAGCCGTTCAGCTCAAAGTATTGCACAAATCTTCATTGATTTTGATTCCTTTTTACTGGCACGCTAAATCGCCTTATCCAAAAACTTTTGACTAGACCAGAACGGACTTCGAGCTACCTCAAATGGCAAATAATTTTGTAAGACTGCCGCACAACATGACAGGCAAATAAATGGTCATAATCCTGGCCAGACAAAGGGCTGCATTCACAACAAAAGCTAAAAGCGAAATTGGAAATGGCCTCAAACTCAGTCAGGTCCGACCCAGGCTAATAACTTGCTCATACCCTGTAACTGGGCTCTCTGTGAATGTCTGGCCAGAAATGGAAATGGGGTTGGTGGTCTTCTTCTTCTTTTTATGCGTTTTTCATTTGATTTATTTATTATAAATTATACGCCGCATGCAAATTGGTAGCCATTCTACCAGCTACAAACAAATATATATGTGTATATAAATGTGTGCAGAAAAAAATTAAGCTGTTGTGCAATGGTTTTCCAAGAAACGTTTTCGGTTTCACGAAAGCGCTTCCTTCGTTTTCCATTCGCTTGCTCAAATAATAATTCGCCTCAAATTCGAATACGCACGTTTTATAACAAGAATAATACACAAAGTAACAAAGTAAAAAGTAACAAGAAGGCAGCCAAAAAATATTACACAGCCTTGGGCATAAAAAAGAGAGCTGGAGAATTAGAGGACGAAGTGTGAGGAAGAGTGGGAGGCAGTGTTCCAACCAAACCCTTTGCCCTAGGCATGTGCGTAAACCTCTCTCCACCACCCGAAATTCACCCAAAGAAAGTTGCCCCCTCAGTGGTAAATCAAATAGACGCATGAAATTTAATAGTACGAACAATTTTTGACGTTTGCCTTTGAAAACAAATGAAAACAGAAAACGGAAAATGGAAATGGTAATGGCAACAAGAACTTGGGCAACGCCCTAACTCCTAACTCCCCACACCTTACCCGTTAACAACTTAACGTCTCCGGCTTCTCGATCTATTTAGATGGAACTTTAGTTTTTCTACTTGTTCCTTTACTTCACTTGCTTTTTCAGCTTACTTCTATGTTTCCGCCTATTTATTTATTTTAATTAAAACAGACACGTGCTGCTATTTTCTTGTTTTCTTCTTTTTATTTACCAAGCTAACTTTGCCACTAAAGAAACTGAATGGAATTGAGAAAGAGGTTTGGTTTAATGTTGCACGAAATTGACGAAAGTGTAATTGAGAACAGCCTCAAGTCTAAATGTGGGCTAATGTTGCGGTAACCAAGCAAAATACAAAAACATTTATATATATGCATGTATATATATATTTTTTTTTTGAGCTGGAAACATCATTTGTCCTTTCACAATATTGTTTACAGCTAACAAAAATTTGTATATGTGCACAGAAAAATATTTATTTCTATTCTGCTTTCTTAGTGTATTCCATAAAATTCACTTCTTTACTCATTCAGTTTCAATTACAGTACGGCCAGTACAGTAAATAAAATTTCTTGTTTTTAATGTTAAATATTTTCAAAAGCTTTTGTAGTATTTAATTAAATTTAAATGAAGTTTAAATTATATACTTATTTAATTTAAATTGAACAGTTTTAAACATTTTTGACATTTTTTATTATCTTCTCAAATTTATTTGTGCTGCTGATACAAGCCTCTCAGTATCCGCAGAAGTTTTGGTAGCAATCGCAGTACTGAATTGATTTACAACGTTTTGGTTGCACTGTGTGCGCCCATAAAAAATGGGCGTGACCACATTGGTTGCAAAAACCTTCAACAGTAAATTTTGCATATCACCTTCGTGTTGAGCAGACAAAGGGAAGACGAAGAGAACACAAAAAGGGGAAGGTAAGAGTAAAAAAATGGAGGAGCACAAGCAAAACAAAAGCTAGTCTGAAACAATAGAAAAAAAGAATGCCCCTGAGTGGTGTTTTCAAAAAGTGCACTAGACAAGTAGGATTTGGATACTCCCGATCATGATCGTGTCCAAGACGTGGTAACGTTTCTTAACGGCGTCGCCTTGAAAAGCACAAAAAATAGGTATCTGGTAGCCAAAGTTGGTAGTAGTCAGAGCCAGATACAAAGTCAGAGCCGTAGCCAGTAGCCGGCTAGTCATCAGAAGTCCTAAATTAGCATAGACAGTTTGCTGCTGTTCGTAGATGGCTGATTTGCTGTTGTTGTTATTAGTTGCACTTGCAGCTATTGCAAAAAGTGCGTAGAAAATCATGAAAATGGCTACTGAGCAGATTGAAAGCTCTGCGTTTACTCTCAGCCAACGGCATTAATTTTATACAATTAATGGAAATTACATGAAATTATGAGTGGAACATTGAAATTCCTTGTGAACATCACCTAGGACAACCGATATTGAGCCGTCCGCAGCTCAATTGGCAACTCAGAGAAGAGAAAAGAAGATAAAAGAATAGAGGTGGAAGTGGAAAACGGAGTGGGAGTGGGGAAGTGGGGCTCTGCTTGGGTGGCACTTCTCAGCAATTTTCATTTTCACATTGCTTGCCAAATGAAAGAAAATTAAATTTTTGACTGTCTACTTAATTGAAACATTAGCCGAAAACATTTTATCTTCCCCTCCCTCTTGCGCTCCGGCCCCCCATGCCCTCGCCCACGCCCTCTATTCTATCTTCCTCTATTACTGCTCTCTGTTCATTTACATTCAAATTAACTCGTAATGAAAACGAGTTCACAAACTTTGACTTCGCGGGGGTTGTAGCATTTAATTAGTTGTTGTGATTGTTGTTGTTGTAAATGTTTGTTGGCCATTTCTTTTAGCTTAGTTTACTCAACGTGGCTGTTTTGTTGTCTGTTTGTTTTCACACTATAAATGTGCTAAATAAAACACATTAACGCGTCTTAAGCTTAATAAAATTAACTTCAAATTTATGTGTTTGTTCAGAAGACACAAAAAAAAGGGAATTTTTTGTGTTATTTTCTAATCCAATTATAATCAAGGATTTTACCCCCGTTTTATTTCCGGTGTATTTCCGATGTTTTTTGCATACACAGCACAAAATTGCAATTGAAGAATACTGCATCAGCGTTTCAACCCTAAGGAATGGGCAGGGGTGGGTGGTGAGCGATAATGCTTTCCCAGCCTTTTCACCATTTGAGCACTTGAAATTGGCAAACAAACATACTCACGTTTAAATGAAATGTGAGAATAAACAAAAAATTTTTACACAGCGAACGAGGCGTCGGCACATTTGCCAAGGCAAACAAACTTGAAACGAGACTACACGAGACGAGTCGAGACAAGATGAGACGGGAAGGATCTGAACTACTAGGGGAAAACATTGCTCATACGACAGGATGCAAGTCGTACATAGATATGAAAAGTGAATGATAGAAAGAAAAGAGAGACAGCGACAGAGAGCTGGAAAGGGAATTCACTTGACACGTAAATATGCATAAACATGGCATGAATATTCATGCCCACACACGCACACATTCACTTCTGTGGGTGCAGCTTGAAAAGGACTTGTGGTATCTCGACTTAGAGATGAAATGCAATGCGCATAGAAAAATTTGCAGCCAATGTTTGCACTTGGGTTACAAAAGCAGCACAAAGTCTGAGGTGACTGAACTGAGCCAAGAGCCAACGATCCAAGATGAAATGAATCAGTTTATAATACGAGTAATTTTCACAGCATTTTATTGAGTCTTGTTTGCATTAGGCCATACACACTGCTCTGAGCGGGCCGTTCACTTACTGCCTGCCAGATATTAAAATTTCAACTGAATACAACTAAAAACATTTCGCACACAATCATAAATCCTTGTCAATCACACGCGTGACACACTCCCTCAATTCCTCTCCCTGTCATCATCATCATCAACCTTCTCAGTCCCCATATGACCAACATAAGCCACCGTCAAAAAAAAAAAAAGAAAGAAAGAGAATCTGTCTATATTGCCTACTGCTAGTTTCCAGTGAAGCCAGTGAAGGTCTTCAGACTTTCAGAATTCAACTTATGACTTGCGTAAGCGGAACTGATTACGTCTATCGTCAGAGCTCCGTGACAAAAATTTTTGACTCTCAGTGTCATTTATTTGATGCCTCGACTTTGACAGCTGTGCGCTGATAGCGATTTTCACTGCCAATTTATGGTGAATTTGGAAAACTTTGTCTACGATTACTCCGAGTACAAGTACGTAATAGGTATGGCATAGTCTGGTCTATTCACTGGCCCGCGTCTCTGGTCTCGTTGTCGGTTTTCTGATACTTGAGCTGCTAATTCCATTTGTTCGTTCCTGCTTTTATTTGACTCATCTGTTGACAACAATCAATCAAATTGTATAATGCACATTTGTGTATAACAAGTTGGCCTGTTCTAAACGGCAGTTTTCGCTGAAAAAATACTCTATGAATTTTGCTGGTAAAAAATTTAAAAATTTCAGTAGTAATTTTTAACTTTTGACAGGGTGCCTAAGATAAATAAGGAAACCACTAAAAATTTGAATGTAGGACCAAACTTGGTGAGGATAGCTAGACTGTGTGTATTTGGTCTCGATGGCTCTGATAGTTTGCAAGTTGTAGTGTAACGAAAATAGTTTTTTACAACTTACGGGGGCGGTAGGGGGCGGGACAAAAATTTGAAATAAACTTAACCTGCCTGACATATAGGCGGACTTTCATTCCTTTCATTTTGTGGCTCTAGATTTTGTAAAGATCCAGGTGTTTATACGATCGGACGGACACTGCTATATCGTCTCGGCTGTTGATGCTGATCAAGAAAATATATACTTTATGGGGTCGGCCACGCCTCCCGCCTGTTACGCACATTTTGCTTCTGACAAACTTAATAGACCCCTGTACTCTAATTTAAAGAGTACGGGGTCTAAAAAAACCTTAAATTGTAATTTTACTTATGTGATATAAATTTAATTTTAAAATCAAATAGAGCCGACGAGTTGCGCTGTTGTCATCTAACGTACAAAGCTTACAACTGGTTTGAGAATATTTAGATGAACAACAACTTTTGCATATCAAAAATTCCCGACTCTGTTCTTGCACATAAACGTTTATTTTTTTTTTGCTCCTATAAAATCAGCACAAAAAGTGGTCTTGCTTTTAAAAATAAGTATGTATCGTCCAATAATTTGCATATAAAATTATGCAGAAATCCCCAAAATCAATGCATCAACTGCTAAAACTAATCCCTAAAATCTTGACCAATTGCTCTTCAAATGAAGAGGGGTCTAAAAAAAGTAAAAAGCATGGAACAACGCGCCTTGGGGCAATAATTTAAAATTTACGCCACTTAGAAGATATTTCGGCGTGAAAGAATATTATAACAAGATCAACAAAGGAAGAACTAAGCAATGTACAAATACCCTTTCGGAAGAATAAATTAAAAAAGGGAAGATATCGTTTGATTGCTGACTGAAAGAATTCAACCCGGTGCTTAAATACTCTAAAGTGGAGAGTGTACTCCATGAGTTGTCGCTAGATGGCGACAGTGCAGCTCAAAAAAGCATGAACTGCGGAAGCAAAACATAAACAAAAACTTTAATAGCAATTTTCTTTGTGAAGGAATACTGAGTGCTATTTTAACTAACACATATAAACAATTATAAATTTTGCTTTGTTCAATCAGAATTCAGCTCAAAAAGGACTCCCTTTATACGCAGAACACAGGGTATGAGGACACTAAGTACATAAACAAATTTGATTCCAGAATGATGCATGTTACTTTTGTTGAAACCCGCAAAAGCCAACGGTAGCTGCTTTCCCACTTTTGTCGGCAATAGCCAAAACAGTAACCAAATTGTTAAATTGTTGAACAGAAAATTGTTGGCAAGGCTAATGTGGCCAAAGTGCCTAAGAGCGACACAGAAACCACAAGAGGTTTATGACGCGTTCGATCTTAACAATGTCTTATTGTCAGGCCTAAATCATGTTTAACGATCAATAAAAGAAACAAACTTAATGGGACTTTAAAGCTTCAAAGCCGCATTGTTATTTCTGATTCTGACTGCGATTCTCTTTCTGCAGAACTTCTCGTGTTGTCTCGTTTTGTGTGGGCTACTTGTACCGTGGACTGACTATTGGTGTAGGTTTAGGTGTGAATGCGACTATAGCTAATTGAATGCTCGAAGTCGGCCGACTTCAAAGCTCTAAACTTTTGACGGAAACTTTGTTGCCAGACTGACGACGACTTCGTACATCTAACTAAAACTCCACACTGCAAACAACATTTATAGAAAGCGATATGTCTGTGCTATTTATCGGTGTATAGTGTTCATGTTTTACATATGCAGTTAGTCCAGTACAAACAATAGACCAGACATCTGACAACGACAATACTGTAAACATTCCTATATCTATCATTGCTTTATCTATAGGTGGATGTGGAGTATTATTTATCTAGTACTTCAGATTGACAGCTGTACCTGGGCCCATGCAGCAAGAAGAGTTTAATGAATTTATGACTGACACGTGGAAAAAAATTGCACTTTTCACAAGCCTCCACATTTAATAAAATTTAAACATTTTCTCTACGATGGCACCTGTTATTCTTTTCCATAGTAACAAACGGACATGATCTTCTGCAAACTACTCTAAATATCTGATAACTGTACATACTTCAAGCTGTTAAAGTCAGGTAGAGCCAGTAGTAATATAACATTGAAATTCGAATTACAAAATAAATTTCAAGGTATTCATCCAGTTAAATATATTTTAAATCAACTATTTTAAATATTATTGAGTAGCTTTCTTTTATAGGGTATTTCTCTATCAGTCACTGTGCTACATTAAATAAAATTAATGAACACAGCATGCAAACAGTGAAAATTTAAAAGGAAAACAAACAAATCAAAGTCATCCTACGCCAAATGAAACTGAAACCCAAGGAAAAATTAGATTTGAGTAAAAAAAACAAACATTTTTGGCATTTTTGGGGTAATTTCTGAATTTCAGTAACAAATTTTAAGTAGGGGAAGAATTTTTTTTGGGTAGGCTTATTAAGGTAGCACGTGCCGGTGGAGTTTTCATGAATTTGTTACAAAAATACCGCGAAATCTTGTTAGAAAATTAAGCGACTTATCTGGTATTTGTTTTCCGTTTTATTCGTTATTCTGTTTTCCATGCTTTTCTCTACCAGGGGTAAATATGGTAAATGCATTTTGAAAATAGCAACAACAACTGCACTTGTAAATAGTAATCAGCATAAAAAAAGAGGAAAAAGTGAATCATAAAAAAGGCGCTTACAGCGAAATAGCATTTAGCCATTTAACCCACTGTGCACAGTGGGTGTGATGGGATGGAACGGGGACTAATGCACAAAAGAAATTATAATAAGCACAGCGTTTTCCGGGTACAATTCGAGCGAACAAAACGACAGGAAAAATGAAAAAATGGAAGAGAAAAGAAAAGAAAATGGAAAAATAAAAGACGCCGCAAAGTAGGCAATGCAAGTCTAATGGCCCATTGGCTTTTCATGTTTTTCTCTTTACTCCCGTTTCCCCAATTTCCCCATTCCCCCGATTTTATCCCCCTGCTAATAAAAAGGATTTTAGACAATGGCATCTCGCATTTCCCGTTATTATTACGCAACCGTCAGCAGGTGGTCGGTACAGATACAGAATGGAGCTGAGCATTATTTATTTAGCAGACTTGTCATAATCCAACATTACCCGCAATCTCCTTTGACTTATTCTGTTTGTTTTTTCCTCTTTTTACCTTCATTTGTCCCATTATTATTTTGTATAGCGCTTACATTCTATAAATGGATTATGTCAATTGTAGAGTGTGTCTGGAGACACCAAAGGCAATTGATTGTGGACTTGGCCTTTTTTCCAGTGTAAGAAGAGAATATGATAGTTCAATTGAATTTTTTCATAGTTAGTCTTCGAAATCTTTCTCTTGTTTCTTGGATTTCCATAGATTACTTTTTAAAAGTAAAATACTATAAAATGTTGTACCCCTACCTTTTGTGTTGGATCTGTAATTAAACAAAAGCTATAATCATTAACGCAATGCCACAAAGCAAGAAAAAAATATAATTTCCAATGATTCGGCAGAGTAGCTAAAACGAATTTCAAAATACAATCAATAATTTGTTATTAGACTTAATATCTTTAGAAATATGAACCGTGAAATTGAACAAATAATGTGGCAAGAAAGTAGGCGCCTTTACTTGAGACTCGAGACAAGCTGTAGATAATTAATGATCGGATATATCAATCGGCGTTCAAACAGACACAGTGAATGTAAATACACAGCGAGAAATAATGATAATAATTGGATTCACCAAGGTGTATACTGAAAAAAAAACGTTGTTTTCCGCTAAGTAGTTAACTTTCTTTAATTTATTTACAAGCTTATGGAATTATTCTCTACATTTTCCGTTATAGTTTTAGAAATATTTTGAAATTCGAACTGTTAAAATTCTTCGAAGCTTACAAAATTCCAAGCTGAAAGCAATAGAAATTCATTTGGTTTTTCGTCAGTTTGGGGTTGTTTCACTATCAAAGGCATTTAAGCATTTTGCGGTCTGTTCTGCATGCTGAGGATGGGATCCTTGGGACTGTGTTAAGCCCTTGTGACACTGGCAGGACATGTATCAGTCACAAACATGCACACACACTTATATACTGTAAGATTTAGGCCAGAATCATCTGAAAGTTCTCTTTGTTCGACATATATGAAATTTTTGAAATTTATGAAATTTGAATGAAATTTCCGATACGAAATTCGACGAGGTAAACAAACTTCAGTTGAGGTTCAAATCAAAATTGTAACTGTGTGTATGCTGTGTGTGTTACGGTTTCCTTAGATTCCGTGTGCAAGGGGTACACTATGATTGTGTAATTTTCGCAACTGACACAAAAAAGCATTAAATGTTTTTCAACAGCATTAAAACTCTAGTTCATAACTCCAAATATGGCAAAGAGAAAAGATCTCGGCATTACATTAAAGAACCTGGTCCTAAATTCATAATCACAGTTAAATTTTAGTGAAAGCAATAGGGTCCTCATTAAAAAAATAGCATTATTTGCTTTATTTATTTTTTTTTCGAATTTTTTTAGTTTAGTTTGAAATTAAAAATTGGATTTGCTAGATTTTTAAAGAATTTTTCAAACTAGTTGGCTTTTATTATTATTGGTTTTAATCTGACATACTGAGAAAAAAAGTAGATATATGAAATTTTTTTTTTTTTTTTATTGCCTCGATTTTGAACAAATTGTTTAAACACAACGTATTGGTTGATAGTATACGTCGATTCCGATTGCTTAAACATTTTGTAAACAATCCGAACTCACTTCATTCCTTCTCCTCTTTTTAGACCCTGTACTCTAAATAAGAGAAAATGGGTATTATTAAGTTTGTAAGAAGCGAAATGTGCGTAAACATGCAGAAGGAGGAGTATATATATGCTTCATCAGCATGAACAGCCGAGTCGATATAAAAATGTCCGTTTGTCTATCTGTCCGTCTGTCTGTCCGTATAAGCACATGGATCTTCTATACTACTAGAGAGAGCAGCCAAATTTGGAATGAAATTCCGTCTAAAGTGTACGCGGACCAAGTTTATTTTAAATTTTTGACACGCCCCCTACCGTCCCCTCAAATTGTAAAAAACTATAGACTACCCATAGGACAAGTCGGTCGAAAATATTAAATTTGTATGGAAAAACTCGCACAAGAATGAATATGGGGTCTTTCGCATTCGGCAATAAATAGCTTCGTTCATGATTATTTAAGTCAAAATTTCTGGGTTCTGATTCTCTGTACATGCTGCATAAATTGAACAAGTAAGTGAAAATGTTCCCTAATTTGTCACCAGTTTGGGAGCAAGACACACCGAACTGTAGTATACTCCTCTTGAAATGATAAAATACAAATAAGACGCAGGGTGTACTATGTTTGTGTGAGCTCACTTTTCATTCCTGTTCGAGCTTTCTTGTTTTAATTTATATGTAAATTATGTGTCTTATTTTTTTTGTTTTTGCTAACGTGTAGACAGCTTGCTACATTGTCTGAGAGTTTTTTGTGTGTAAGAAATGAGACGAAAACTATTAGTACAAAACTGCAAATAATGACACTTTGAGTGGAATTTGATGATAGTTGCACTCGTCTTTTCCTTGAGGGCTTGAGGGATTTCATATATCACACACACATGCATTGGCTAATCGCTTTTGGAAAATTGTACATCTACCACACTGCAAATTCAATAAGTTTTTATACTCTCTGCAAGAGTACATTGGGTTTGTGCAAAAGTATGTAACAGGCAGAAGGAGGCGTGGCAGACCCCATAAAGTATATATATTCTTGATCAGCATCACAAGCCGAGTCGATATAGCCATGTCCGTCTGTCCGTCTGTCTGTCTGTCTGTCTGTCTGTCTGTCTGCCTGTCTGTCCGTCTGTCTGTCCGTATGAACACATAGATTTCAGAGATGGTAAGAGCTACAAATTCGAGTTTGGTCTCAATCGACTCGATATTTAGTCAGTCAATACAAGAATCTTTTTTTTTTTTTGATGCCACGCCCCATTCGCCCACAATGAGCAAAAAACTGAACATACTTTGGAAAAAATAGATGTTTAAAGCGAATATCTCAGTAACTACGGCACTTCGGAACACCAATTTTGGTATGCAGGTTCCTAGAGACAGTATAAATGCATTGGCTTTAAAAACTTTTGGCGGCCACGCCCCCTTTTTCCGTAGGAAAAAAAAACTTTTTAAACTTGCATGCCGTTTCTTCTTATCGTACAGTATTGTTATTTATGATTCCTTTGAAGACAAATCATATCAAACTATCCTGAAAGTTGCATAAAAATCCAACAGTAAACAACAGAGCTACCGATTATAAATATAATATTTAAGTCAATGCATGAGTGCGAGCACGACAGAAACATAAAAGCATATATTCGAACTCTTTTGATGCATGTGTGGCGACAATAGTATACATACACACATATATACATATATATGTGCATACATATAACGTCATTTTGTATGTGCATACAGACAAACATGTATGTTCGATTTTAAATTGTCTTTTTTTGTTGTAACGTGTTCTAATACAAGAACTATCTATTGTAATATCCAGATACTGATGTTGACATTATAATTGGGAATAAAAGCAGAGAGTATTATACGGTCGGGCTCGTTCGACTGTACTTTTCTTACTTGTTTATATTTGTAGCTTATCTTTAGTTCGAAAAAATATCTTTTCATACCTTTCACATAACGAATGCCATAAGATCACAAAAGAAACCATAACAAATCAAGCATAGCAATTAACATTTCACACACGAGTTCAACTTGGTCCATTTAATTTCCCAAACTGAAAAAAGTTTAACATTTTTAATCAAGTGTCTGCAAATAGGTGCCTGTGTGTGAGTGTGTTTGTGTAAATAGCACAAAGTAGAAATAGTAAACAAGCTCTTTAGCCAATTGGAATGTTTTAATTATTTTCGATTAGAAACTCTTCAAATATGAAGAACTCTGTTCAAAATTTTATAGTCAGAAAAAAAATGTAAAGATTCGATTATTTGGCTTGAAAGCCCTGACTGATCAAATTGATGGTCTGTTCAAATATTCGTCTGGCACAAGTTTTCTCACAGTTTAGATACCTTAAGGCTACTGTAAATGAAGCAGATTAAAAAAATATCTCGCATTTTAATTAAACTTTTATTAAACGCTTAGACTGAGATCACACAAAAGCTGGCACAAGAAATTCAAATAACTAAATAATAATAATAACTAAAAATGTTAATGATTATGTTAAATTGGAAAACACACGGAAGGTAATATTGGCCAATAAGTTGCACAAAAATAGAACTGTATTTGTATTTGAATTAGCGTGAAGTGTAGTATAAAAGGTAGTTATTTATAATGTCACAAACGGCAGTTGGCAATAATAATAACAATCATAATCATAAACATAATCGTCATTAACATTGAAGTCGACAGTCGTCATAATTTATGAGGACTGCAATATTGAATGTTCCCCTGACCGAAAAGCGTCGACAAAATTGATAAAAACCACAAAAATGACAACCGACAGTCAGCAATCTACAAAACACAATCAACAGGCAGCAGACGTCATGATACTGAATAAAAATAAAAGCAACAAAAAACAAAAACAGAAAAGAAGGCAATTGAATTGAAGCCAGTGGCAATTGGGAATCGAAAATTATCACAGAGAAAGGGCCAGAGAATGGGAATCAAGAGGTATCAGCGACAGCTGCCAACATTCACACGTCATTTAATTTCGATTAGTCCTTAAACAAAACACGAAAACAAATAGTTTGGAGCTCCAATTGGAATTGGAATTGAAAAAGCGCACCTGACCTGAAAAAAGCAAAAAATACGAAAAGTAATTGTCACCTTGCGAATGCACAAAATGCCTAATTGGCACTCTAAGGTGTGTGTTCAACGACGAAAGAGGTGAAAAAGAGCGGTAACAGGTTGCAAACGATACTAACTTGGCTAAAATTTCCATGGATTGCAGTTTATACTATCGACATTGTATTTCCACAACTTTGTTCAATTTATTTCTTGATTGATTAGTGCCAAAATACGTATATGAGAAGGTTCTTTGGGGAGTCATTTCAAGTCAGATATTTCCAACCTGTTGCCGATGAACAGCTAATGATGTTTGGACGATTTGACGACTGTATTCGATTTCTTTAATTGACCGATTGATTAAGCTTGGGTTATAATGTAACACAAGTGTGGGAACGGTTCAAAGTTTCCCTAAAATTATTTAACTTCATTGTTAATTTAGTTAGCTGTAGACCATGATAATAGACCACAGATAATATGGTTTTCCTCTGTAGCGTCTTTAAGTAACATTTTCTTATCTTTTCGTTTTTTTTGTATCGTAAAAAAGTTAGAAAAAATTAAAATTCATTTGCCAGTGTTTTTAGACCCCGTACTATTATAAAGAGTATAGGGGTCTATTAGGATTGTCAGAAGCGAAATGTGCGTAACAGGCAGAAGGAAGCTTCCGACCCTATAAAGTATATATATTCTTGATCAGCATCAACAGCCGAGTTGATATAGCAATGTCCGTCTGTCCGTCCGTCTGTATGGATCTTCTAAACTACAAGAGCTAGAACCACCAAATTTGTAATAAAAATTAAGTAACTTTCGCGAGCAGATCAAGTTTATTTCAAATCTGCGACACGCCCCCCACCACCCCCGCAATAAGCAAAAAACTAGACACACCTCGGAAAAAATTTATGTTTTCGGCGAATATCTCCGTAACTATAGCACTTAGGAACACTAATTCTGGTAGGCAGGTTCCTAGAAACAGCAGAAATGCAACGTCATTAAAAATTTTGGTCTGCCACGCCCCCTTTTCCCACAAGAACTAAAAAACTTTTCAAAACTTTCATGTCGTTTTTAAAGCATTTGCTAATATAGTACAGAATTGTAATTCAAAATTTGTTTAAAGACAAATCATATTAAACTACCCTGAAAGTTGCATAAAAATCCAACTATAAACATCTGAGCAATTAGGTAACAAAGATCCCTTAAAGCGCATTGTCAATGCACGTGGTTGAAAGAAAAGAGATAACTGTATGTTTATATTAGCCGCAGTAGTTTGCAAAGAGAGCGTGGTCCGGGCGGGCCACGCACCTGCGGTTCAAACCACGCCACAGACTCAGAAATTATAGTTTTTTTTTTTTTTTTTAATAATTTACCACTATTGTACCTTAATGAAAATAATCGGAGCCGTCTGACAAGGAGGTGGAGGTGAAATTAGTAGTGTTGCGGCGTGTTCTGCAAGTTGAGTATAAGTTCGCAGGTTCAATTCCCGACATTGAAATTTTCTAATATACTTTTTTAAATTTCAAAAAAAAAATATAAATATACAATATTAACTGGTGCAACAGGCTTGGGTTGCGGTTAGTCGTTTGTTTCTAAACCAATGGTCTGCGGTTCGAACCCGGCACAGACTCAGACTAGAAAATGTGTATTGCAGTAATTTGGTTAAAGTCGCTCAATAGGTACAGAAAATTTGTATACAAAACATTCCAGCCGATTGTTTCTATGGCAGCCACATGATATAGTGGTTCGATCAGGATGAAATTTGGTTTGCATGTGCGATTTTGAACTGAATGCATATGGAGTGATTTGTTTATTACAACTAAAAATATACTTTTTTTCAAAAGACTGTTTCTATGCGAGCTATATGACATAGTCATATATTGGAATATATGAACTGCGTGCTGAGAGAGCACACAATTGTACCAAGTTTCAAAGATTAAAAGCTGAGAGACTAGTTCGCATATAAACAAACGGGCAAGCAGACGGACATGTCTATATCGACTTGACTGTTGCTGCTAATCATTGAAACGCCTCCTTCAATGCGTTACAAATTTCTTATCAAAAACTATATACCCTCTGCAGGGGTATAAAAACGAAGCACAGGTGGCTATGGCTATATTAAACCAGCTACTGGTTCTAATGATGAATTAAATAATGTAAGTGTCTAAGCAATAAACAATTGTTTATATAACTATCAATAAACTATGCTAATACGATAACAAGAAAAGAAATAACGCCATTAGTTTAGTAAATCAGAGGTGGACTAACCTGAGGCGTTACAGGGATAAATGACGATAATGACGATGATAAGGGCGAAGGCGATAATGAGCATAGTCGAGGAAGTTGGCATGCCTATGTGTATGCCCAGAGGAAGTGGACAGGGGTTTCAGGTGGGGGGTGTTCAGTTTCAGGCACAGGAACTTGCACGAAAATAGCTGAGATTCCGTTTGAAGTCTACGCACAAATATGCCCTATCCAGAGCAGCAGGGTATGGCTAAGAGCCCTTTACCCATTAGCGTGTCCAGCGCGCCCAACAGGATAATAATTAACGCAATAATCATCGATGAATGAATATGAGCGGAGATTGTGAGAGGATTTGGGGTTGATTCGGGGGAATAGGGAATGGGGAATGACCTGCTTCGCATGATGATGAACCCATTGGAGTGAAGAGCCTCCAGGTTAACAAGGTTCTTTTCTGCACTATACCACTCCTTTCCCATCTCCACTCTTTGGGTCTGCTGTGCGTGTGTTCATTTGGTAATTTGCGTAGGTGATGCGATGGAATTTGATTTTCACACGTGTATTCAACTCCTTCCCCGTGTGTTATACACATGTATTTTTGCTGTTCATTCCGTTCATGTTAATGTATTGTAAATAATAATGTAAATGCTCTGTGCAATTATTTTCCACTCGTTGACTTCGCACACACATGCCGCATAAAAATACAAAAATAGAAAGCCAAACTCTGGTTCACCCTTTTTAGTAGGCCATAGATTATTGACTAAGCCCAGCACAAACAATTACCACAAATCGTATATCTTCTCGTATTGATTGCAGTTCAAAGCTCACGAGCGATTTGTAATCATAGTAATCGTAAATACTTAACTATTCGAGACGATGACAACCCTAAACTCTGCAAGATCTTCTCGGCTGACAACCAAAAGTGCGACGTAAATCAAAACCATTTGTTGTAGGTGCAGCCGGGATGAAGATTCCTACACTGGGAAAATTCCACGAGTCTCCATAAGATAACAGATTTGTAATCGGAATGTTTAAAGTGCGGAAAGATCTGCAGATCTACACAGAGAAAAGCAATTTGTAGTTTTGGGCTTACATCAATTGAAAATTCCAAACCACATGAATGAGTAACTCGCATTTAAAGTTTATTTTGCGAAAACCCAAACTGAAATCATGAACTTTAAGCTTAAACTCTAGTACGACATTTCTTGCTGTGTAATTGCTCAATTGTGATGACAAGTGTGCTAATGTTTGGATAGAAATGTTATGCCTACTTTTTATCTTTCTGGAAGCCAAAGAGAGAAAACTATAATACAAAACGCAAGTTAAAAATTTCAATGGAAACGCGAGAAAAACCATTAAAAGGCACGCAAATTACACTGCACCGCAGAAGGGTGTGTTCGAAGGGGTAAAGGAGGTAAAATACCAAGAGGGGTGGGGGGTTTGTGTGTTATTTTGGTCCCATTTTAATGGCAGTTAGGCATCAAGAGTAGCTTCGGCCATTTTGTTGGACGATAAGTTTGCGTGTTTAATGTAATTTATCAAGCATTTGATTTAGTTGTAAGAAATTCAACATAATTTCTGAGCTATCCGCTGGAAGTTGGCTTACTTCGAAAGTTAATGGCTTACAGTGTTGACCATCCACACAGGTTGTAAAGTGGACGTGTATAACAAATTAAAAGGTGGTCAGAAAGACTCCATATATAAATGAAGCAGGTGTCATTTTCCATCTTACAAAGTTAACAAACGAAATTATATATGTATGTATCTTCTTATCCCTCTGGTAAATCTATAAAGAACTTCTACTAAAAAGTCTATGTCTTAATAAATAAATACACAGAGCAAAATTTGTAAAAAATTTAGTTTTTTCATTTAGTTGCAATTTGAACAACTAAGTTTTTAAATCTTGTCTTAAACTCGAATACTGTTTTTTTTTTATAGATGTTTATAAAACAGATGTATTAACTGAATATTTGTTTTAAGGTCATTTACTCTTGGCTTAATTTTTAGAATATAATCAACATTCTAATAAGTTAAAATATTTCAAATCCGAATTATTTAATTTGACTTTATTCAAGACGCGCGCATTTCTCGCAGTTTCAAGAATATTTCTTACTAATAATAAGATCTGCACATTTTTTAGTCCCCGTACTCTCAAAAAGAGTATAGGGGTCTGTTAGGTTTGTCAGAAGCCAAATGTGCGTAACAGGCAGAAGGAAGCTTTTCCGACCCTATAAAGTATATATATTCTTGATCAGCATCAACAGCCGAGTCGATATAGCAATGTCCGTCTGTCCGTCTGTCTGTCTGTCCGTCCGTCTGTATGAACACCTGGATCTTTTAAACTACAAGAGCTAGAGACACCAAATTTTTTAATGAAAGTCCGTCTGTGATGTACGCAGATCAAGTTTATTTCAAATCGGCGACACGCCCCCCACCGCCCCCGCAATAAGCAAAAAACTAGACACACCTCGGAAAAAATTGATGTTTTCGGCGAATATCTCCGTAACTATAGCACTTAGGAACACCAATTCTGGTACGCAGGTTCCTAGAAACAGCACAAATGCATCGTCATTCAAAATTTTGGTCTGCCACGCCCCCTCTTCCCACAAGAACTAAGCAAATTTTTCAAACTTACATGCCGTTTTTAAAGCATTTGGTAATATAGTACGGTATTGTAGTTCAAAATTTGTTTAAAGACAAATAATATTAAACTAACCTGAAAGTTGCATAAAAAGCCAACTATAAACAACTGAGCAATTAAACAACAAAGTAGCCCATGAAGCGCGTAATGAATGTAGTGGTTGCAACTAGTAGGGCAGCATGATATGGAACTTGCGTCAGTAAGCGCGGGTTCAAATCCCATCAGTGACTGATTTAAATTTTTTTTTTAAATTTAATTTTTAAACTTAAATTTTAAATTACAGTCGTATTCAAATATTAATTTCGAATACAAGGAGAGTACGGGGTCTTTTACAGTCGGCGCGCGAGACTGTAGCCTTTCTTACTTGTTTATAACTAAAAGCGGTCATTCTATTTTAAGCAGATCGCGACAATAATAACAATAAGGACTACTAATGCAGACACACACACACACATACAATTGCGCACTGAAATTAATATGGATTGTGTCTTGATTGATGGGCGGGGCAATATGTCTTGCCAAAAATACTAATAATAGTTCTAATTGTTGTAATAATTTCAAAAATATGATTTTTAATTTTTCTATTGTTTTTCTTATCACATTTTGTGGTTCTTTGCCTTCGTCTCTATGTTAGAGCTGCCTGATAAAATAGTAGCAGCTGCAGCCGCCGTCGTCGCCGCAACCTGAACAACAACAGTTGCGTTGAAGTTGTTGGCAACCAATGCACGAACTGAGCGGCAACTGCTGTTACATCTCTTTGTATTTAGATATTTATATATATGAGTGTTTAAATGTATGTGTGCGACTGCGACTGCGACTACGGGTTCGACACAATGCATTGGTATTCGTTTCTGGTTTGCCGCTCTCTTTGAGCGTGCGTGCATGTGTATGTGTAGTACGCTCTTGCTCTCTCGCAGCGACGTTCCACTGCCATATTATTTCAAATTCATGACTCCGCCCCTAAATGCGCAACACTGTGTTCCAATTTCATGCCGTTTCTTATGTACAACCCTGTTGTGTGTTTGCTTTTTGCTTTTGTATCTTTGCTGTGTGTTTGCGCCTGGCGTTTAAGAGCGCAATATTCATTATTTACTTAAGAGCTTTTGTTTTTGCTTTTCTTTGTATATGTGTCTCTGCTGCCCGCCTGTATATGTCTATGCGTGTGTGTATATTTATGTTTGTCCTGTTATGCATTTGTGTTGATGTGTCTCGTTTTCACAATTTAAAGGCATTCCCATTCCCTATCCCACACTGAAAATATTGTACAATATTAAATAAATATTTTACTTGCAAGGTAAAAACAATATTATGGTTTAGTCTCTTTTTCTCTTTCCCTCTCTATCTCTACCACTATCTCGTACTCCGCTTAATTTGGGCGATGTCAGTTCTGCTCTTCTTCTTGCTGCTGCTTCTGTCTAATTTAAAATTTATGCTTTATAAATTTTGTTGGGCAATTTAGTTTTGTAGGTGCAGTAGTTTTCCTTTATTCTCTCTTTTCATTTTTATGAAAATTTTATGATAATGTCAACTATTCTGCAAATATTACGAAGGAAAAGATTTTTTCTTTCTTTCTCTCTGTCTCATTTCTTTATATACACTATTTTATTGGCATTTTCTTTTTGCCTGGAAAAACTCACAACATTTCATTTGCAATTTTCTTTTCATGTTTGCGTTTTATGACTTTTTCTCAGCACTTCTTGCTTGACACGCCCACTTTGACGCCCACGCAAGCTCCTATGGCAATTGGCAACATCTGCGTAATGCAATTTTCTTTGGCATGCCAACAAAAATGTTCTCTCCTGTGCAAAATTTCTTACTTCATTTTCTTACTTTTCTTTATTTTTCAGTTTTCCTTAGCAATTTTAATTTCTTGATGCTACTGCATTCAACGACTCTGGCAGGATTTGAGTGTATGGCCAAGCCCCGAAAGACATTTAAATTGCTATAAAAATATTGTATGAATCCATACGAATGAAACAAATCGAGTTTTATTTTTAACTTTCAAACTGAATTTTTAAAAATTCAAAAATTGTATCATAATTGGTCACAAAATTATTATTTTTTTTTTATTAACGTTATTTATAAAATTTTCAACAATTTTATATATTAATTTGGTAAGAGTTTAAGTATCGAAAATAGCTAGGTACTCAAACTTAAATAGTTTTCTAAAAATGTTCTTAAATAAAATTTATTTCTAAAGTACTATGACTTCTAATTTTATACGTATTTATTAATTTATTATTTTCAACATTATTATTTTTAAGCATAACATTTCAGTCCTGGAAATTAAATATTAGTAATTTAACGTAACAAAATGAATTTTCTAAATAAAAAAGATTTTATAATTTATTAAAGGTATAATTTTCGTCATTTAAGAATATTTGATAAAAAAAATCAATTTTTTTTACATGTTTTAAGAAATTTAAAGTAATTGCCGTTTTATGCGCACTTATTCTAATGGTACGTTTGTTATTTATAAGTCGTTTAAAGACAAATTATATCAAACTATTCTGAAAGTTGTATAAAAATGCAACTATAAGGAAGCGAGCTACCGCATAATGTTTAAGCGCAATGTCAATGCGTGCGAGCAAGTGAGAGAAACATTCAAGCATATGAACGATCGTTTTCGCTGCATGCATGACCAATAGTATAGAAACCCACATGTATATGTGCATACAGACAAACAGATTTATGTTTGACTATGCTTTGTTTGTTTGTTTTTTTTTTTTTTTTAACGTGTTCTAAAAGATGTGCTATCCATTGTAATGCCTGTATACCGCTTTATTTAGGGAATAAAAGCAGAGAGTATTATACTGTCGGGCGCGTTCGACTGTACTTTTCTTTGTTGTTCTTTATATAAATTTTCGTATATTTAAAATTTAAATTGCTATTCGCAAAAGTTTTGAAACATAACGAGTTGGGCACAGGATGTTTTAGTGCTTGAAGAAAATTTATATATGACAGAAAAAAATGTAAGTCCCGTGCATGCATATATTTTTATTAGATCTCTGCCTAAATGATCGGCCCATAAAATGTGCGAAAAGTTCCTTTCTGCCAATGTACCATTTTAAGGACCGCATCCTGAATGTCTTTTGTTGAAAGTTTATAACTTTCTGGCCAGAAAAATGATAATAATTCAAAGCCAGACAAAAGGCGAGCTCAGTTCACCTGAAAATTTATGGTGCCCCACGCTTTCTACTGACACTTTCCACCACCTAAAACCCCAAATCTAATGCTTCATCTCTTGGGCTAGTTTATTCTACAGTTTTTCGCTTTTTATTTTGCTCTTTTTTGGGGTATTTTAAATTTGGCATAACGGCGCATTTTATAGTTCGGGAAGCTCGTAAATACCTTGGCAGATTAGAGGAGGAGGGAAAGGGGGAGGATTCTGCGAATGCCACCAAATCTATGCCAAATTTTGAATACCCTTATTTGGAATAAAAACATATTTTCTATTGAAAATCTTTATAACTAAATAGTAATAGTTAAAAAGTTAATACATTTACAGGGTATAATTGATGTCTCTTTCTTTTCTCGTTCTCTGCTCGCCCAAAAGCAAGCAGCCCAGCTATATTATCATATTACTTTATATATTAGAGATTCTATAGTAGATCCCATATTCTATATGTATGTCTTTTCCACTTGCTTCCCTTATTCTCGGTTCTAATTTTCATATTTTTTCATATATTGTTTTTTTGCTGACTGACTTGTGAAAACTTTGCTCAGCAGTTTTTGACATTTTGTATGATGGATTGCATTTTATGCTAATTGAGTTTAAACACACTTACATACATCTTTTGAGCACTCCACCCCTGAGTTTTCCGCTTCGCTTTTTTTTCAGTCATTGCCTTTTTTTCAGTGCTGACAACTTTTGTCAAATATGTGGTTCGTCTAGAAGGGTTTTCTGAAGAGGTTGAGGGCTCGGAATGCCACTAACAGACCGATGAGTAAAACTAGAAAGAGTTTTTGTTCTCTAAAGCTCTAAAGATACTTTGGTATTAAAGTTAAAAAGGAAAATCTAGTTTGAGAAAGTTCGACTGTAAACAATATATTTAGTTTGCTATTTATTAGACAAATATTAATTTAAAAATTCTATTTTTGATTTTTTATAAGCGGTAAGCAAAATTAGATTTTTGAGATTACTTGGTGCTTAAAATAAATTGATAATAAATTTTTTGCTTTTAGTGAACGTGTGTGTAACAAATATTTTTTCAAAGAAATCCATTTATAAAAAATATTCTGGGATATTGACCTTGTAAATTCATATACCTTTTTTTTCAGTGTAGTCCCATTCTTATTCGCCCTTCATCGTTGACTAAACTACTAACACAACACGTGGCAATTTTTAATTTGAATCTCAATGCAAATTTCTATTAAAAAAAATGGTTTAAAATGCCAAACTTGTCGAGCCAATGAAAGAGAAATACAAATAGGAATTTCCTATGGAAAATGAGGAAGTAGCCTCTTTTTGTATGTTTTCTGAGCCAGTATAGTTGCAATGCACGATGATGATGATGATGTATGATGATGGATTGTCAACTTAATTACAACGCCAAACAAAGAGGGAAATTGCGCAAAACACTTTCCACATTTCCACATTGTGGTCGCTGTTTTTAATTCTCTGATTTCCCAATGCCGATTGCCTTTGCTGTATGCAAAAAGGCAAGATACACACACAAAAGATTTAAGGGACACGTTGCAGGATCAGTAGGAGGGGCAGGATCAGGAGCAGAGTCGGAAGCAGGGACGGGGCGTGACGGCTTAACTGCCTAACCTTCCTGCAATGGTTTGTCGGTATCGTATGCATATGTGTGTTATAGTGGGTCCTTAAAAGCACCACTTTGAGTCTGCATAATACTCGTAATTACGCTATCACATTCCACACACACACATTGTTCGCGCTCTTGATAAGCGTAGCATCGTAAATTAGAATGTTTTTGCTTTTTCACACAATTAAAGTCAACACATACACACACACACACACATGGCCCGTGGGGACGCAATTAAAATTTTCAAATGCCACGTCAAGTTTTCATTTCTCCCATTTTCCTTTTGCCTTCTCCCGTTAGTTTAGTTGAGTTTTGGCTTTTCCAGTGATATATGTGGAATTTGTGGTTTTATGTAAATATATCAAGACATTTATAGTTGAAAAAGAGACACGATTTCATTAACTAACATATGGAACAAAAGTAGTGAATTTTGAGACCTTTCTCTTGCTAAATACTCCACTAAAATCAGCTCAATCATTCCGCTAATTGACCCTTAACTCGTACTCTTAACTTATCTATCAGCTATCTTTATCTTTGGGAGAACATGTCTTTTGCCCAAATGGAAAATTTAAATTCATTTTACAGACACTCGATTGTTTCCTTCTGCTGTTTCTCTATGTCTTCTGCTAACTTGTTCTTTTCGGTCGGCCTTTTTTAATGGCATCAATTAAAATTTTGCGTACGTGACAAGAATTTTGTGCTGCAAGTTGAAAGTTTCCACTTTTGATGTTCGTTCCGAAGGAGCAACAACAACAAAAATGGAGAACAACAACAACAAAACAATGCATCAAAAATTATGAAACTTTGAAGCGTAAAATTAAAATTGGCAAGAGGAAGAGCAAGAGAAACAAGTGAAGAAGATCCGTCGAAGAAATCGACTAGAAGTCCAACTCGGTTGACCTGAAAAAGAAAAGGCCAAAAGAAGCCAAATGTTGTGGGCGTTACCTTATGTTGCACCAACAACCTATAACACTCAACTGGCTGATCTTTTGATAGAGTCAATATACACAATGTATATGTTTTATATTTATGTATTTGTGTGTTTTTGTCTTAATTTAACAGTTGCCAACCGTTTATTGAATTCGTTTAATGAACGACGAAAAACTGTATGAGGAAAAGGTAAAGGTAAAAAGGTAATTTTTTTTATATAAAAATACATTTGTGATTACTCGCAAAGAATGAACCATTTTAAGCCCTCCATTAAAATACATTTTTATACTCTCTGCAAGAGTATATTGGGTTTGTGCAAATTCATGTAACAGGCAGAAGGAGGCGTGGCAGACCCCATAAAGTATATATATTCTTGATCAGCATCACAAGCCGAGTCGATATAGCCATGTCCGTCTGTCCGTCTGTCTGTCTGTCTGTCTGTCCGTATGAACACACAGATTTCAGAGATGGTAAGAGCTACAAGTTCGAGTTTGGTCTCAATCGACTCGATATTTAGTCAGTCAATACAAGAATGTTTTTTTTTCGATGCCACGCCCCATTCGCCCACAATGAGTAAAAAACCCGTCACACCTCGAAAAAAATCTATGTTTTCGGCGAATATCTCAGTAACTATGGCACCTAGGAATACCAATTTTGGTACACGTGTTCCAAGAGACCGCATAAATGCAATGACATCAAAAATTTTGGGCTGCCACGCCCCCTTTTTCCGCAAGAAATAAAAGAAAATTTCAAACTTGCATGCCGTTTTTAAAGCATTTACTCTTATCGTACAGTGTTGTTATTGTTTTAATTCGTTTGAAGACGTATCATGTCAAACTCTCTTGAAAGTTTCATAAGAATCCGACCATAAACAAGAAAGAAATTAAGCAACAATGATTTTATTCGAGAGAAATTAGTGCGAGAGAGACAGAGCTAGTCGTGCCGACCAATAGTATTCATACACACATATGTATGTGCATACATTTAACGTCAAACGAATTTATATGTACATACAGACAAATACATGTATATTCGATTATGCTTAGCCTTTTTTATTGTTTTAACGTCTTCTAATACAAGAACTATCTATAGTAATATCCGGATACCGGTTTAGGGCACTGTAATTGGGAATAAAAGCAGAGAGTATTATACGGTCGGGCGTGTTCGACTGTCCTTTTCTTTCTTGTTAAAACTACATAATGTTTCATTCGCTACAAATTTATTTTTAATGATGTTTTTGAGCATTTTTTTAATGTTTTACAAGGAGGCCAATTGGTGTATTGTAACCACTGTTCAGAAACTAACTAACTCTCAAACACCATGAACAAAAATAAGCGAATCTCATTGAAAACTTCTTAGATTTTTAATATATTTAAATCAAACTCATAACGTGTTTATGATATTTTTCTTAATATTTTGAATGCACAATTATGTAATTAAATCCGAATGGGAACATACTGTAACCCTTTTTGAGTGCTGTGTCTTTGCCACGCCGAATATTTCAAATATTACGTTAATTTGGTTTAAATTACGAAACAAAATTTGTTCATTCTAAGTGTTTTCAACCGATATTACCTTTGGGAGCTATATGATATAGTGATCCGATCTGGCCGATGTTAATTTATGAATTGTGGGCAAAGAAAATACTAATATGTACCAAGTTTCGTCCATAAAAGCTTTAAAGCTGAGAGACTAGTTCGCATAGAAAAAGACGGGCAGGCAGACGAACATGGCTATATCGACTCAGCTGTTGATGCTGTTTAAGAATATATATACTTAACGAGGTCGGCCACGACTTCTTTAATGGGGGATAAACAGCACATTTAATCAATAACTTCTGATCTATGCATATCTTGCGTCTTTCACGATTGAGTTATGAAATTCTTTTGACTTCCATAGCATAAAAATTTATTTCTTATGTACTCATACAATATGGCTTTTAAAATGTCTTTAAGTACAGTAGAATCCGTTTAGAACGACCGCGTAAAGCGTCCGACCGGTCATTGCGACGAAAATTCGATGAATTGTTTGGTCCTAATGCAAGCTTGTAAGAAAGAGTCTCCGCTCTTAATGACAAACCGCTTATATCGACGATATTTTTCACAATTCAACCGGCTATTGCGACGTGCTGAAAAAACACACAGTTTTTTCTTCTTTTTTCCAAGAAAAATTGAATGCGTAAATGCTCAAAATGTAAAATAGAGAGCAAAATACACAAAAAAGTGCTCATTTCTTACACACTCGTCGATAAGGCAATGCCGTCAAAACGAAAATGCTTCTCCGTTCTGCGCTTGGAAGTATTGAACTAAATTTAATATATATATTTTAATTAAAAAATCAAAATGTTTTTCTTTCTAACTTTTTGCAAACATGACAACAACAAAAAAAAATTTTTTTTTTTTTTGCTCCATATGATTAAAGCGTCTACCGGGTTTAACGACGTAAAATCGGCGGTCCCTTGAGTGTCGTTATAACCAGATTTCACTGTATTTAAAAATTTCAATGATTCATGAATATTTACTTCAATTTATTTATACAAAAATTGTTATTATTAAGGATCGTGGCATTTGGAAACATTTAAGACTTATAAAACTTATACAAATTCTCCCCATTTTGATAATTTTTTATAGAACAGTCTAGCTATATTTTTTGGTAATGGCAGCCCTTTCCCTCTCCCCTTCTCGTACCCAATCACTTGCCAAATGCCAAAGCCGCAGCGCATTTATTTGTGCAATGGCGCGTGAAATAAATGTCAACCGCAACTTAAACCGCATATGCTGATAGCGCTGGGTTTGTAAGACTCCTCTATCCCATCGCCTTCTTTCTCTCAGCTTGTTCCTGCTGCCTTCTTATAACCTGAGAAACCACCCGAGACCATGTAAGAGACCGAAACCATTACACATGGCCCAGACGGAGGCACATGTTCAGAACTCGGGGAGATATGAGTCGTGGCTTTATCTTTTTATTGGCTGCCGTCGTCGACTCCCAAAACACGAAAAAAAAACATTACGAAATTCACATTTTTCCAATAAATTTTTATTCGTTTGTCCCCCTCGTCGGTTTCTTTTTTTTTTTTTTGTGATGTTAATATTGGCAAAACTGCGATATTTATAATGTGTGAATGGTATGGATTATGATTATGATTCCAGTTCCGATTTCTGTTCCTATCGCGACACTATGGGGACCAGGACTTGATTCCATATATAAGCGTTAGCAGTCGTTTCGATGAATGTGGCTAATAAAATTCAAATGCAACAAAGTGTCGAATCGAATGGAATCGATGTGAATGTGAATGTTTATGTGGATGTGGACATGGTCAAAGCTTCAACGAAGATTGATTTGGCGGAATAAATGGAGCTGCAATGGGAAAATAAGCAAAGAGCGGAAAGTCCTGTGGGGAATGAACTAACTTGACTGCAAGTGATTTTGACTGGTTGCCTGCGAACACACGTATTATTCATTGTTCTTTTGCCCTGGCAGGAAAGCAAAAAGGGCAGACGCCCTCGACGAGTGATGTCCAAAAACAAAAACAACAACAAAAACACAGTGGAAAAGCCGAGGAAAAAATTGGCCAGACGGCGACAAAGCGCAAATAAATTTTCGATGGCCACGAGATTTGGGAGGAGGAATGAGAGTTGGTGAGAAGAGAGAGGAGTGCGGTGAGTGAAGAGTCTAGAATGGAGCTTAACAGACATTTAAACGTTTTTACAAGCCCATGAAATGTCCTTTTTGCCAGCGGGACAAAAAGACAAACGACGGCAAAAACATCAGGGATGGAGAAATCAACGAAGAGAGAGGAGTACCGGGGACTACAGAAATTGGGAGTATAGACCAGCACATTTAGTCAGTCAATAAAACTTGTTAACGCCGTAATTGCCAGCAATTTATTTATGTGGCCCAACATGAAGGAGGCTCGAAGGAGTAGGAGTGAGCGCATGCTTTGCAACTAGTTCCAATTTTGGAGCACTGCTAGTACTAACTATTAAAAATTCATTAGAAAAACACACATAAATTGGAAAAAAACACGCACGGGGTGGTGAACATTGCGAATACTTCAGCCGTACCTTAATTAATTTCAATTGGTTCGCAGTCTTGACCTCCGACTTCCAACTTCGTGTTCAACTGCATCTACTACTACTCCTCTGACTCCACGTCAAACTCCGTCTCAAACTTCATTTCCGTCCGGTCAAACGATACTTAAACTTATGCATGTTTTGTAAAAATTATGTTGTCGCAAGTGTTTTTTTATTTCAGTTACTGTGGGTGTTGAAGTAGTTTAATGTGAGATAACCATATGGGAATGGGCATGACGAACTACATCATGTTGCGAGCAGAAGTCGGCAGAGCGTTCCAGTTACAAATACCCGACTAACTTACTGACATGGGCATTTATTAACTACCCAATGTAGTTGGCTTCTTTATAGATTACCAATTCAGATAAAATTCTTTTTAAATAATTACCATTTATGAAATTTTATAGTGATTTTGAACTGGTGACTTAAGTAGAATTCAACCAGTATCAGCTATTTCTCTGAACTTTTAATAGTTTAATAGTTTGTCACTAAAATAGAATATTATTCGAATATTATTTTACCCTGTATTAAAGACTTTAGGCACGCCCCAGGCGGTAAAAGCTAAAAGGCTGATATTTTCTATAGCTTCGTTAAAAATCCCAAAGTTTCAGATAATCACAGTCCTATGACTGCAACGGTAGCAGCGTCTTCAAATATTGATTTGCCATGCACTTTTTTCCTACTGTGTTTTGTTCCTAGAAAAATGTGACACTTTTCTTAGGCTTTTATTGCCCATCGTTCTGTCGGCAAAAGATCAAATAACTTCACATTGTATTTACAGACAAACAAATGACAATTTGCATAAATGTCGAGACAATGGCGACCCTCCCACCGCGTATCAGCCTTAAATATCCAAGACCTACACCTCTTCTGCTTTCTCTGGCTACTCCTCCGGTCCCATCTACCATTAAGCTTTATCAAAGGCGTGACTGGGGAGAACTGTGGGCCGTTTGAGACGAACATATGTTGTTGTTGTTGTGGCTGGTGTTGCTGTTTTTCACTTTCTTTTTATTGTTGTTTTCACGCCGAGCAACAAGCTCAATCCCCAACACTGTGAACATCCCTTCCCAACACCCTTTTCCATTGCCTATTTTCCATTTTTCGTGGAAGGCTCAAAGCATTTTGTTTCATGTGTCAAATTTAAAATGACAGCAAATTTAATCGATTTACGTTTTTGTTGCTCTGATTTGTACGGAAACGTTCACTGAATGATTCGAGGGCAAATTCAGCACACATTAAGGGGTTTCCGCAGATATTGAAAGAGACAGAAAGAGTGGAAGAGAGTGGGCTAAGAATTCAGTCAACGACGCAACTTCTTCAGATGTTTTATTTATAATTAATTTATGCAGCCTTAAAATGGAAAATTGTTGCATAAAAGTTTTTCAACATGGCCATTGGGATGCAACTTTGTATGTACAACAAAAGTTAATTGAATTGAAATGTCGGTTTGACATGATATCGTATATTCAATTCGAGTAACAACAATTTCTCCACTTGTTGCAATTATTTAGCATAAGTTGTTTTTGTTGTTGATGGTGTTGTTGTTGTAAAAACGGTTTATGTTTTCTGTATTAAGTGTCTGCCTTCGGGCCTTCAACTTATTAAATATTAAAATTTGTATATATTTTAAAATTAGCCATAAAAAAACTTGGATCTCTTGGTTGGCAATTATTTGTCTTGTAATTTAACAGATTAATATCATGAATGAAAAAATAAATTAGGGAACCTGCGCTCACCGGAGGCTTTTGTAACACTATCCGGCGTATTGATCTACATATCCAAAATTATTAAATTAACATTTTGCCCAACTTCACATAAAAACTAATATTCCTACATCATGCCTTCAAAAAGTTTCTATAACGAACACCCAAGTCGTCATACCCTGTGTGTTTTAGGGTATGAGCTTTAGGAAAATGATGTGGAAAATTATTTAGTTGTATGAAAAATAAAACAAAGAATGAAATTAGAGTTTCTTTAGACTCCGCGACGGTTAAGAAATTAGAGCTTTATAACCAATTTGCATGACAGATTGATATTAACTAAGGTTTTAATATATCTTCGGGACTGGAGACGTAAATATATAGATAGCATATATAATATTTTTAATATATTATGTAAATTTAGGCATAATCGTTTGTCGGTGAATTTTCCCAGACAATGAAACAAACAGTATATAAAGAAAGCTTTGAGTAATATAAATTTCTATACTCAAATCAACGATTTAATCAAATACAACCAAATTATATTTGCACAAAGATCAGAAAGTCAAAAGGGCTACTGAAACAATTTCATTTGATTTATAGAAATACCACACTGTCCCGACCCCATTTTACATGCAGAGGGTCTACCAGGACTTAATGAAGTTACAAATCAAGTCGCAGTCTGGTCCCTGAATTTTCGTGTTTATTTTCTGTGCTCCGTTCTCTGTTTGCCTGCATGCAACGAGTCTATGACAAGCTCACAAAAGTTCAACTTTGATGATACATTGTCGCTGAACAGAAACTGCAGCAACTGTTTGTATGTGTGTTTGTGTGTGTGCACAACAAACGCATATATGTACATATAAAGAGATATAGTAGTCTCTCAATTGCAGTTGCAGTCGAGTGTCTCGCAGTTCATTGTTTTCAGTTTTGAGCTCGTGTTTGGGGTTCTGAATTGTACAGAACTGTAACGAGTTGGAGCCGGAGTTGGAGTTGGGGTCGGAGATGGTCCTGGGGATAAAGGGAAGTAGTTAAGGGATGGGATGGTCCAGGGACCTGCAAGAGCCACTGGTTTATGAAATGAAAGCAAAGATAAGCAACGAGCCGAGTCGATCCAAAATCCAAAATACATTGCAAAAAACCTTTTTTCGGCAGTGGTGGCGGCAAATTGCATTTTGCATGCGACGACCCATACGTGTTGTTGTGGTCTCTAGGGCGAGGGATTTGGCGGGGGCGTGCCCTGCTGCAGAGACTGCACACAGAGATGCACACGGTCAGATACGTAGATGAGAGTAAGGGAGACGTGAGAGGGAGAGTGATAGAAGTTGGAGTGGGACAATGTCAGCAAGTTGACAATGTGCGAACAAATAATTCCATCAGCAAGAACAAAAGCGTCGAGTGATTGTTTGGGTGGCGACGCCTCTCAGCCCTCTAAAGCATCAACCTTACGCCAACCACCCCAACTACCTGGGCCGACAACCACAAAGATATGTTTACGTACATATGCTTATGCAGGGACTGCAACAGCGGAGGAGAGCCGAGTGTGCAGTCTTCGAACACTTCCGAACAACACTTTTCCCCATCACGATTAGCACAGATACAATTTATGGATTGCAAGGGGAAACGAAGGAAAAATAGGGGGAGAAGGGGTAGGTGAATGTTTTTGCATTTTGGTACAAACACTCACACACAAACATACACTCTCTGATCATTATTTGAAGTAAGCATATATGAAAGCTACATTTCATCTGATCCAGCTGACAATGCTTAAATTTATAAAAAAAAAAAATTAAAAATTAAAATAGTTCTGTTTGCAATAAAATGCACGGTATGTTTACTGAGTAATGTAATTAAAGATATTATTATTCAACTCTCCAAGAAGTAGAGAGTGTACTTCAAGATATTTTTATTGAAGAAATATTTAAAAATAGTTTAAAATACTGTTGATTAACCCTATTATAATCTTGTAACGAAATTTATATGCGATTGAGATTATTTGTTTATTAAAATATAAGATAGAGGATATATTATAAGCTCCTAAGAGAAGACTAAAGTTCAAATTATAGAAATACCCAAACTTTATAGCACGAGTATTGAAAGAAGAGAAACACTATAAACGATCAGGAAAACTATGAAACAAGTAAGTAAAATTCAGTAGATCGCGCCCGACCGTATAATACTCTCTGCTTTTATTCCCAATTATAATGTTAAAATCGGTATCCCGTTATTACAACAAATAGAACACGTTAAAACAAAAAATACTACGTTCAATCGAACATATGTACATATATTTATTTGTATGCACATACAAATTCGTTTGACCTTATATGTATGCAAATACATATGTGTGTATGTATACTATTGCCGCCAAACATGCATCATGTTTGAATATATGCTTGTAACCGCTTAAACATATACTTTTTAACCTGGTAGATCGAATGTTTATTGTTGGATTTTTATGCAACTTTCAGGATAGTTTGATATGATTTGTCTTCAAACAAATCATAAATAACAATACTGTACGATAAGCACAAATGCCTTAAAAAAAGGCATACAAGTTTGAAAAGTTTTTTATTTCTTAAGGAAAAAGGGGGCGTGGCAGCCAAAAAATTTTAAATGGCAGTGAATTTATTTATACCAAAATTGGTATTCTTAAGTACCGTAGTTACTGAGATATTCGCTTAAAAAGTTTATTTTTTTCGTGGTATGTCTAGTTTTTTGCTCATTGTGGGCGAATGAGGCGTTGCATCGAAAACAAGTAAGAAAAGTACAGTCGAACGAGCCCGACCGTATAATACTCACTGCTTTTATTCCAAATTATAATGTCAAAATCAGTATCCGGATATTACAATAGATAGTTCTAGTATTATAACACGTTACCACAAAAAAGACAATTTATAATTGAACATAAATATGTTTGTCTGTATGCACATACAAATTCGTTTGACGTTATATAAATGCACATATATATTTATATATGTGTGTGTGTATACTATTGCCGCCACACATGCATCAAAAGAGTTCGAGTATATGCTTGTATGTTTCTGTCGCTCTCGCACTCATGCATTGACTTAAATATTAACTTTATAATTGGTAGCTCTGTTGTTTGTTGTTGGATTTTTATGCAACTTTGAGCATAGTTTGATATGATTTGTCTTCAAAGGAATCATAAATAAAAATATTCTACGATAAGAACAAATGGCTTTAAAACGGCCTGAAAATTTAAAAAGTTATTTTTTCTTACGGAAAAAGGGGGCGTGGCCAGCCAACAATTTTAAATGGTAATGTATTTATGCTGTCTTTAGGAACAGGAATAACAAAATTGGTATTCTTAAGTGCCGTAGTTACTGAGATATTCGCTTTAAACATCTACTTTTTCCGAGGTATGTCTAGTTTTTTGCTCATTGTGGGCGAATGGGGCGTGGCATCAAAAAAAAAAAAAGATTCTTGTATTGACTGACTAAATATCGAGTCGATAGAGACCAAACTCGAATTTGTAGCTCTTACCATCTCTGAAATCTGTTTGTTCATACGGACAGACAGACGGACAGACAGACAGACGGACAGACAGACAGACGGACAAACAGACAGACGGACAGACGGACATGGCAATATCGACTCGGCTTTTGATGCTGATCAAGAATATATACACTTTATGGGGTCTGCCACGCCTCCTTCTGCCTGTTACATACATTTGCACAAACCCAATATACTCTTGCAGAGACAATAAAAAAAGATTCTTGTATTGACTGACTAAATATCGAATCTATAGAGACCAAATTCGAATTTGTAGCTTTTACCATTTCTGAAATCAGTTTGTTCATACGGACAGACAGACGAACGACGGACATGGTTATATCGACTCGCCTTGTGACGCTGATCAAGAAAATATATACTTCATGGGGGCTGCCACGCCTCCTTCTGCCCGTTACATAAATTTGCACAAACCCAATTTACTCTTGCAGAGAGTATAAAAAAGAAAGTTAAAGTAGATAAATGAGTTGGATCAAGGGTAGGGGTAGGTGTAGGGTACGAATCATACTTTAGAGTATTAAAGTCAGATGACAAAATAGTAACTGAAAATTAATCAAATATAAGAGAAGGATTTGACACTAGAAAGAGTAGTATAAAGAAGGGTAGAATAGTAGTAAATGTAGAAACGAAAAGTAGGCGAAGAAGTAGTAGGAAAGTAAGAGGGTCTATGCTTATGCAGGGAAAGAATCAGAAGTTCAAGTAAGAGCAGAAGGGGATTCAACAGTAAGAAAATGGGATGCACATGTTGGACATGAACTGTAGAGTTAACAGACAAAAATGCAGTAGCAATAGTGTGAAGAGTGTTGGAATGGAAATTTGAAATAGGAATAGAACGGGAGAAGTAGTAGGAATAGAAGTAGGAGCAGGACATAAGCATCGGGAACAAAAGAAGCACCACGCGTTTGAGCAGATATAAAAACACAATATACCTGGAAATAACACTTTTATTAGCTATCAATTCATATATTTGATTGCTCATTGGTTAACGTACTTGCCAGCCAATTCCAGGTCTGCATCGTGCTGCTTCATGGTTACACCTGGCCGTACTTCAGAGCCTGCCCCTCCATATGACAGGACCGGCAGACTAAATAGTCCTTGTTCATTTGTCGAGCTCTCGGTCTCTGTGTCGGTGTCGGTATAGGTCTCAGTTTCGATGTCGGTCCCGGAGCACAACGAAGGCAATATTTTGTGCATGCAAACAAAAAATTTACATATAAATGCGAAAACGCATTCAAACTAACAAAGAGCAATGGCAAGCGTATATACACCAGAGTATGAAGGAGTTAAGGATCTCGAGAGTACAGCGGGGTGTACGCTGAAAATAGGGGCAGAGCTCTGTGTGCAGTGAAATAAATAACATTTTTGTGCGAACGGCCATCGAAAATGTACGAAAAAGTAATTAACTTGTGGCTGGACAAGGCGGGAAAAACGGTTGCAGAAACTACTCCCCCTCCATAGTCATCGCCGTACTCTTCCTGTGCGCTCCCTACATGCTAGCATATGCAAATTTGACCAAATTCAATGCGCTTTTGGCTAATGGTGGCCATCGTTGTCGCCGGTCGGCCATTGCACAACTCAATTGCATGCAGGGAAGAGTAGAGTCGGTCACGCCCCTCACACTTTATGTACACACGTATTTCGCGTATATATACGAATATATGCGCACATAAATATATATATATATATATATATATATATATATACAAAATAATATCATTTGCGATCAAAGTAATTATTTTGCTTTGGTCTACAGCATAATTACAGCCTGGCTTGGTACTGCATGGCCGGCTCTTTCGTTTGGTTGGCTGACTGTTTAGTTCACTTCGACTGCGACTGCACTACGAATGGCCCACGAGGTTAGTAGTATGGTGAACGGTAATGGGTCCTCTGTATCGCTCGTGGTTGACATTTTTTTCAACAATTCTGGCGGCCATTTTGGCACCCTTCTTTGCCCCTGGACTGAACTTTTCCAAATAAAATGTCGCAGAATGCGCAAAATATGCAAATGTTAGCCATTCTCGAGCCCATGACAACGCCATTTTGTGCATGAACCTAGAAAACAAGCTCTGCCATACGAC
Source organism: Drosophila parthenogenetica (assembly GCA_035047505.1). Lineage (NCBI taxonomy): Eukaryota > Metazoa > Arthropoda > Insecta > Diptera > Drosophilidae > Drosophila > Drosophila parthenogenetica. The sequence goes on along the minus strand of JAWNPM010000122.1, from coordinate 3,258,956 downwards.
TATTTATACTCATACTCCTATTCGTTTTCATACGCGCTCTCGTTTGGCTTAAAACTTTATAGTTGCAGGCATAACACGAAAAACTAAAATTAATTTATGTCACTCTCGAAAAATGGAAAATTGCATGCTACGAGGGGAACTCTTAAACTTTGGTATTATAGTACCTTAATAGAGTTGTAAATTGCATAGGAGTTGAATGTTTACTATATAAAAACCAATCATGTTTTTACTTTTTCCCATTAGAATAATATTAAGATAATAGTTATGATAAGGTGGCAGATGATGCTTTGAAACTAAAATGATTATATAAAAATCATATCACCAAGGTAGAAAAATTCTTTAATTTACACATTTAAAAAATTTTGATAGTTAAAAAAAAATTATCAAAATTTTTTACATATATCATTAATCGGCTTAATATAGTTATTGCAAAACAAAAAATATGAAGAAAAATTCCAGCGGTTGAACATAAAGTACTGACTTCGAATTTGATAAGAAAATGTAATCGAAATGCAGAGTCCAAAGCGAAGTAGCGGATGCGGCAACAGCATCAACAGCAACAACAGCATTGGCCTCAGGCTATACCACCAAACTGCATTCCAAATCAACAACAGAAGCTAACAAAACATGCATCAAACTCATCCACATCCTCATCAGCAGCAGCAAAAGTAGCTTCAAAAGCAGCAGCAAATTCTGCGGCAACGGAGCAAACAACAGAGGCAACTTCAGGCGCAAAGTAGCAGTGGAAAATATACTACAATGGGATGATGATGATGGGAATGGGGATGGGATGGAAATGGGGAATAAGGTTGGGAAGGAGGGCCGCCCAGACATGTCTTGGTCTCGCTTGATTCTGCCTTATTCCGAAACAGTTCCAGCAGCAACTATTACGACAGGAACAACAACAACAGCAAACAGAAAAGCTGATACGAGGCTTATTACTTACCAAACAACTCTGGCAGCTCGTAATGAACTTGAGGCATTTGATTGACTTGACTCGCGTCTCGCGACTCCGGCTTCAGAATCAACTTCAGCTGCAACTGCGACGGAGTCTACGACTTCGCCATGCTGCAATGAAAAATCGCAACAACTGTTGAGGCTATGAATGAATGATGAATGCCATTCCGGTGCACAAGAAGGCGGACTCTCACTATCTCGCTCTCTGTCTCTCTTCATCATGGAAGCAATGTCTAAATGTGAATTTTATAGATTTTATACAAGGTGAACAAGGAGATGCCACAGTGGTGCCAAAGCTGTAAGCAATTCACAGAATTGACTAATGCCTCACCTAAATGTACATGGATAAGACACAATATTCTTATTCAAAAACAATGTACCCAGTTTAAGAACTCTAATTAAGCAGACTCAAAATTCTTACAGTGATACATTTTTCTTAACGTTTTTTCAACGGTTTTAACTACAAAATAGCTTTAGTTGTGTTAAATTGGCATTAAACTTTGGGTGCTGGATTAGTCAGTATTATTGATTAAAATTTTAAGCTCTTTAAATATTAATTCTCTAAACATGACATAAACAATTGATTTTCATACAAATAAAATATATTTTTGCCGAAACTGTTACTTAAAATTCAAAATTTTCCATCATGGTTAATAACATATTTGTTTGCTTAAAGATTTCAAAATATATGTAACAACCGCTACATAAAACATATTACAGTTATTGCCAAAAAGAGGTTTCTTTTTTTTTTTTTTGTACCCTATGAGAGGGTATATTGTGTTTGTTGTAGGACGCTGAGATTTCAGAGATGGCAAAAGCTAGAAACACCAAATTTGGTACATAGACTACTTTATTGTGCAGGTAGTTAAAGCTTAACTTTTATTTTTGCCACACCCAAAACTCAGTTTTGTCTTAATCGAACGACCATATTCTATAGGTGTCTTATGCCAAATCGGACGAAAACAGATTATTCGTGTTTCTTCTTCTTGCTTTGCAGCTTTTTGTTTTGATTCATCTATCGTTCCAGTTCTTTATAGTTCACTTGAGTGATTCAATATCGATAAATTTACAATGAGCTACAGCTACGATACTAAATGATCGATTAGTGACTTTTATCAGCTGTTCAGCTATATCGTTCGAGTTGCGTTTGCTAAAATCAATTGGATTCTGTTATATTTGATTTATTTGATACGCAAATTGAAGGTTTGTATATCTACAGGGTATCTTAAAGTCGGGGGAGCCTGACTGTACATTGATTATTGTTTAAACTTAAATTTGTGAACAAAAGGGTTAGATTCAAAAGCCAAATTGTTGTTTGAAACATAAACCACTGTAAGAAAATTATGTATTTATATGAACATAATTCAAGGAAACAGTTGCCCAAATAATTGGATTTTTATAATACCAATATATTAATGATACTTAATACGCTACACCTTGAGCCCATGCATTTTACAAAAACACAATTGTTGCACACTGTGCAGAGCCCTGCCGATGGAGGATGTGGCAAAACTTGAACAACGCGTAATCCTTGGTGTGTCTTGGATCCATTTACTCCTACGAACATCGACGATAAATATATATATGTACACATATATATACATATATATATATATATATATATAAATATGTATATAAAACAAGTAAGAAAGGCTACAGTCGAGCGCGCCGACTGTAAAAGACCCCGTACTCTCCTTGTATTCGAAATTAATATTTGAATACGGTTGTAATTTAAAATTCAAGTTTTAAAATTAAATTTAAAAAAAAAATTTGATTCGGTCACTGATGAGATTCGAACCCGCGCTTACTGACGCAAGTTCCACATCATGCTGCAACCCTACTAGCTACACCACACCATGCAGAAATTTGATTAATATATAATAATGTAGTTATTTAAAAATTAAAAAAATAATTAAATTTCTGGGTCTGTGCTGGGTTCGAACCGCAGACCATTGGCTGTTGCACCAGTTAAAATTCTTCATTTACATTTTTGTTTAAAATTTAAAAAAGTATATTAATAAGCTCCACTGTCGGGAATTGAACCTGCGCAGGATTCATAACGCGCCGCAACCCTATCAGTCGCACCACGCCCCACATTAAACAGAGATCCGATTATTTTCATTTACATATAATATTGTTATTATATAACAAGCACAAAAAAAAATATTTAATTTCTGAGTCTGTGCCGGGCTCGAACCGCAGACCATTGGTTTAGAAACAAACGACTAACCGCAACCCAACCCTGTTGCACCAGTTAATATTGTACATTTACACTTTTTCTGAAATTTAAAAAAGTATATTAGAAAATTTCACTGTCGGGAATTGAACCTGCCAAATTATACTCAACTTACGCAGAACACGCCGCAACGCTACTAATTGCACCACCACCTCCTTGTGAGACGGCTCCGATTATTTTCATTAAGATATAATAGTGCTAAATTATAAAATTTAAAAAAAAAATTTAATTTCTGAGTCTGTGCCGGGGTTCGAACCGCAGGTCTTGTGTTTACAACAGTGCTGCCAGTTTAGCAATTTAGTTGCTAGATCTGGCAACTTTTGAAAAAATTTGCAACTTTTCTTTTCAAAATGCTATTAGCAACAAATCTAGCAACTTTTTACTTTTTCTTAGCAATTTTAGCAATTTTGTTATAAAAAATGCAAATTTTATGTTTTTCTTCAGAGTTTTTGAATATTTTTAACTTTTTGTCATCGATTGTAGAAATTACAATTGATATCCCAAATATCGGAACATATTTTTAATTCAGAGGTTCTATTATATGAACAACTTGTAGCGTTTAACAAATCTTTTAATTTGTTTGGTGATGGTAAAGCGATCAAAATTCCAAAAATTTAAAAGCAAAATTTTCGTGATGCCTTGCTTCAAGATGAGGAGTTCAAGCAAGGGACTCGTAAGGATTGCACTGATCCAACACATGCTTATTGTGCCTATTGCAAATCCTCAATAGGCGTAAAGCTAAATTGAGTTGATTAATTTGCTTTAATTTAAGTGTTGTCAGTACTAATTTTTACGTTTCTTTGAATAAACATGTATTTTTTTTTGAAAATTAACATTTTAATGACTTAGCAATTTTTCTGGCAATTTTCAGAAAATTTTTAGCAATTTTTAGCAACTTTTTTTTCCAAATCTAGCAATTTTAGCTTGGAAGAATCTGGCAGCACTGGTTTACAAGCAAGTGCGTGGCCCACCCGGACCACGCTCTCTTTGCAAACTACTGCGGCTAATGTATGTATAAACATACAGTTATCTCTTTTCTTTCAACCACGTGCATTGACAATGCGCTTCAAGTGACACTTTGTTACCTAATTGCTCGGTTGTTTATAGTTGGATTTTTATGCAACTTTCAGGGTAGTTTGATATAATTTGTCTTTAAACGAATCTTAAATTACAACACTGTACGATGAGGACAAATGCCTTAAAAACGGCATCGAAATTAAAAATTTTATTTTTTTTCTTGTGGAAAAAGGGGGCGTGGCAGCAAAAAAATTTTAATGGCACTGCATTTATGCTGTCCCTAGGAACCTGCGTACCCAAATTGGTGGTCGTAAGTGCTATAGTTACGGAGATATTCGCGGAAAACATCAATTTTTTTCGAGGTGTCTTTGGTTTTTTGCTTATTGCGGGGGCGGTAGGGGGCGTGGCACTGATTTGAAATAAACTTGATCTGCTCGCGAAAGTTACTGAATTTTTATTACAAATTTGGTGGTTCTAGCTCTTGTAGTTTAAAAGATCCAGGTGTTCATACAGACGGACGGACAGACGGACAGACGGACATGGCTATATCGACTCGGCTGTTGATGCTGATCAAGAATATATATACTTTATGGGGTCGGAAAAGCTTCCTTCTGCCTGTTACGCACATTTGGCTTCTGACAAACCTAATAGACCCCTATACTCTTTTTAAGAGTACGGGGTCTAAAAATACTTGTATATAAAGTATACGTATGTGTGGCGTAAAAGTGCTTTAGGCGCGGCACAGAGGCAGCAAGAAAAAAACAGCATCAGAGGCAGCGGAAGAGGCGGCGAGTGCGGCAGATGGCAGCTAAAAGATTGAAAGAATCCAGAGAGGTACTCGTACAAGAGCAGACGTCGATGAGTGCAGACATTGTGCATAATTTCGTATACGTTTTGTGAATTTGTAATTTCAAAATTATTATTGTCAGGGTTGCAAAAAGGAGGAGTCCAAGATGTTGCACACGTTCGAAACTTGATGGCGTTGATGTAACTCAGATTGCCAAACAACAAAAACAACAATAGCAACTTTCGTCTGATTGGAGAAATCTCTTCTCTTCGCCTTGTTCTTTCCAATTTGATTCGCTGTGTGAAGACATTAGCGGAAATGAAGCAAACTAAACTACAGACAGCACTAATTTTCTCACGAAATAAGAGGAATACAGACCGTTTTCGTATGTACTACTCACGGGTAATTTTCTGCCTATTTCACACACAACGCGTGTGTATTTCCTTTGACCAACTTTTCCTTTACCCTCAGCCCCTTTATTCCCTCCAACCCCCACAAATCTCGGGCACGCAGCGACCCATTAAATGTGCTTTTGACCATTTTTCCGCCGCGCTTGCGGTTATTTAAACGAATGAGCTCACAACCCACATATACATAAATACAAGGGCCACTGTATGGAAAATATATACATATTCCTGGCTGTATGTTCGACTTGTTGATACTCTGTACAAATACAAGAGTCCTTCACTTAGTTAAACTTAACTGATTAAGATTCACAACTATTTAAAGCACTTCCAAAGTAAGCTAAATTAACTATTTCGAAATTTTTTTTAGCCGATTGTAGACGATTTTTTAAATACATTAAGAGCTTTTTCATTTTTATAAGTAAAGGTATATGCCTTTAATGTGATTTTTATATGATATAAAACAATTCATATATATAGGAAAACCTTTGGCGTTGTTGATTTCACGCAAAACCCGCGCCGCAACTGAACCGAACTCAACTCAGCTCTCGACTGTTTACTCATGTAAATAATTAAGCAAAATAATGGTACAGCATAAACAGCAGCAACAATAGCAACAAAAACAATAACAAAAAGGTCCTTCGTTATGCGACAGTGATTTTTTTCATCATTATGAAATACACACATGTGCAAGTCTTTGAGTATGTATGTGTTGTGTGTATCAACAAAAGACAAAGTGATGTCCCTTGTTTGGCCTTTTTAGCCACTAGCCCGCTTACTATACCCTTTTACCGACCTCTCCCAATCAGTCCTCTACCACCCTCAAATGCCATCTCCCCATACATTTTTCACTTGCGTGTTCGACGTGTGAAAAATGGTCAGTTTTTTATATCGTATTGTTGGGAAGATAGAAATACTAAAGTAGAAAGGGTATTGAAGTATTCTCATGAATTTTTCAATCAATTTATGGTGCGTACAAATTATAATTGATTGTGTGTTTTTAATTTGCCAAAGGATGTAATTTAAGACAAAGGACATCAAATTTGAACAGTTAACAACAAATAAGTTAAAAGAAAAAACATAAAATAAATGGAATCTTTTTCAAATGATTTAAATGATTGCTTTTTATAGGCGTTATTTCCTAAAAAATCCTCAAAATGTACACTATTTTTAGCTTTTATTTAACCCCCAACTGATTCCAAATGCTCCAAGCTCGAAATGAAAATGGCGCCAAGTTGTTGTCTATTTACCTCAGCGCAAACAACATTTGCCAGCTGAAAAGTAAATTCTAAATGAATTATTGGATCCATTAGCAAAATCCATTTACACAAATTTAATGCAAAAGCCGCTTCTGTTCTGCAAGGCAGAAAAACTTTACACACTTCGTTAAACTTTTGGCAGTGGCTTGGATCTCCAGAGGTTGGGGTATTTTACAGGGGGAAGGGAAGTGTTTTTTAAGGATTCGGCATTTGTACTTCAAGGGTGGAGAGGGGTGGTGATAGGGATGGAAAGCAAAACTTAACAATTAAAAAACAAAAAAGAAAAGAAAGTACAGTCGAGCACACACGACTGTATAATACTCCCTGCATTTCATTCCCGATTATATGATTGTACATATTATTAAAATCGTTATCCAAGTATTATCATGGATAGTGCAGGTATTAGATCACGTTGAAAAAAGAAGACAAAGGTTATCTTCGGTTTGCCGAAGATTAAATACCTTTGCAGTCATGCATATTACGTCCATTTTGTTTTATTCATTTATTGTTCCTACGGTAGCTGTATTATATGGTAGCCCAACCGATTGTTGCTATGGTAGCCATATGATAGTCATACTTTGTGGGATCGGCCACGCCTCCTTCTGCCTGTTACGCACATTTCGCTTCTGACAAAGTTAATGGAACCCTCTAATCTTTTTATAAGAGTGGGGTCAAAAAATTATTTTTCAACCGATTGAACTGCGATCAGAGAGAATACACATAAATATATTCAAATAAGCTATTAAAAAAGATAGCTTTAAAACTGATAGACTAGTTCGCATAGAAACAGAGGGTGAGACGGACGGACACGGCTATATCAACTCGACTGTTGATGCTGATCAAAAATATATATACTTACATACTTTGCACAAACCCAATAAACTCTTGCAATGAGTATAAAAAGATTCTCAAACTAGTCAAGAAGAGACGAATAAATAATACCTTTAAAAAAAATTCAAAACAAAATGTTAGATAATTTTATGGTCACCTCAAATGGAAGAAATATTAAAAGCTTTTCAATATGTTGCATAGTTTGTGCTAAGTTTTACATACCCTGTACAAGAGTATGACAAGGATGCAAAGAAAACATTTTGAGATTAACGCATTATACGCAAAGGGTTGCTATTCAAGTTCTGGGACTTTGTTTTGAGTCTGCGACCTCGGCATTTGCATAGAAAAATAGAAAATGGAAAATTCGAGTGACGAGTTGCGAGTTACGAGTGACGAGGTCCGTGATATTGGCCTGTAGCGCAAATAACTTTCCTTTGGCAAATGGTGAGAAAGTTTAAGGGTTGGCCCGAGTGGAGATAATATTATTTTAATTTTTGGTAGAGTTAAGTGGAAGTAAGTTATAAGTCCATGTTTCACTTTGAATAATGCAGAAAAGCAGTTGATATTCGCCATAATTCAAAATGGGCTCTATTTGAAATAAATAATAAGTTTATTGCTTATTTTATCCAATAACGATTAAACCGGAAAAACAACAACTTTAATGTACTTCTCTCTGCGTAAAATAATTTATATAGTGATTTATATTGAATATTTACCACGACAGTTGGCGTCACAGCAATGGCTACTTTTTAATTTATTTACAAACCACTTAATTTGTTGTTATTCTGTTTTAATTACATTTTATATGCAGCGTTAAATATGAAATTAAAAATTCATATACGTCGAGTTTTTTCATCCCATCGATTTTTATGAGAATAATGAGAGTCGTTGCTGTTGATAATGCATTCATTTTCAAAACTAGCAAAAGTTTTACATATTAACATGTGTGCTACTTTATACATTGTGAAAATAACTTATCCTTTTAGGTTTTGTAGATTTTGAGTTAAATTTATTGTTGACATTTTGATTAAAACCTTTGTTTTGGCCTTTTACACCCAAAAAAGAGTAATCAAATATTATAGTGCATAGGGTATTTAAAAATCGATCACTTTTAATACATTGATTTTATTGAAATGAGTACAAAAAGTACATTTTAAGTTTGTATATTTTATTGATAATATTTACTTATTCCGCATAAAATATTTAACTTTTCTTTTATTTGAATTTACCGTGTGTCTGAATCATTAATTAAAAATTTAAAACCTACAAAGAAACAATAACAATTTAATACTGTTATTATTTGATTAATATTATATTCAACCCAAGTACATAAATAACAAGTGAGAAAGGCTACCCCGTACTCATACTAGTGTTTCTTTTTGGACCGATTTGTCCTTGTAGGCTATAGTTGGCCGATCCGGATCAAATTTGGTGAGGACAGTTATAATAGTACCATACACATAATGTGTGAGTTTATTTGCGATACCTCAACTAACACTACATGTCTTCATACAAATTTTATATATTTTTCCGACTTGTCCTATGGGAGCTATAGACTATAGTTATCATGCACGTATTGTGTGAATTTGGTCGTGATAGCTTTTATCGTTTTCAAGTTATGACGTTTTTTTAAATTTTCGGGGGAACTAAACTTGATCTGCTCGGGAGGTATTCAGACATTCCAAATTTTGTCTCCCTAGCTCTTATAGCATCTGGGATCCAGGTGTTCATTTGGACGGACAGACGGACACCGCTATAACGACTCGGCTGTTGATGCTGATCAAGAATATATATACTTTATGGGGTCTCCTTCTCTTTCTCCCTGTTACGCTTCTGACAAACTTAATAGACCCCTCTACTCTTTTTTGAGTACGGCGTCTAAAAACCCTAAAAGATAATTACAAAATAATCACATTTTTTTCGATTACATAGGTAGTATTGATTTCCAACGGTGGAAAAAAGCACAGATATAGTAATAACAAGGTCCAAATGTTGTCCGAAGGCAATAAGGTTTCCTTGTCTGACACTTGAGCGCCACAAAAGGGGTTCTGTGAACCGAATCAAACCCAAGAAATAACCGAAACTAACCCAATAAGAAGTCACTCAGTTAGTTGCACCTGGTAACCCGAAACTGGTACTGAGACAATGAGCAAATTGAGCATAAAACCAGAAGGCGCCAGTGACAGTGCCAGTCGCTGGTCAATCTCCTTGAATCCCGATCGTGAATCCCTGATCCCTGTACCCGAGTCCCAACCCTTTGTGCTGGTATTCTGACACTTGCCACCGCTTGTAAACAACAGTTATTTAGGCTTATAATGAATATGAGCAACAGCACGAAGGTCAATCATAAAGCAAAATCCTTCAGGCTTCATTTTTGATGACATGTGGCGCCAGAAAATTATTGAATTAGTGAATCAGAGTGCAAAACCTCAAACCAATTTCCGTTACTGAAATCAACTATAAAGCAAGGGGCAATCAGAACTTTGTTGTTGTTCTTCTTCTGTACTTTCTTTTTGATACTGAGAAATGCAAAAAATGCAACAAAAATTTCCTTTGATGCAACCTCTAATCAAGTCGGAAAATGGTTGTGCCTAATGAATGACAGGATGCCCACTCCCCAACCAAAGTGTATAAGGAAAAGGCACTTTGTCTCATTAAAAAAATTACATTTAAAGAAATGCGTTTTTTTTTTTTCAAAATTAGAGTATTACCGACTGGCAAAAAGCTTGAAATATTTAATTCATTATTTTTGTATAAATATCATTAATATCTAGTTATACGTATCTAGTTATAATATATATGAGATAAAATTCCAAATTATGCTCAGACATAGACTGAAAAAGCATTTTAATATATTTTAATAGCTTATAAATTTAAATATACTTTTAACGAAATCCCAAATAGATTTGAAAGTTATAGATGTTTTCAACATATATGCATTGAATAATTATAAATATACATTTTAAAATGAATGAACACATTTTCAAGAGTATTTCAAGTACGTTAACTTCCCATAATCTGCGCTTATTTGTCCGTTCATTTCCCTCTTTTGCGCTTAAGTCAACAAAAATTTTTAATTTCATTTTTCAAACGTCGCTTTGATACCTGCATGCCGCATTAACACCCTCCTCATTCAACTCATCGGATGTCAGACGGACTTTTTCGGCCCTTGGCTGATAATTTGATATGCCCTTGGCTCAAACCGTGGTTTGGGGTCGGTTGTGGGCTGCGAAATGAAGTGACTCGTGGATTTGGGGGCGGAGGGCTTTAATTTTATTTGCACAAAAATGCGCATCAATTTTAAGGAACACTTTTATGTCACAACGTCAAAATGTATTTTTGTTTCCTTTCTGTTTTTTTAGAATTTTTTTTTGCGGCCAGAGCAAATAAAATTGATTATGAATTTCTAATTATACCGCCGGACTAAAAAAAACTCTCAAAAAGTTAACATTTTCACCGTTTTTCTATCCAGTTCTTTGTTTTTTTTGTTTATTTTTTATTATTTTTTGTGAGGAAAATGTCAAGCCGCATTTGACAATGATGAATTTGTTAAGGGGAGAAACCCTGGATATAAAAAAGGAAAACTCTGCTGATAAACTGATTAAGCACATCAATTGGGCAAGTATACTTCATTTGTGTTTCTTTCCTAATGGCAATTGTTTTGTGAAAATTGAATTTTCTTTTGTATCTTATATTGCATTGAAAACGGAGAGCTCCAAAAACATCCAAGTTTGTGGATTTCTAATTACAAATAAGTAAAGAGGCAAATACTTCTCGGTTTTGTGCACCTGCTGCTACCAACCGGGAAGAGATAATTATAAAAGGTGAACGAAATCGGAGATGGGGATGAGGATGGGGATGGGAGCCCTAAATTGGTAAAGGTATTTATTTAAATTATTATTGGACTTAATTATGCCATGTTGGTTTACCTCAGCAGAGGCATCACTTGAAACAAAGACAGTAAAGAGAACTGAAGCCAAACTAAACTAGAGAATGAATGAGAAAGCAGACATAAGATTACAAAGGGAAAAACGTAAATGTTTCTGTATAGACTTATAGAAGGTTTCCTAATTTTCACAAACGATAAATTTTTTTTTCAATAATTAATAAAAAAAGAAAAGTTCGTAAACTGAACAATTAACTTGTTGTTTTCAATTTTGACAGGAATTTAATTAAATTTATAAATTAAAAAAAAAACTCTGATAAAGTTTAATGTCTTGTGTTGTAAGTTCTTATGATGATTCACATTCCAATGCAGATGGTCTATTAATATTTGCCAATGCTTGTCCATCTTGATGTTTGGGCACTCTAAATATCATTCGAAATCTGCACTCCATTAGTGACTGTGAAATGTTCGAGTGAGGGATTTGCGGGTTTAGTACAATAAACATTAACCATAGATAACGAACACACATGAACCTGGTATTATATTTCTCATATTTGGTTGACCTATTTCCGTTCTCTTCCGTCTATTCCTCTACCCCAGACACACAAGACGTTCCATCTTAATCCATGGATGAGTCGAACGTTTAACTAACACACTGCTATCTTTCTTCCCCACTCACCCTCTTTGCTTTGTGTTCGAGCTGATATAAATCAACGAACAATAAACAGCACAGATAGTTACACACATTCATACGAGTAGTACTCTGACCTATACGAATATACACGCACACACGCAGCCACTCGAAATTCAGAGGACATTGCAGATTAACTACACGCCTTTCGCTTTTCGCCCTTTTGTGATCCGTTCCATTGTCAATACTAAGCAGCGTGTGAGGATTAGTCGTGAGTGCGAGTGTAAGTGCGAGTGAATGACATTCTTGTACAGGGTATCCTCGCATGTCTTTTGTATAATTGGTGATGTCATATGCTTCGTATTGTGTCATTCTATTGTCCGCTTGTCCTCATAATCGAGGAATATTGTTGTGACTGGTACATTTTGTGATTAGGAGCCCACAAATAGAATTTTTTAAGTATTTGTTTCGGGTATTTAATGGTTCAATTGATTTTTAATTTAATGGCAGCTGCTGTACCCTGTCCTAGTCCATTGTAAAGCCCAGCAGGTTGCCTTCTTCAAAAGTCTTTAAGACAACTTGCTGATCATTTAGGCCTCTTGATGGATTCACGCTGTGAATCACCAAGTAAAATACTCGATAAAGAACAAAGAGTAATAAGTTTCCTCTGCTTAACGGCTTATGTGGAAGTATAAGTAGTTGCTTGCTCTTGTCACAAAAAATTACAGGTCAACAAAATACAGAAGATAATGTATGTTTATGAGGTGTAGTTCACACTACTTAAACAAGATATTAAACTACACATGTTTCACTGTAAAAATAATGAATGACAGAAGAAAACAATAAACCAGAACAACCTCTAATTTTAACAACAACAAAAAAGTCAATCAAATTATTATCAGTGAACTTCGCAAGATGAGAAAAGCTTTTAAAAAGTACTTATGTGGTAATAAAAGCTTTTTAAAATAAGATTGTGAGTATCGTCCAACAGTTTCATCTAATCATTCATTAAGTTCGCTCGTGAATTGTCGTACTGACTAATAAACCAACTGAAAATGAAGCACTTGCTCCTGGGTGTACTTGCTATTCAGAGCTTAACACTCACTCTGAGCCATGTGGACTCAAAACTAATTTGCTACTATGATTCGACTGCATATCTACGGCAGGGTCTTGCCAAAATGGATCTTACAAATTTGGAAATGGCCCTGAATTTTTGTACGCATTTGGTGTACGGCTACGCTGGCCTGAAGTCAGACACCTTTGAAATTTCCAGTTTAAATGTCGATCTGGATAGTCTGTACTATGGAGAAGTTACAGGATTGCGCAGAAAGTTCCCAAATCTGAAAATTCTTTTGAGTATTGGTGGGGATCACGATAGATACATAACAAATCATGCGGAAGATAATAAATATATAAAACTGCTTGAAGCGAACCGCAACACTCAGCAGAACTTCATAGATAGCAGTATGCTAATGTTAAAACGTAATGGATTCGATGGATTGGATTTAGCTTTTCAATTTCCCAAGAACAAGCCGAGGAAAGTTCACGGAACTGTTGGTACCTTCTGGAAAAAGTTCAAAAAATTATTTACTGGTAATTACATTGTGGATCCTTGGGCAAGTGATCACAAAGGACAGTACACAAATTTTGTGGCAAATTTGAGATCAGCTTTCCTTGGTGCCAACTTAATGCTGACCATGACTGTATTGCCCAATGTGAATTCGAGTTGTAAGTCTGCATTTATAAATTATCGTCAACATATACAAACTCTAATTATATGTACATTTTACAGGGTATTTCGATGTACCCAAGTTGCATCATCACTTTGATTATATTAATCTGGCTGCCTTTGATTTCCTAACACCAATTCGCAATCCTGACGAAGCAGATTACACTGCACCCATTTACTTTTTGGATGAACAGAATCGTCAGCCCCATTTGAATACTGAATTTCAGTTGAATTACTGGATCCAGAATCAATGTCCTACCTACAAGCTAAATTTGGGTATTGCCACTTATGGGCGTGCCTGGAAACTGTCCAAAGATTCGACCTTAAGTGGACTGCCTGTAGTAAAATACACCTCAGGACCCAGTCCAGGTGGACTGCAAATAGCCAGCACCGAAGGATTACTAAGTTGGCCAGAGATTTGCTCGAAATTGGCAATGAACCATACCGAAGGCACTTATCGTGGCGAAAATGCACCTCTTCGCAAGGTCTCCGATCTGGAACACAAATATGGAAATTATGCTTACCGGCCCAGCGATGATAACGGTGATCACGGTCTCTGGGTGAGCTTTGATGATCCAGACTTTGCCGGAATCAAAGCAAACTATGCTAGGAACAAGGAACTCGGCGGCGTTGCCCTTTTTGACCTTAGCTACGATGATTTTCGGGGATTTTGTACTGGTGAAAAGTTTCCCATAGTACGCTCTGTTAAATATTTACTTAACTAATAGTTTTGCCATGAATTTATTTACTAATCCACAAATTATTCACACGTTCGAGTGTGTTTTGCAACCAACAAGGTCATGTGTAAACCCTGAACAGAATAATTTAATCTGAATGAATATATTGCGAGAGTAATGAGAATTGTTAATAAAAACTTGCTGTTATTAAAAAACTGACTTATTCTCAATTTATGGTTCAAGCATGAGATTATATTGGGGCTCCTCTCTGTGAAAGCTTTTAGTGACGTCATGAACGCAGGTCAAACCTGTTTAGCGACTTGCTTTATTTGTCAATATTGTCCACACTTTTGATTTCAGTATTTAACTCTTGGTTTCACTGGATACAATCGCCATTAGGCATGTGTATCTTGTATCGTGTATTTGAATTAAGCATCATGAAACAATTGTTTTTAATATTATTTTTCTCGTGCTTTTATTTAACACTTATAGGTGCAGCCCAAAATTTATTTTGTTATTATAACGCTGAAAGTTCTACCCGAGAAAGTAAGTCATATAATGCTTTAAATTCCCCAAAATTAAACTATTTTCATTTTTATAACAGATCAGGGAAAGCTATCGCTTCTAGACTTGGAAGTCGCTCTACCCTTCTGCTCTCATTTGGTTTACGGATATATTGGACTTCGCGGCAAAAGCTTTGAGGCATATAGCTTAAACGATAATCGAGATATACAAAACCTCCATTTCTCTGAGATAACATCGCTTAAACGCAAATATCCACACCTAAAAGTCTTACTTAGTTTGGGTGGGGATCATGATATTGACCCGGATAATCCAGATAAATATATAGAACTCCTTGAAACCGGAAAGTTCCGCCAGAAATCATTTATTCGCTCCGCTCACACACTGCTGAAGACTTATGGCTTCGATGGCCTCGATTTGGCCTATCAGCTTCCAAAGAATAAACCCCGGAAGGTGCACGGAACTTTGGGCGGGATATATAAGAGTGTTAAAAAGGTATTTACTGGCGATTTCATTGTAGATCCAAAAGCAGCAGAGCACAAAGATCAATTCACTGCTTTACTTCGTGATGTGAAGGACGTTCTTCGTCCTGATGGACTTTTTCTGAGTTTGACTGTGCTTCCTAATGTCAACTCTACTTGTAAGCCATTTAATATTGTAAATTTAACTTGTTTTAATTATTTATTACTCTTTAGGGTACTTTGATATACCTTCGATAGTTCCTTTCGTAGACTTCGTCAATCTTGCGGCTTTTGACTTTCTTACGCCTGAACGTAATCCTGAGGAAGCAGATTATACGGCTCCGTTGGCTCCAAATGATGGCCAGAATCGACTTGCTCACTATAATGTTGATTTTCAGGCAAAATATTGGATACTGCATGGATTTCCACCACATAAAGTCAACTTAGGCATGTCCAGCTATGGAAATGCTTGGAAATTGACCGAGGATTCAGGTACAGACGGAAAGCCCGTAGTACCCAATACAAACGGTCCTAGTCCAGAAGACACTTTATCCAAGAAAGCTGGAATTTTAAGCTACACGGAGATATGCCTCAAGTTAAAAGAATCTAGGAACAACATTTCAAAAGATAACGAGACACCAGAAAGGCAAGTTAGCTACGGAAATTACGCTTTTCGTCCATCAAAAGGTTCCGATGATGGTATTTGGATTAGCTATGACGATATAAACACAGTCTCCCATAAAGCATCCTATGCCGATACCCATTTCGGAGGAGTGGCCTTCTTTGATCTAGGCTACGATGACTTTCATGGCTTATGCACCGGGGCCAAGTATCCAGTACTACGTATTATTAATCAAAACTTAAAAGATTTCTCAACCAGGTAAAAAAACATTTATAAAATTTGAAACATAGTAACAAATATATAATTCCAATATAGGGCGGCTCCAGTTTTTAGGTCCTCTGGATTAAGATAAAATCTTTAGATTAAAGATAAAAACCGACTAAAGATCGTAGATATAAATAAGAAAAACCTAATAGACCCCTATACTCTTTTTAAGAGTACGGGGTCTAAAAAGCGATCTGCCGCGTTCCCTTTTTCAGTTTTGTTACTTCTTATGCCAACATTTTTATCTACCTTCAACACATATTCTATGAGTTTTAAATTTATCATGTTTTTTCAATAAAGAATAAACAATTTATCATCAGCAGAAACCTTATATTATTCACATTTACTGTGATGACGTTAAAAAACCTTTAAGTACTATATATGGTATTTTATAGAATTTGACCTCGACATTTTAAGAAGCAAAAAACAAGTGCAGACTTAATTAAGTCATTTATGGAAATGCGCATAACGAGTAGTTAAAACCAGAAATTACGCAAAACCTGAATAGAAAAGTTATAATTATTTTGAAAATAATGTTATTTTTGTTTGACATTTTTAATTGACGCATTAATTATTAATTAATTTTAATTAATTTAATTTTCAAGTGGAGTATTCAGATTGCATATTGTGCGGATTGTTCTATTAGATTCCAATGACGAATTTTTGTTTTAATCGAAAGTGATTACAAATATTGGTAGTCAATCAGATGTGACCTTCTTCCAATGTAAGATCAGTTTTATATTTTCATCATTGCCGTGAATACAAATTTTTAAATTTATTTTAAATTTAACTTTTTCCAAAAACTGTATGGTATCTTTGACGTTTTGTCCCAATTAGATTATTAGATTCTATTATAACCTCACTAATTATGACGGGGATCGAGAAAGTGTATTATATAGCTTTTGTAGGCCAATCAGCCCGAAATTTGTGATTCCGATCACACATTATGTGCATATTGTGATTTTATACACCCTTTCTGAAATTTATCCAAATCGGCGAACTATATACAATAGCTCCCACAGGAAAAATCCGTTAACCTGTTTGGAAAAATAAGCACTAGAATAAGTAAGGGGCCTTCCAGAGTCGGCTCCATCGATTAAAAAATTTCTTAATAGTTAACGATCTTTTCTATAAAGTGAAATATTTTATTGCATCATAGATTAAAGTAAACCTGTTGTACGGGTCTACCAAACTCCCAACAGTTATATTTGGTAGTAATTTCAGTTTTACCATTAGTTCAATTTGGAACACTTAATGTAGTTGGTAAAGCCCACCTTTAAAGAGGACATTTTGAATATACATAACACTATGAGGAATTTAATTGTATTATTTATTTTCGCGAGTGTCAATGTATTTAAGTGTACGAATGCCTGGCGCAACTTGGTGTGCTACTATGATTCGGAAAGTTATTTCCTTGAAGGAATGAAATTCTTAAAATAATCAAGAAAGCTTTTATAAGGATAAGAATAATTGTTTTAAGGAAAAGGACATCTTTCAAATGATGATTTGGAGTATGCTCTCGAGTTCTGTACGCATTTGGTCTACGAATATGCAGGAATCAAGGGCGATAGTTATAAGGCACACAGTCTGAACGGGACGGTCGACATAGAAGCAGAACAATACTCAAAGGTGAAGTCATATCCAAACATAAAGGTGCTACTGAGTGTGGGATGTGATCATGATATCGATTCGAAACATCCAGATGAGTATATGAAACTACTTGAAGCTGGCCACGATCGGCAGAAGGAGTTTATTCAGTGGGCATACGATCTAGGCAAGGACTATGGCTTTGATGGCATTGATCTGGCACTTCAGTTTCCCAAAAATCAAGACTTTCTTCTGGATTCCAAGGCAGCTGAGCATAAGGATCAGTACACAGCCTTTGATAAGGATGTAAAGGATTCATTGCGTTCCGATAAATTTTTGCTAAGTTTGAATAAATGCAGAGAGTACTATACGGTCGGGCGCGCTCGACTGTGCTTTTCTTTCTTGTTTTTTGTTTTAACGTGGTCTAATACAAGAACTATCTATTGTAATATCCGGATACCGATTTCAGCATTATAATTGGGAACAAGTAAGAAAAGTACAGTCGAACGCGCCCGACCGTATAATACTCTCTGCTTCTATTCCCAATTATAATGTTAAAATCAGTATCCGGATATTACAATAGATAGTTCTTGTATTAGAACACGTTACAAAAAAATGGCAATTTATAATCGAACATACATATGTTTGTGTTTATGCACATACAATATCGTTCGACGTTATATGTATGCACATATATATGTATATATGTGCGTATGTATACTGTTGCCGCCACACATGCATTAAAAGAGTTCGAGTATATGCTTGTATGTTTCTGTCGCGCTCGCACTCATGCATTGACCTAAATATTAACTTTATAATCGGTAGCTCTTTTGTTTGTTGTTGGATTTTTATGCAACTTTCAGCATAGTTTGATATTAATTGTCTTCAAAGGAATCATAAATAAAAATACTCTACGATAACAACAAATGCCTTTGAAACGGCATGCAAGTTTAAAAAGTTTTTTTTTTCTTACGGCAGTCCAAAATCTTAAGTGGCAATGTATTTATGCTGTCTTCAGGAATATGCGTACCAAAATTGGTATTCCTAAGTGCCGTAGTTACTGAGATATTCTCTTTAAACATTTATTTTTTCGGAGGTGTGCCCAGTTTTTTGCTCATTGTGGGCGAATGGGGCGTGGCATCAAAAAAAAAAAATTATTCTTGTATTGACTGACTAAATATCGAGTCGATAGAGACCAAACTCGAATTTGTAGCTCTTACCATCTCTGAATTCTGTTTGTTCATACGGACGGACAGACGGACAGACAGACAGACAGACAGGCGGACAGACGGACATGGCTATATCGACTCGGCTTGTGATGCTGATCAAGAATATATATACTTTATGTATACTTTATATATACTTTTGTTAACTAATAATGTGCAATAAACTTGATAAATGAAATGAGTTTCTCATTGCAATCATTCATTCCGCATAACAACAATAAAATCAATTTCAAACCAACACAACTTGATTCTATATAAGAAACTTAAAAATCACTTTACAGTTCTGCACATGGGAATTAATAGTAACAATTTTAAATCTAACGGCTTGAACTTTAGCCTGGACATGAATAGGCATTACTTTACTTTCGGTAACTATGCATTCCATACACCAAAACTGAGGAAATCTGTATTGGCTATGATGATATAAATACGTGCCTTTCTTGGGGTCCCTCTTGTAACTAGGATAATTCATCATATCCGCGGAGTCTGCGAGGAGAAATGTCCGTTATTAAGAACAATTAGGATCGATTCAATACACTCGACTTGATGATTTCAAGTGATAAATAATTTACTCGTACATCATTTGAGTATTGTGAAAAAAACTAAACTGTTATCACCAATTTACTCGCCCTCAAAATACAAAACTAGTCCAGTGTTCTCTCCAGTTCTCTGTTAGCTTTTACTTTCGTCATCACCATCGTAATCGAATTTGATATCGTCATCGACATAAGCTCAGCTCATTCGGCTCGTGTAGCTTATTTTTCGGTTTCGATTTCAATTTTAGCTTTAGTGCGATTTCATTAAATCATCGTAGCAGTCGTGTATCTCTTAAGTGTCTATAAACTATATTTCTAAGAGTGAACAAGCATGAACCTGTTAGTTTCGTTTGCGTTCCTCGCATGTCTCCATGTGACTGTCACAAGTGCAGCCTCCAACTTAGTTTGTTATTATGACTCAGCTAGCTATATTCGCGAAGGTAAGTCTAACTATTCTAAATTTATTTCTTTAGAAATCCTTTCCACACAAAACTACTTTTTTTTGTGAAAATAAACCTTTACGTTGGGTTAGATATTGTGCAAAATTATTCAAACCGGTGATCAAATTAACACACAAATCCAAATTAATCGAAACAATTACGTCAAATATTATTTAAAGTAGGCGAAAGTGTTACATAAAAGACCAGTTTTTAAGATTATTAATACATTTTTGAACAGCAGCTTCGATTAAAAATATTGAAACAGCTATCTGCTTAACGATTCGGTCCAAGAGTCTGTATAACTTTTGAAAATTTACATATTTCGTGAGATAAACAAAAATTTCAAAGCGCTCTAAGTAAATTAGAGAACAATTAGTACAATATTGGAAACTTGTTATTTTTTTTATTTATCCTTCATTAATATATTTTTAGAGTATTTTATTATAAAATTGTAACAATTTTGTATTGTTATTTCATCAATTTAATATTGATTCAGAATTTATCAGTGTATATTTAAAAAGCTGAGTAACTTTATGTGCATATATACAAAAATTATTTGTAAATTTTAGACTTCACAAAACAAATAAGCGTCTTCGTATTTATTCAATTAAAATGCTTATCGCGTAGGCAGAGAGCCTAGGCAGCTTCATGGAATACGATTACTAGACAGGTCTGGAGGTCAGTGGCTTATCATTGAAGCTTTACGGGAGAGGCACTTCTCTCTCACTATATATTCTCTCTTTTAAGCCAAGCTCTCTCGGTGTTATTGTTGAAATTCAAATTCAGATTTCAAGTGAATAATTTACACACGTCGAGACGATGTGAAGCGATAACTTACCGACAGTAGTAAAAATTTGAAATAAAATTATTAGTTTTTTTTAAAAGCAAAATATAATCAAAAATAAAACACAATAAACGCACTAGAAACCGAAACCTGAGTGTACAACTCTGAGCGAGTCCAGCGCGACAACTGCCAGAGCAACATTGCTCAGTTGGAGATTAAACAAGTGATTGACTCTGGGACACCACAACGCACAGTGGCGCAAAAGTAAATACAAAATTCAAAGTTGAAATACAAATGGGCAATCTCTAAGGGCATGAAAACTCTCGTTAATAAAAATTCTTAAATTTAAGTTAAGCAACACAAAATACCTATAACATTTTCAAATACTTTTAAACCACTGTGCCCTCTTTAAGTGAACGATAAATTTCTTAATATACACATAATTTCAACAAGATTGTTGTTGTTCCTCCTAAATTGAGTCACAGCAAGTCAGAGATCACAATACGCATGTTGATTTTGTGTGTAATCGAGAAGGCGAAGATTCAGTGACAGTGGGGGACATTTGATTGCAGTCGAATAGTAAATATGAAGTACTTACATCCCGAGTGAGGCTAATTTTTCACTCAATTCATTTAAAATTGATTTTAACCATGTCAACATAACTTTTATTCAATAATCTTCACAGGTCTCGGCAAGTTTCTGAATCCCGACTTGGACATTGCTCTGCAGTTTTGTTCCCATTTGATATACGGATATGTTGGCATTCGGAGCGATAACTATCAGGCGCAGAGCTTGAATGAAAACCTCGACATTTATAAGCATCAATATTCCGAAGTAAATGAGCTTAAGCGCAAACATCCCCACTTAAAAGTCCTTCTGAGTGTGGGTGGTGATCATGATATAGATACGGATCATCCAAATAAATATATTGAACTGCTCGAGGGTGGAAAAGTGCGTCAGGCTGGATTTATCCAGTCAGCATACTCGCTAGTTAAAAACTACGGATTTGATGGACTTGATTTAGCCTATCAATTCCCCAAAAATAAGGCCCGTAAGGTGCACTCCAGCATCGGTGCGACCTGGAAGAGTTTCAAGAAACTTTTCACTGGCGATTTCATTGTAGATCCTAGTGCGGCAGTGCACAAGGAGCAGTTCTCGGAATTCGTGCGTGATGTGAAGGATAAACTTCGTCCCGATGGATTAATGCTGAGCTTGACTGTACTTCCAAATATCAACTCAACTTGTGAGTGAAAAGTACAAAATGAGTAGTTTCTTTATGTAATCAGTTATTCCTAGGGTACTTTGATGTTCCCGTTTTGAGTGGCTATGTCGACTTTGTCAATCTGGCTGCTTTCGATTTTCTCACCGCTGAGCGTAACCCGGATGAAGCAGACTTTACGGCTCCACTGTACGATTCGGGCATTCAGAATCGTCTTCCTCACTATAATGCCGATTTCCAGGTGCAATATTGGCTGAAGCAACAGTTTCCCTCCCACAAATTGAATTTGGGAGTGGCTGCCTATGGAAATGCTTGGAAACTAAGCGAAGATTCAGGTATCGAAGGTACACCTGTGGTCTCCCATACCGAAGGAGCTGCAGCGGAAGGTTTGCAATCTCAAAAGGCCGGAATTCTCAGCTATCCGGAGATCTGTGCGAAGCTTCAAAATCCTCAGAACCAACATTTGAAAGGCAATGATTCGCCATTGAGACGTGTAGGAGATCCCATGAAGCGTTTTGGAACTTATGCATTCCGTGCTGTTGGCGGTGACGTAACCGATGGCATCTGGATTAGCTACGAGGACTTGGAATCGGCTTCCAACAAAGCAGACTATGCACGTGCCAAGAATTTGGGTGGTATTGCCTTCTTCGATCTAGCATACGACGACTTCCGTGGACTGTGCACCAGCGACAAATTTCCTCTGCTCCGTGCCATTAAATATAAATTGTAATTTCAGTTCAGTTGATTTGAGTAAGAGTGATACACTTAAATAAATACATATAAATCTTTTGGCGTTTTAATATAATTATTTGACTACTTAATAACGAACTTAGCAAGTTCTTATCAGTAAAAGATTTGGTCGCTTTGAATTTAATGCTTATTATCAAATATTTTCACGTTGTATATTTTTTAAGTAAATATCTCTCAGTATATCACTTAAACAAATTTACGCTTTACTTAAACTATAACTGGTATTGAGTCACTAAACAAGTACGCTTAAGGTTTGTAAACCACCCAAAAGCGGGTGATCTCACTGACCTTGACGTCAGCCGCCTACTTGACATTCCCGTAGTCGCTACACACAAAAAACAATTCCGTAGAATTCTATAGTAGTGTTTGTAGTATATACTTGATTTTTGTCACTGTGGCACTGTAAAAAGCTTTGTTAATGTTATTTCCAATTGGATTCAGTTTCGTTTTGTGTCTCGTTACGTGCGGACGTATTCAATTGTGTTCGCATCGCATCTCTCCAGTCCAGTTCAGTCCAGCCCAGTTGCTCTCTTTCGCTGTCTCTCTCTCTCTCTCTGAGTCTCAGTCTCTCCAAAGTCTACAAAGATGCGCTCTTTGTGGTTTGGTTTGGCGCTTTGCTGTCTGCTCTCAGCTCCGTTGCAAGTAATAGCTGCTGGTCCAAATCTAATTTGCTATTATGACTCTCGGGGCTTTCAACGACAAGGTATGCCGAATAATCTCTTTCACTCTTCACTCTACATTTGAGTGTCAAGTCTCCAATCTATATATCGTACCTCCGGTGTTGATTCACAGGTCTTGCTCAATTTTCGCTCACTGATCTGGAGCTGGCCCTGCAATTTTGCACCCACGTAATATATGGCTATGCGGGAATTACTCCAGAAACCTTTGAGTTGCAGAGCTTGAATCAACCGCTAGACTACGAGCATAGACACTTTGCCCAAGTCACGGCCCTTAAAGACAAGTATCCCTACGTTAAGTTCCTTTTGAGTGTGGGGGGCGATCGTGACTTGGAACAGGAGGACAAGTATGTGAAACTACTGGAGACTGGAAATCAGGGTAAAAAACGTTTTATTGATTCGGCGCGGGACATCGTTCGTCGCTTTAACTTCGATGGTCTCGATTTGGCATTCCAATTACCACGGAATAAGCCCCGTAAGGTTCACTCCAGTGCTGGCACTGCCTGGAAGAGTTTCAAGAAGCTTTTTACTGGCGATTTTATTGTGGACCCCAATGCGGACACCCATAAGACCCAGATGACGGAACTTGTCCGGGAACTAAGCAACACTCTGAAGGCCAATGATCTACTCCTCAGTCTTACGGTCCTGCCCAATGTCAACTCCAGCTGTAAGTCAAACCAATCAGTATTTTAAAGAGTACTTTTCTCATAGAGTATAATTTTTAGGGTACTTTGATGCACCTGCCATTGCCTCTAAGGTGGACTTTGTTAATCTCGGCACCTTTGATTTCCTCACGCCCGCCCGTAATCCTGAGGAAGCGGACTACACAGCCCCGCTCTACGAAGTCTTCGGCCAAAATCGCTTGTCTCATTTCAATGTGAACTTCCAAATGGAGCATTGGCTGCTACAGCGAGTACCGTCCAACAAGTTGAACATTGGCATTGCCACCTATGGACGCGCCTGGAAACTAACCCTGGATTCAGATAGTGTTGACCAGCCCGTTGTATCTAGTACCAACGGTGCTGCTTCACCGGGTCCCCAGAGCAAAACAGAGGGACTCTTAAATTGGGCCGAAATCTGTCAACTACTTCCCAACGCTGCCAATTTGAACGCTAAGGGCGCAGCGGCGCCCATTAGGCGTGTTCCGGATCCGACCAAGCGATACGGAAGCTTTGCCTACCGCGTAGCCGACTCCGATGGAGCCCATGGCTTGTGGGTCAGCTACGATGATCCCGATACGGCGGCCAGCAAGGGGCTTTATGTGCGTTCGAAGAATCTCGGTGGCGTTGCCCTCTTTGACTTGACAATGGATGACTTCCGCGGTCAGTGCACCGGGGATCGATTCCCTATGCTACGTGCTATCAAGTACCGACTTCTTTAAGCCGTAGTGTCATTCCCTTCGATCATGTGCGCACTGTGACCACATACACACGTGCACAATGTAACCGTCTCGTTCGCAAATTAATTACAAAGTTGTTAACTAAGATCTACCGCAAATTAATTCATTAACCTAGTGAGACCACAACTGCATTTCCTTACCAAAAGCCGCATTTGACTACCTCCCGATCTGGCATGAATTGTATTCGATTTGGTTTACTTTGACTTTAGTTTACTTTTGGCCTGGCTTGGGCTCAGTTTGGCACCCAGTGGAGTTGCCTGTCTGTAATCGCCTTTCGACGATCTTGCTCAAATGGCATTAAGCTTTAAAGACCAGATACGTTACAGGTAAAGAGTATTTCCATTTGAAGTAACTTTTGTAATAAAGAGAACAGTCACATTTAAACAAACCAAATTAAAAACAAGAAAAAACGGTTATCTTGGGCTAGCTCTTGCAGTCATACATATTGCGTTAATTTTGTTTTAACCACTACCTAAGGTAGGTATATGATATAGTAGACAGTAGTCAGCATAATTTGGTTAAAATCGCTCAATAGATACAGCAAATTTGCATACTTAAAATTCCAACCGATTGTTCTCATGGTAGCTATATGATATAGTGGTCCGATCCGGATAAATTTAGTCGGCAAATGAAAAATGATAACAAACGCATATTGCGTTAATTCGGTTGAAATTGTTTAAAAGACACACTACACTTTCATACTAAACGTTTTTAACCGATTGTTCTTATGTGCTATATGATCTAGTGGTCCGATTTGGATGAAATATAATTTGCACTAAAAATTTTTTATTAAATACATATGAAGTGTCATAACCAAATATGACAGTTCAAAAAAAAATTTTTCAACCAATTTTTCCTATTGGAGCTATATGATTTAGTCATCCGATCTTGTGGATTTTAACCGTTAAACTGCGGGCTGAGAGAATACACATCTGTATCAAGTTTCATTAAGATAGCTTTAAAACTGAGAGACTAGCCCGCATAGAAACAGAACACATGGCTATATCGACTCGGCTGTTGATGCTGAATCAAGATGGGGTCGGAAACTCCTCTTTCAATGACAATAAGAATATACTCTCTGCAGGGGTATAAGACTAAATTAAAAATCTGTAATCGTAGCTGGGACTTGTCAAGTTCGAGTTGAGGAAAAGTTTAACTCAATTTTAAATTTTCCATCCTTAACTTTAAAGCGGAAATAGTTAAATTAATTTAAAGTACTTAAATTAAGTTTCATGCTATAGTATAAGGGGCTTAAGTTTATGATTTCTTTGCCGGTTTTATAAGGGGTAAAACCTTTATGGAATACTTTTTTTGTCCTCACTTAATTTCTTTATTTCTGTGTACATAATCTATCTACCGGGTATAACAAAGTCGGGTTTCCTCATCTGCACCATTTTAACTTTGTTTTTTTGCTTGTTTAGTTTTGCAGATTTCCAGATCTCCAGATTTCGAGCTGCGTCGGCTCAGCTTTGCTTGTTTTCGTTTGTATAATTGGCGCTACGTTCGATAGTTGGACTTCGTTGTTGTTATTGGGCTCCATATATGCGTAGTTTTTCTGTCTCTCCAAGCCATGGGACTGAAGGCAAGGCCTATACACTGACACACCACACGTACAAACATTCGAACTGTACTGTCTCTTGAATATGTTGTCGTCCACTCGTTTGTTGGCCAGGGACCGACTGGGACTTATTGGGTACAGCTAAGCCTTATGGCCCATGGCTGTTGGACTGTGGACGCTTCAATGATGGGACCATTCGACGATGGGACGATTGGACGCTTGAACTGTTGGCAACGACACGATGTAAGACAACTAAATTAAGTTATTGTTTCTGCGAAGTGTAACTAGGAAATTTAGACTTTTGTATACACTTTAGACCAAGCAAAACTTAAAAAGAAATACTTTCTGGGAACCGTTCAACGAAATTCCGTTTTGAAAAATCTTTGCTCAACATTAAATAATCTAGCAAATTTTAGTTTTAAGGAATAATTTTATTTATTTTATATTCTTTATTAAATCGTGTTTTAAATTATCACCACTCAAAGTTAATTTTATCAAGATTTGGATTTATTTTAAAAATACAATTAAGATTTAGGAACTGTTAATAATGTTTTTAATGTCTCCAAATACCAAAACGGGTTTCTTTATTTATTTGTACAATTTTTATGTATAATTTCAGTTAAAAAAATTATATTTGTAGACTAGTGCTAATAGTTAACATATTCATATTAAATTAAACTCCATTTATTATTAGTCTATAAGAGCAACTAAAAGCGTCTTATACGTATTCAAGTAAAAAAGCAGCTAGTTGTGGTCTAGTCACTGCTAGTTTATCTGCAAATCGTGATCTTATTAAGCAAACTACACTCTAAAATTATTTGCAATTGGCGCAATGCCCTTTTGGAATTTAAAATATGTCATTAGTGGTAGCTTCTTGCCCAGGATACAGATACCATAAAGTAGCTCACACCCCGTTAAGCCCTTTCGAAGTACTCCCTTGTGCAGGAAACTATCAACTGACTAACTCCGAGTACATATGCAAGAAGTACAACTTGTAAACATGGTATTGTTTAAAGTCAGTTTACTGTGTAGAGTCTAGAGTTTTAAGTCTTCTGTCTAAAATCTCAGCTGTGTGCCATATTGCTTAGTAAGTATTACCGATCGTGGCCGCTCCTAGCACTCACCACACTTGCCCCTTTTACCATTTTGTTGGCGACTCCAACTCCGACTCCTTCAACGATTTTGGCTCCTGGGCAGCTTGTCGCCTCATCTAATTAAGCCGCATTTATAGTAGTCGGTAGTGAGACAACAGAGATCTCTTCATGATATTTGCTCTGCGATTATTGCAAGGTCTGCGCTTGCATGCGAATGACAAATATGTTGCTTATGCTACTCGTACTCCTTACAAGCTCCTTCCATGGAAGCACGCCGGCATCCACAGCCCCATCCACTGTGTCTACCTCTTTAAATAAAGATATTTTCGCCCTCATTACGCTTCGTATCCTTTTGTTTACCGAATCTCTTCTTCTCTCCTCTTCCCCTCACTTCTTTCCATTTTTTTGGTTGTTGGCCGATGAAGTGTCGCTGATTGCGCTTTGCATTGTTTTTCTTGCGTCGATGCTCATGCTGATGATAAGAGACGCATGGTTTGTTTTGGCCACAGTGTTTCGCTTAGCTTGGCTAACTGCTGCTTCTTGCTACCACTGTATGATATATCGGCTGCTGTACTGACCGTATCAATGCAGATTTCTTAACAAGATTCTCACAACTATAACGTAATTGAAAAACACAAATTTTTAAATATATTTAAGCTGACTCGAGATCCTGGCAGGTAATTATACCCGTTACTCGTAGAGTAAAAGGGTATACTGTAATTGTTGGAATGTATGTAACATGGAGAAACAGGCGTGGCACACCCATTTAGTACATATATTCTTGATCAACATTAATAGACGAGTAGATAAAGCCAAGTCCGTCTATCCGTCTACCAATCTATTCGTCCGTCCCTTTGTATAAACAAAAGGATCTCAGAGACTATAAGAGCTATAAAGTGAAAAATATGCAAAACTGCCAAATTTCCTTTCTGTTCAAAAAAAAATTACAAAGAATGAAGAATTGACTGCAATTAATATTTATATTGTGTGCAAAAGCTAGTTTAAGTTTTGAGCTGTATTTTTATACCCTTGCAGAAGGTATATTGTTTTTGTCACAAAGTTTGTAACGCATTGAAGGAGGCGTTTCCGACCCCATAAAGTATATATGTATATTCTTTATCAGAATCAACCGGCCAGTCGATATAGCCATATCCGTCTGTCCGGCTGTTTCTATGCGAACTAGTCTCTCCGTTTTAAAGCTATTTTAATAAATTATGTATATTCTCTCTGTACGAAGTTCATATGTTTAAATCCGCCAGATCCGTTGAAAAAAAACAACTTTTTTGAGCTGTCATAACCAAATTCACTCCATATATAGTGAATTCAGTATAACATCCTATGTGCAAACCAAAATTTATCAAGATTGGACCACTATATAATATAGCTACCATAAGACACATTTTTTATCATTCCATTTATGCTGCCCAAATTTCATCCAAATCGATCTACTTTGTCATATACCTACCGTAGGAACAATAAGTGATTAAATATAATTAACGCTATATGCATGACTGCAGGGTATTTAATCTTCGGCTAGCCGAAAATAACCGTTTTATCTTGTTTTCTTGTATTTTTTGAATGCTTCTCTCACTGGGTGCCCCTTTTTTCATTGTTACTGTTTTGCATGCCCTTGGTCTGCATTTTTATTGCTTTGTTAATTTTAAATAAACCACGAGAGTTTATGGTATTCAAGTCGAGTTTAGTCGAGTCAACTTGACTTGGGGCTGAGTCCTGGGAGATGAACTTCATGAGGAACATAAGTCTTTTTTTTGAAAACAGTCTCATCACCTGGATGTCTTGAATTAAGCTGTTTCTCTTTGCTCTCGTACAATTGTCAGCGGGTTGTCACACAACGTGATTTAAGCTCAGTGCCCATATTGTCTGGCGAAATGCCAAGATTTCGAACAAGTGGCGCCAAAAATGAAATCACACTGGAATCGTGCAGAGATGTAGTCTTGCATTTGCTTATAGATTTTTAACGCCCTGATCGAGGTTTCTCACCACATTTATTTTGGGCGTTGCTTTTGTTCTCTCGTTATTATATTAATTTACAAGCGACAATAAAAAACGTGTCGTAAATGGTGGTCGGACACAAGTTAAAGTTATTGTTGCTAAACGAAATAAACAACTCATCAAATTATGCAACAACACCAGAGAGAACAAAAAATAAATAAAAGCAAGAAGTTCATTTTAAAAAATTTAAAACTTTTGTTTATTTTCCTACAGATTTTTCACGCCAATTAAATTCAATTAGCTGTCGGCAATGGCTGCGATGCCCTCTGATGTGGATACCTCAACTGGGTGTGCGGGTGTGCGCGTATATGTACAAAGTTCCCATCATGTGTGTGTGTATTTTCCGCAGATTGTTCTAGCGCCACTGCGTCATAAAAGGTTAGTTTAAACAAATAAACACGTGGAATTTAATGAAGAAACGTGCACTGCAGTTTATGGTTAATGTAAAAAAGGAATGAAACAGATTATAAATCTTTGAAGTGTCAAGTATAAAGTACAAAAACTTTATCCTTGGATGGATATAAATTAATATATTAATCAAGCCGTTTATTGGCCATTGTTCAAAAACTGAAAGATATAATTCCAACAAAAAGTTATACTCTTAGTTTTGTTATTTTCTATAATAAGAGAATAATTAAACATTCTATTCAAAATTGGAATAAGACAAGTAGTGTTAAAACTTGTAGTATTTAATGTCGGATCGACACAGCATAAGACCAATATTTATGGATTATACTTAAAAATTCGAGGAAAAGCAAAGCATTAACACATTTGCTCAGTATACCCATGACTAAACTCATTTTTATGAAACTTAACATTTTCTTCATTTATCTACATATAATATCTACAGGTTAAAAAACCAGTTGTTATTTTAGCAATTATATGATTTACCCATTGTTCCACTTTAATAGAATGTAGGCAGTTAAATCATAGATTGCCCTAGAATTGTGGTCACCAAAAGAATGAACATAAACATTTACAACTTTAATTACCACACTAAAAACGGCACAATATTCAGCATATATAGTATGTATCTATATAAAACAAGAAAACGTGTGAAATTGCCAGAGAGATTAAAAGCAACAATTTGACTGCAACTGAAAGACCGAAAAGACAGCGAAGTCTAGAATGCTCTGGGGTGCTGTGGTATATGAGCGAAGGGGACGGATTAGACTGATGACGACGACGCGCCTAAAACAAACAAATAAACTCAAAGTATATTGTCCAAGAAACAACGTCGCTGGCGGTACGCTTTGCGCTGGCTTTAATTAAATCGACGGAGAGAAGAAAAACAAAAACAATAAAACTACATGCAGCCCAATGAATCTGTATCTGAGTATCGAGTCTGGGTGAGATTTTATTACAAACTATTACGACCGGTGCTGTACTACAATAACTCAAAAAATACTTGTCCGTATATCATTAAAATCAAAAACGATCCCCAATTGCCACCCAGTGTGCCACCCATCTGAGCTAAGCCCTGGAATATACTCACATTTACTGTATGCTCTTTGCTATTTCTTGTTGCTTTTGGTGTATTATTTGGGTTCCGGAACCGTTTAGATGTTTAGATGCACAAAAAAAAATAAACACTCGTAAAACTTTTGCCTGATTTCAGACGGCTGTCCCGAGTATTTCCAGTTCCGTCGGTAAATATTATCGAATCGAATGTGCTTCAATGTTTCTCAAAGTAATCATCTAATTCAAACTACTTTGATTCTTAATTGGAAAAATTCAGATCTAATAACTAGTTTAAAGTGAACTTATTTGGGCATTTGTATGAAAACATGTAGTCTTAGTTGAGCTATCGCAGCCAAACTCACATATTATATGTATAGTACAATTATAACCATCCTCACCAAGTTTGATCTGTTTCAGACAACTAAAGCATATAGCTCGTATAGGACATATATAATATATCATATTGAAAAACTACCCCCAAAATCTCAACCAACCTTCATTCTGTATTCCCCAAGCGAATCCCAGAACAATACCACAAAAAAATAATATATCGCTAAAAGTTTGTATATGATAGGGTTTTATATATTTCACCATCTTTTGGTTATGTTTAGGCTTTCGGTCATGTTACACATATATTCTATTAGACTTTTTGATCGAAAATCCAAAACTAATTGTAAGTTTACAATAAATATAATATGGTTAGTTGTAACTCATTTATAATCAAATATTTTGCAAACAATTTCTTCAAGACTTTCCAATTCAGAATTATTTCTATTGCTAGGGAAAGAAGAATAAGACGAATATTGCTGGCGTGTCAATATTTCACGATTATGTCAGTCGTTTGTGTTTGGATCCCTGCGTGGGGTCCGTAGAAAGCAGCAACTGGGAACAGCGGAATGAGTAGGGAAAAGGGAATTGGAGCACTGTTGGAATAATGAAAATTGCGTGCGCACGCGTACAGCGCCAAAACGAATTAAGCCTGATGCACCAGCCACTGATAATTTAATTTTTGTTATTTACCGGACAAAAGACAAATACTACATGGAACTGGGACTGGGACTCAAACTGTAACTGGAAATCGGACTGAGACTGTGCGTTTGTTGTGGTCCTTTTTGCATTGAACTTGAGTTTGAGTTTATACAACTGTTACACACGCACATCTTATCAACAACAATTTGACAGTTGGCAGTTCGTTCTGCGACCAAATGAGAAATCTGCGCGTGACACGCAAACCAAAATGATGAGAGATTGTGTTTATGTCAAAGTGTCGAACTGGTTGTTGTTGTTATTGTCGTCTTTCTTGTTGTTATTCCAGTGGATGTTGTTGATATTTCTCTGCATGTAATCATTGAAATCTCAGCTGCTGTTAGAATCTGTAACCTTTTTAAAACGTTGAGCAATTTATGCAAAAATTAAGCAAACCTTCAGCTATGTCCTTCTTTTATCCCCTCTCTAATGTACAGCTCACTGTTATCGGCTGTCAAATTTGCCAAATCATGATGACGTATCGCTAAACCGCGTTTGACACTCCCGTTTTTCTTCAGCGGAAGGGTTGCATACTAATTTCCTTGAAGTTACCCGGAAGTCAGATTTTCTGATGACATACATATTGAATATACATGTTTACAGATAAAGGGTTCTCTCTTTTTGGCAGTAGATTTAGTATTTCTGGTAACCAGATTTGATTTTTTTTTACATTTTAAAAGTAAATTACATTTTTTATCTGACTGTCTATTTTAATACAAAAATCGGTCTTAATAAAAATGTAGTAAGATTCACTACTGAACTCACATCTCTACACACAATACATGTAGATACAAAAAGCAACTATTGTTTCAAATCTAAGATTGTTTTCAATTAATTTAAAACCTGTAATAAAAGAAATTGAATTTATTTCAGAATAATATGGTTGGAAATTTCTACTTGTAATAAGATGAGGGCAACAAATTAATTTGAGGACTCCCATAAATTGCAGTAAAATCAGGTTCGTTCCGGTATATGTTGTGACGTACCTTCACTTCATTTTGAAAAGCTACTTAATTAGGAGTTTCTTATTTTAATCTCTTTTAAGTTAACTGATTTTTACAAACTATTTATGTAAAACAATTCTGCAAAGTTTATGAAATACAAGTTAATTAAAAAATGAAAATATATATTTAGTTGTATTACTCATTGTCCTATTATATAAGCGAGTTGGGCAGAACGAACAAAAGAAAGACTTAATTGAAGACAAATTCAATCAGTATAGGGTATGTAAAAGTCGTTGAACTTAGCTGTCCCCGCCTGATTGAAAGTAAATTTTGCTCCATTACTTTCAAATGTGGCAAAATTTTAATTTGCATTAAATAGATTAGAGAAATCCCTTTTGTTGCAACAGAGGCACAACCCTAACCATCCATCATGCATAGTAGGCCCTCCGTAAGTAAGTCGCTCTCTTCCTATGTTCCTCTATGTGTCCTAGCGAATGGAATCGTCATCGATCAAGGACTCGTGTACAGCTGCCAAGAGCGCTCAATTCTATGCAACATATTTGCACAGCACAGACAAATTAAAATGCAGAGGAAAATCAAAAGCAGAGGAAAACCCCGAAACTCGAGATTCGAACAGTAAAAAAATTTTGAGCTTGCACAATAGAAATACAAAAACTGATGACGAATGTTTTACGAATTAAGATGGATCACTTGGAATGACTGCCACAAATCGAATGAGAAGTTAAATAAAGAAAATACAAGACCCACTGTAGTGTTAATAAAAAAATAAAAAGGATACATATAGAAACCAAGTAGAGTTAGGATTACGAGTATTGTCCGTTGAAATCGATGCATAATAAAACGAGAAAAGAAGAAAAAGAACCGAAACATCTTCAGCGACTTTGCCATTTGATGATGCAGTCACTAAAAGCGGCGGCATGACACAGCAATTTGGCTACCTATCGTCATGGTCATGTCACTCAGTCCCATACCCATTCACATTCCCACTCCCTTTCTTATACCCCATCTAAGACTGAGTCTGGAATTGAGTCTGGGATTGAGACTCAGTCCCGGTGAGTTCTCCTTTTCTGCCTTTGCCCCTCGGAGCAGAGAGAAAAGAGTTTGAATTTCAAATTGAATTGAATCGAAGTAAATGACGTTGAAAACTTACAAGATGCGCACGTTTCTACAGGATTTCCATTGGGTTCATATTGTTGTTGTTCCGACTTTAATGCCTTAATGGTTAATATCGCGATACGAAAACGTCCAGTCATGGCGCCACAAGACGCAAGATACAAAACACATACGACTTTTTGCTGCGTTTGCCTCAACGATTTTGCTTAAGATCTCAACACATACACAGACAGGATATGAACAGACAATCATTTATAATGTTTAAATTTTTAATAAATATTCCCCGCACACACACACACACACACATGCTTGCTGGGAAATTGGAAATGCCTTGGCAATAGGGGAGTAACAAATGTGGGAAGGGTACACTTTGAACCCTTTCTCCTACTGCCCTCTACTGGTGCTTCTGTAATCAGCACAGGAATCTGATACTTGTACAAAAGGCTTTTCTTTGTAAACACACTTCCTGAACTTTGCAAAGCAATAGCAACAACTAAAACATGTACACACATGCATAGACATGCATACAGTTACAGAGTGGGAAATTTCGTTTGTATTGTATGGATTTTGCGCATATTTACACATACATATATCTGTTTGAAAAACATGTTAACCAGAAAATTAATTATAAAATTTTCGAAAAACCTTAACAATGTCTACAATATGGCGTTTATTTTACTCAAACAAAAAGTTACGTATGTGTGTGTGTGTGTGTGCAAATGCTTGGGTGGAGCTGCTTGGGTGTGTGTGTATGAAAGTTTGTGGGTGTGTGTGTAAGTATGCATATATGAGAATAAGAACAAGACTTCTTTTATATAGAGGCGAATTAAGTCATAAACCTTTAAATTTTAAAAAGAATCCAACCCCCCACAATATATGTGTTAAAGAGTTCAATATATTTAAGTACAAATTATTTTCTTAATAATTTTCTAGGTTCCTTCACGCATTTGTATTTTAAATAGACTTCTGTAAAATATAAAAAACATTTTACAGTATTTAGTAATAACTATTTTCCAAATTCTAAAAGAAGCCCATCTCTATTTAGTTGTCAAACTATGTTTAATTTTGGAATCACTACACTAACAAAACTACAAGGTCTCAAATATGTATATATTGTCCCAAGCTGTCTTAAAGTAATAATTCCTGAATAGAACAAGTAAGTAAAGTACAGTCGAACGCGCCCGACCATACAATACTCTCTGCTTTTATTCCCAATTATAATGTTAAGATCGGTATACATAACATAAATATAACAATAAATAGTTCTTGTATTAGAAAACATTAAAATAAAAAAATAAAACTAAACATAATCGCATATACATGAGTTTGTCTGTATGCACATACAAATTTTTTTTTTTTTTTTTTTACGGAAAAAGCGGAGTGGCAGTCCAAAACTTTTAATGGCAATGCATTTATGCTGTCTCTAAGACCCTGCGTGACAAAATTGGTATACCTAAGTTCCATAGTTACTGAGATATTTGCTTTAAACGTCTATTTTTTCCGAGGTATGTCTAGTTTTTTGCTGATTGTGGGCGAATAGGGCGTGGCATTAAAAAAAAAATAAGATTCTTGTATTGACTGACTAAATATCGAGTCGATAGAGATCAAATTCGAACTTGTAGCTCTTACCATCTCTGAAATCTGTTTGTTCATACGGACAGACGGACAAACGCACATGGCTATATCGACTCGCCTTGTGACGCTGATCAAGAATATATATACTTTATGCGGTCTGCCACGCCTCCTTCTGCCTGTTACATACATTTGCACAAACCCAATATACTCTTGCAGAGATTATACAAATAAAGAAACATATCCACTTTTGCAAAATAGCAGTTCTTAAGACACTGTGCGCTATTCCCTGTATGGTTGTAGGCAGGGGATTTGCACACAGAATATTCATTCTTATAAGACGTTGCGATGGAAAATCATATACATTTCATATATACGTAAGTGCTCACATACATTGTTAAATTCACAGAAAACAAAGACCCACAAAGGCCACAGAAAACAGGAGCAGAAAAAGTGCACGTAATTCATGCTTTCCATAAGAAATTCAACATTTCTTTTCTCTGGCCCACTCCCCAGTACTTCACTCCACTCTAGATGAGTTTCCCCTGCGTTCCGCCTACTTTGCATGCCAGAGGCTAAGCAAGAAGGATAAGGATATGGATATAGTACTTGAGCCGGCACTGGGAGCTGCTGTGAAATTAAACACGGTCTCTTTATATACACATATATACGTATATACTTATATAGAACATATCGGGGAAACAGAAACCGAAACAGAAACAAGAAACGTGCACAAGTTGTGGTTTACTTGCCGGAAGAAGCCAATATGGAGGTGGCTGGAGTCAGAGATTCATGCACACATATTCAGCATAAATTTCTAGCAAAAAAAAATATTTAAAAAAAGAAAGCAACTTTGGCGCCAATCCCAATCCAAATCCCATGGCCTTGCCCAGGCAATATGTTGCCAATTGCTTGGATTCTCTGCGAGCAATTGACAGCTGTTGTCACCTGTGCCCAGACCTCATGTATAAATCACGGAATCTGCTCAATGAACGCGCTCAAAAAAAAAAAAGAGAATTACCATAATGTGTGGTCTGGTCACATAACGGTAATATTTTTTAAGGAGCGACAACACTAGAAGGGACAACACCAAGGAAAAGGGGACAAGGAGGAAATAAGGGCACTCTCGGACACGAACAGCCCGCAGACACTGCAGAAGGCAGAAAAAGACCGAGAAGAACGAGAAATCTGGGAAGATAATGCAAATAAATAACAGATCATATTGCATTCACACAAAATTTATGTTTTATTTTTCAGGAAATTATTAAGTTTAATCAAAGGTTGCCCTATAAGCAAAACAGCAGATACAATTGTGCACAAGATGTGCTAGAAAATACCCTACATTAAAAGATTAGACGATCCTAAAGTAGGTGCTAATGACATTGGATCAAGTATGTCGATCCTAAAAGTTAACAAGTAAGAAAGGCTACAGTCGAGCGCGCCGACTGTAAAGGACCCCGTACTCTCCTTGTATTTGAAATTAATATTTGAATACGACTGTAATTTAAAATTTAAGTTTTAAAATTAAATTTTAAAAAAAAATTTAAATCAGTCACTGATGGGATCTGAATCCGCGCTTACTGACGCAAGTTCCATATCATGCTGCCCGACTAGTTGCACCACTACATTCACCACGCTTCATGGGCTACTTTGTTGTCTAATTGCTCAGTTGTTTATAGTTGGATTTTTATGCAACTTATTAGTTTAATATAATTTGTCTTTAAACAAATTTTGAACTACATTACCGTTCTATATTACTAAATGCTTTAAAAACGGCATGTAAGTTTGAAAAATTTGCTTAGTTCTTGTGGGAAGAGGGGGTGTGGCAGACCAAAATTTTGAATGACGTTGCATTTGTGTTGTCTCTAGGAACCTGCGTACCAGAATTGGTGTTCCTAAGTGCTATAGTTACAAAGATATTCGCATAAAACATCAATTTTTCCGAAGTGTGTCTAGTTTTTTGCTTATTGCGGGGGCGGTGGGGGGCGTGGCACCGATTTGAAATAAACTTGATCTGCGTACATCATAGACGGACTTTCATTAAAAAATTTGGTGTCTTTAGCTCTTGTAGTTTAAAAGATCCAGGTGTTCATACAGACGGACGGACAGACTGACAGACGGACAGACGGACATTGCTATATCGACTCGGCTGTTGATGCTGATCAAGAATATATATACTTTATAGGGTCGGAAAAGCTTCCTTCTGCCTGTTACGCACATTTGGCTTCTGACAAACCTAATAGACCGCCATACTCTTTTTAAGAGTACGGGGTCTAATAATTAATTTAGGCCCAAATATTTAAAAATACACGAAAATAGTATAGTATTGATCTGACTTTGAAAAATTTTAAGTTGAGGAACTAATATAACTGAAAGACAGACTTTTTTATGAAAATTTCATTTAAAACAAATGAAAAAAAATTGGAATTAAAACAGTGTAAAAAGAAAATACTGATGAATAAATAAATGTATTTGAACAGAAATGGAAAAGTTCTGAAACATTTTAGAAAAACTTGCTAATATGAAATTAGTTCACAACACCCCCGACGAATATGCAAACATTAAATGGAATATTTTCAAAGCCAAACACCTCTCTAACTCAAAAAACTACAGAGTATTAAGAATATGCAAGAAATGCAAAAGCAAAAAAAAATAATAATAATAATAAAATGTACAACACAAAAGAAAAGAAAAGCGTTATTGATTATATGCTGGCTCGTTTCTTGAAATAAAAGTATCAAATTAGCGAAATAATATCAGATGTCCTCGACAGACAGGGACAGAGACGGAGAGTAGGAGAAAGGGAGAAAGGGAAAGGGAGGTGGAAGATGAAGGCAACTACTGCTGGCAGTTCCACTTCCACTTGAACAGCCTTTTAATACTGGCTCAAAGAGAGTCTGGCTCACACTTGCTCTCTTTTCTTTTTCTGCCCATGTTATGGGCAGATTGTTGTAATTATCCTTTGGATGGAAAGGGGGGAGGCGGAGGGGTAGGCGCAGAACGTCAGCTGCAAGGACCTCAACTTTGAAAGTGCCTTGTACTAGTTACACAACGAAATCAAACCACAATTTCCGCGCCCTCGACATATGTAAGCCTAATTCCAAATTCAAGTACTTTTACTCGTACTCAAACTCGTTCTCGCTGTTGTTGCATGTTGTTGCCACATTCAAAAGACTCGTGCAAGCATTGGTAACGCTCCCTTTTTTACCCACTGTGGCAAAGGTAACCGCATTCGCAGAAAAACTTGTTCGCTTCAATGCATTAGAATCGTTTTCATCATTTCCTTTTTGTTCTTTTCGTATATGAACATAAGTAGCGCCGGGATTCTCAAGGATTTATGAAATAATGGACGCAAAATATGTTTTTTACAATTCTTTGTTACTTTTCTTCTTCTTTCTGCGGGCATATACATTGTCAAAGGGAAAACAACATGAACATGAAACATGAACAAAAGCATATTGTAAACGGTTTTCTTCAGTCTAGAGCGGATTTTCGACCACAAACAGTTACTACATCAAATTGCATTGCAATTGAAAACCTGGATAACCACAAGGATCACTGCGAATCGGTGTAAAGCGGTTAATATTTATACAGATGTCCTTCGGTGTAGCAAACGCGGAATTCTTAGAAGTTTCAATGGTTTTTTTTTCTGTTTCTTTAATATCAGAAAATAAGATTTAATCCACACAATCCGACTACTACATAGCAGTCTTTGGGAATCTGATCGTGTATTAAGTTTTTGGCATGCCGAAGAAAGCCTTTAGTTATTTACGTTTGAGTTTTAAATATATACTACCAAATTGGTAGAGTTAAAGATAAAACACTTTGAAAACGTCCAAATAGCTTAAAGAGCTTCAGATATTGAGCATTCATTCAAAGTGCTTTTACAGTATGGCGGTGAATCGAACTCCTCCTGCACTTAAAATCTTACACTCCATCCACTCGCAGCAGATACATAGATCATCATCAGTAAGTACGTCCTTTGGATCGTGTAACTTGCTGACAGCGAACTGTCACCACCAGCGCCATATTCCTAAAGCTTCTCTCTTTTGTTTGCCGGCAATTTCCACACAAATAAGCCGCCAATTTGCCCCCACGATCATGACAGGCGAACAACCAGCAACCAACAGCCAACAACCGAGTAAAAACAACAACAACAAGAACAACAGCAACAACGAAACGTCAATGGCCAGACACGTTTACATTTAAGCCAGAAAGGGACCTACACTCTTTGGGGCTCTTCTAAACTGCAAGTTAGAGCCTGGTTATAAATCAGTTGCGCGGCTTTTAATAAATTGTAATTGAGTCGCGATTCACGAGCTGAGGTCATGTGTGCTAGCTAAGGAACTGATAGATACGTTTGTATCTTCTTCGGCTTTTTGCTACAGCTACGATTGGGATCGCGTGTGGGAATGCAGACGAGCCGATGTCGATCCTTATGACTTACCGACGACCCTAAACAATCCTCCTGTAGTTTTGTAGTTGTTGTGTAGTTGTAGTTGTTGTATACATGGCACTTTGCCGGCTGTCGCCACTTATACATACCTCTCTCTCTCTCACTGCTTAAATATCACGTAATGAAAAATGTTTTGTTTGCAATTTTTCTTTCCATTTGTTTCCTCAGTTTCCGTCTTATGCCCCTCCTCCCCTTCATAATACTCTGCTGTTGTTGTTTGTGTGTTGAGTAGCAATAAAACTCATTGAACATGAGTTGCTTTTGAGCAACATGAACAATTAATGCAACATATGTTTGTCTGAAGTTGAAGTCGCAGTCCCACCAAACTACAGAGAACTCACAACAACTACAAAAAAAACTCACATCTCCGGATCGTTGATGCTTGAAAAAAGCGCAAGAAAAAAAATGCAAAAAAAAAACAAGTAAGAAAAGTTCAGTCGAACGAGCCCGACCGTATAATACTCTCTGCTTTATTCCCAATTATAATGTTAAAATCGGTATCCGGATATTACAATAGATAGTTCTTGTATTAAACAC
Organism: Drosophila parthenogenetica; assembly: GCA_035047505.1. NCBI lineage: Eukaryota > Metazoa > Arthropoda > Insecta > Diptera > Drosophilidae > Drosophila > Drosophila parthenogenetica. The sequence continues at coordinate 3,218,260 of JAWNPM010000122.1, read as the reverse complement.
GTTAAAAAAAAAAAAAAAAAAAAAAAAACTAAGCATAATCGAACATACAAATGCTTTTAAAACGGCATGCAAGTTTTTTATTTCTTACGGAAAAAGGGCGCGTGGCAGTCCAAAATTGTAAATGGCAATGAATTTATGCTGTCTCTAGGAACGTGCGTACCAAAGTTGGTGTTCCTAAGTGCCATAGTTACTGAGATATTTTCTTTAAACACCTATTTTTTCCGAGGTATGTGTAGTTTTTTGCTGATTGTGGGCAAATGGGGCGTGGCATCAAAAAAAAAAAAAAGATTCTTGTATTGACTGACTAAATATCGAGTCGATAGAGATCAAATTCGAACTTGTAGCTCTTACCATCTCTGAAATCTGTGTGCTCATACGGACAGACAGACGGTCAGACGGACAGACGGACATGGCTATATCGACCCGGCTTGTGATGCTGATCAAGAATATATATACTTTATGGGGTCTGCCACGCCTCCTTCTGCCTGTTACATACATTTGCACAAACCCAATATACTCTTGCAGAGAGTATAAAAAAACAAATCGAATTAGCTGCAAGCGCGACTGCCAAATGATGCACAACACGCGAACCGAAATATGCAAGAATTTTCAAGAAATGCACGGCACACGCAATACCCTTACTTTCGAAATGCGTAACCTAACTAATTATCAGAAACTCTTATTTAATAACACCCTTTCTGTTAAGAAGATGCACAAAGTCCATGTGGAATCCAATCAACCCAATCGGCGGCAAAAAATTAATTTCATAACCATGATTAAGTAACACGCCTACCCAGGCAAACAGGACACTCTACAATGTACAATTGCACACATTTCGAATTGAATGTAGACCCTGTACTCAAATAGTACAAAGGGTTTTTGAAGTTAGTACCAATAAGCATAAAAACGTCAAAAGCAATATAAGTGGATCGTTTGAATGACTTATTTTAAACCCACTCATCGTTGTTCATAGATTTTAGTTTAATTTAATAAAACTGAGAGTCCACTGATAGTATAATTTTCTAACAAATAATGGGATTTCTATTAGAAGTCCATAATAGGTATTTATGAAATAGGTTACATACCCTAAAAAAATTGTTAGGAAAAATTCTTAATTTTTTAATACTCTCTGCGAAAGTATATGGGGTTTGTGCAAATGAATGCAGCAGGCAGAAGGAGGCGCGTCAGACCCCATAAAGTATAAATATTCTTGATCAGCATCACAAGCCGTGTCGATATAGCCATGTCCTTTGGACCGTCTGTCTGTCCGTCTGTCTGTCAATTGAATTTCTGATATATATAATCTCAAGACGGGACCTGACTTTTCACATGGTATCTTACGGTCGGGAGAGCCCGCAAGTACTTTCATTCTTGTTTCATATTTAAAAAATGTATTATAACCGGTATAACCGGATTCTACTGTATAACATACATTACAATATCTTTAAAGTTCAGTACTTGAGAGTAGCTCGTCTTTATTGTCGAAAACAGAGTCTTTTGCAGTCGATCTGTACTACATGTAAGTGCTAGTATTGCTAGTAGCTTGCAAAGTTTGGCTCGCTCAACTATTTGCCAAAGTAAATCGCACGATCAAATGCTCCGATACGAATTAACCCAATAGCAATGGGGCAGATACGAGCCGCAATCCGAGATACAAACTTGATCGTACTCGTGCTCGGAAGTATGAAAAATTATTGTTATAATTGTTTCTAGACGTTCTCCGAGTTGGAGAAACTTCTGCACATTGCCACTTAAATTGCTTTTAACCTTTTGCTGAATTTGTTTTTTTTTAGACCCCGTACTCTTAAAAAGAGTATTGGGGTCTATTAGGTTTGTCAGAAGCCAAATGTGCGTAACAGGCAGAAGGAAGCTTTTCCGACCCATAAAGTATATATATTCTTGATCAGCATCAACAGCCGAGTCGATATAGCTATGTCCGTCTGTACGTCTGTCCGTCCGTCCGTCCGTCCGTCTGTATGAACACCTGGATCTTTTAAACTATAAGAGCTAGAACCACCAAATTTGTAATAAAAATTCGGAAACTTTTGCAAGCAGATCAAGTTTATTTCAAATCAGTGCCACGCCCCCTACGGCCCCCGCAATAAGCAAAAAACCAAAGACACCTCGAAAAAAATGGATCTTTTCCGCGAATATCTCCGTAACTATGGCACTTACGACCAGCAATTTGGGTACGCATGTTCCTAGGGACAGCATAAATGGAGTGTCATTAAAATTTTTTTGCTGCCACGGCCCCTTTTTCCACAAAAAAAAATAAAATTATCAATTTCGAAGCCGTTTTTGAGGTATTTGTCCTCATCGTACAGTGTTGTAATTTAAGATTCGTTTAAAGACAAATCATATCAAACTACCCTGAAAGTTGCATAAAAATCCAACTATAAACAACTGAGAAATTAGGTAACAAAGTGTCCCTTGAATCGCAGTGTCAATGCACGTGGTTGAAAGAAAAGAGATAACTGTATGTTTATATGTACATTAGCCGCAGTAGTTTGCAAAGCGAGCGTGGTCCAGGTAGTAGGGATGATGCTTGTCATTATTTTTCGCACTTGTATGTAAACTTAAGACCTGCGGTTTGAACCCCGGCGCAGACTCCAAAATTAGTTTATTATTATTTTTTTTTTTTTTTTTTTTTTATACTTTAGCACTATTATATCTTAATGAAAATAATCGGAGCCGTCTCACCAGGTGGTGGTGCAATTAGTAGCGTGTTCTGCAACTTGCGTATAAGTTCGCAGGTTCAATTCCCGACAGTGGAATTTATTAATATACTTTTTTAAATTTCAAACAAAAATATAAATAAAGAATTTTAACTGGTGCAACAGCCAATGGTCTGCGGTTCGAACCCGGAACAGACCCAGAAATTTAATTATTTTTTTATTTTTTAAATAACTACATTATTATACATAAATGAAAATAATATAATTTCTGCCAAATGAATGGTGTGGTGTAATTAGTAGGGTTGCAGCATGATATGGAACTTGCGTCAGTAAGCGCGGGTTCGAATCTCATCAGTGACCGAATCAAATTTTTTTTTTTAATTTAATTTTTATACTCTCTGCAAGAGTATATTGGGTTTGTGCAAATGTATGTAACAGGCAGAAGGAGGCGTGGCAGACCCCATAAAGTATATATATTCTTGATCAGAATCACAAGCCGAGTCGATATAGCCATGTCCGTCTGTCCGTCTGTCCGTCTGACCGTCTGTCCGTCTGACCGTCTGACCGTCTGTCCGTCTGTCCGTCCGTATGAACACACAGATTTCAGAGATGGTAAGAGCTACAAGTTCGAATTTGGTCTCTATCGACTCGATATTTAGTCAGTCAATACAAGAATCTTTTTTTTTTCGATGCCACGCCCCATTCGCCCACAATGAGCAAAAAACTAGACATACCTCGAAAAAAATCTATGTTTTCGGCGAATATCTCAGTAACTATGGCACCTAGGAATACCAATTTTGGTACACGTGTTTCAAGAGACAGCATAAATGCAATGACATGAAAAATTTTGGGCTGCCACGCCCCCTTTTTCTGCAAGAATTAAAAGAAAATTTCAAACTTGCATGCCGTTTTTTAAGCATTTATTCTTATCGTACAGTGTTGTTATTTATGATTCGTTTGAAGACGTATCATGTCAAACTCTCTTGAAAGTTTCATAAGAATCCGACTATAAACAAGAAAGAAATGAAGCAACAAAGACTTTATTCGAGAGCAATGAGAGCGAGAGAGACAGCGCTAGTCGTGCCGACCAATAGTATTCATACACACATATGTATGTGCATACATTTAACGTCAAACGAATTTGTATGTACATACAGACAAACACGTGTATGTTCGATAATGCTTAGCTTTTTTTTTGTTTTAACGTGTTCTAATACAAGAACTATCTATTGTAATATCCGGATACCGATTTAAGCATTATAATTGGGAATAAAAGCAGAGAGTATTACACGGTCGGGCGTGTTCGACTGTACTTTTCTTTCTTGTTAAACTTAAATTTTAAATAACAACTCAAATTCAAATATTAATTTCGAATACAAGGAGAGTACGGGGTCTTTTACAGTCGGCGCGCTCGACTGTAGCCTTTCTTACTTGTTTTTTTTTCGTTTTATTCAATTAAGAATGCTGGTATCCCCGAGAGAACATCTTTAATTGATAAACTGCACTCTACTGTTGCTGTTGTTGTCAATTGTTGTCTAGTGAGATGAATCACTTATTAAAATACAATCAATAGGAATATATATGACTGCCACAATTTAAGAGGCAGGTGGGTAGCTAATGGGGAAGACGACGAGAGAACTGGAAACCAGGAACCCGCAATCAACTAAACGTTGCACGTTGCCCGAAAGAAATTAACAAGAATTAGGCGACCTGCCCACCTAATGCCAATATCGAGGACGAGTTTTGGGGACGAAGATGCTCTGGTACCCCTCAAACCCAGTAATCAACAGCATTCCATTTGAATTCAACTTTTTTCATGGATATCACACACTCAATACGCCCAGGAACAGGACCGCAGTCCAAGTCGCTGCCAAATCCAAAAGACCAAATCAAAACCAATAATAAAGTTAAATCGATAATTGAGGTCAACTTTTAAAGGCATTCTTTATGTTTTGGCTTTTATTTGTAGCTTTTTGTGAATTTTTTTACTTTTGTGGCCGATAAAATGTTTGACCGCGAGGTCTTTTAAAACGAACACACTACGTGATCGTTTAACTGTAAATTAAATATAATTTTTCAATAATCATAATTACAATATATATGTAGTTATTTCTTCTTCATTTCTTCGCCCTCTCTTTCTCTTATTTTTGTGAAAACATCGCATTTAGTTAAACCTCAAAACTCGTCGTTCAGCTGATCCCTTAAGTCACGCCAGACGCATAAATCAAGCAACTCAGTCTTTATGGGATCAATAACTGTATAAGTCAGACGAACGTCAGAACGTTTGACCGATCTCCCCTTCTGCAAATTGGCCTCCTTTTGTTTTTTTTTTTTTAATTTTTATTCCCACATGTGGCCTAATCCGTGTCCCAGAATCACTTGATGTATTATTATATATCAGTTCTATTTGGGCAACTGTCAAACAGCTTATAATCATAATCCTGGCACCAAATGATCTATAAGCCTCCACATTTTACCTCTATTAATTATATATTCTAAAGTTTGCTTGAATAAATTTTACTCGAACAACAAAATTTTACTTTGAAAAGTTTTCTCGAAAATCAAAACATTTGCTTAATCTTTAAGTTTTTTGGCCAATCAGCATTCAGCTGGTCAATTTTTATCAAATTTAGCTAAGCTCACACACGAGCCACCCATTAAAAGTGAAAACAACTTGTTTGTATTCATTATTTATGCAATAATAATTTATTGTATATTATTTTTAAACTTTTCGCTTTCGTTATAGTTTGCTGTTTCTCTACTTGCTTGTTTTTATTTCATTTTTTCGACAGTTTTCTGTATTTTTAATGGTATTTATTGTAACAATTTATCTGATTTTGCAGCGAGCGATGAATGTAGCACAATAAGATTATTATTAGGTTTTCAATATTATGTTCAGTGACTATTGTTATGACTAAAGTTAATGTTATTTTAATATATATATATATTTATATAGTTGTTATATGGTATATATAATAGCATATATGAAGCGTTTAAATAGGTATTTAATGTCAGTTGTATAACATAAGTATTTTAATGTCGGCCATTTTGTAGCATATTATTTATATGTTTATTATATATCATATTTTTTATGGGTTAATGTCTAAGCAAGTGAAATACAATAATTTGTTCTTTGTGTTTTTTTTTTCGTTAATATTAGAGCTTAATCCGCTGGTAGATTATTAAATAAATTAAAAATCTTATCTTTTAACATTAGTTCTCAGCTTACTTTCAATAGTTACTACGTTTTCCCATTTAAAACACTAAAAATCGGCATATAAAAAGTAGCTGCACTAAATATACACACACAGACACACAAAAATAATCACACCAGATATGAGTATGTGTATGTGTGTGCATATCTGTAAATTAAATTAAAATACTAAGCTAACTAGTCAAAACAATGCTAAGTTTGCGACGCTTGGATGTTAAATGCTAAATATAATAGTATTCCAACTATATATATGGATAGTCCAGTACGAGTACGATACTACAGATTTTTAAAAGTCTTTGTATGCCTATGTACAAAATACAAAATACTGGAAACTATTCGTGAATGTACGTATCGTACGGCTACGAGTACGAATATAAATACGAATACTCATTATGGGTTTCGGAAGTGTCTCATTTTTCTATGTATTTGAAAATATGTAAGTACAAATTATTCGAAGCACCGTTTGCAACGATTTCAAGACGAATTCATGTCATTAATTTCTACATATTTTTCGGTATTAATAATAAGTATATTTACAAAAGTTGGCTCTAATAATGCTGCGATCCCGTTTTTTTTTGGTCCGACCGCGTACCCACCCTCCCTTGTACCACCCACTTTCTTCCACTTGCCAATATTTCAAGAAAACGCCGTCACCAGTTGGATTGCACTTTGAGATCAAATATCCTTGTTGCCTTATTGCCAATAAGCTTCAACTCTATCAAAATACACTGCTTAATTTGCACTTCCGAAGAGCACTGAATTCTTGTAATACGCCGTAGGCCTCTCCGACAACGGACTCTTCACATCACGCTCTGAATTCGTCACACGCGTCTTTCGCTCCATTTCCAGTTCCTGTGCTAGAGATTCTTTAAATATATGAAAGAAACAAAAAACAAAAAATTTTAAACAAATTTTAAAATCTAATATTTTAAAAACTCCCAAGTCTCTACAGTTAAGCAATGATTAATTTATTCATACCTTTAGTATTAACAAAAAGTTTATTTTAACATTTTATGAAAACTATTCTGTGTAAACCATTTGATTATTAGGTCAATAAATTGATTGGCCTTTTCTATAAATTTGAAAAATTACTTTCAACAAAATTTATGTAAGTTTTTGAAAAACTATTTGAAAATCCTTCGATGATACGCAGATCAATTTTATTTAAAATCTTAGCTTTGCTTACAGATTATAACAACTTGCAAACTACTAGAGCCATTATAACTATCCCGACCTAATTTGGTCTAGATCGGGCAACTATGTCTTGTAACTCCCATCGGTCGAAAAAAGTTCGTCATCTTTGAAACTTACCCGAATAATTCTGCCAGAAAGCTCCAGTGGCCATCAGATCTATGCCCGGATAGCTCCAAGGCGCCTTTCCATTGCTGGCAGCTGCAGCAGCAGCTGCGGCGGCGGCAGCGGCAAGGCTGCCATCAGCTGCAGCAGCAGCCGCAGCAGCGGCAACGGCGCCGGCAGTGGGTGTGACTGGGTGATCCTCGCGGTCGCGACTGGAGCAGCGCACTTGAGAGTCTTGGGCGGCGACAGGGCGCTGCTGGTGATCCATGGATCCTTCATGATCGGAATGGGGCTCGCGCTTAAAGTGGGTGGGTGAATCAGAGCGTGTTGCAGAATTGGTTGTGTGACCGGTGACGTCACAGGTACCGCTAAGGGACTTCTCTGACTTATCGCTACCGCCTCGACTGCCGCCGTCGATATCTATTAATGGGTTAAAGGTAAAACAGAGGGCGCTGTGTTGGTTATCAAAGCGTTGGGCGTAGGGCGCAGGGGGGCGCGGGTTGTGTGGGGAATACACAGAAATCGAAGGCGAAAAGCGATAGAGGAGGTGGATTATCGTTAGACATGCGTTTTTTTGCTCGCCTTTCATTGTGTTTTTAATTTTTTCTTTTTTTTGCTTTTTTGTTACTTTTGCCTTGTCACTCACCTTTAAGCGTCTCAATGGCGTCGCCGCTACTTCCGCTACTGCATTTGGCATCCGATGTGATGCCTGTGCAGAGTTCAGTATCGCTGCAGTTGACACTGTTATCATTCGCATTTGAATTCAGTTTGCTGCTACCTCCTCCGCCTCCAGCACCAACACTGGTTACTGTTGCGACTGCTGCTCCTACAGCTGCCGCTGCTCCTCCAGCTCCCAATTGCTGTTGATAACGCACACGTATCTTGCGCTCCCGTCTAAAACGTTTCTGATAAAGTACTGTGAAAATGGAAAAGAAGTTAAAGGGAGAGATGTTTAAGTTGACATATAAATATGAATTTTATATTAGCTAAAATTATTCGATTTATACATAAAATTAATTGAAAATCTTAATTTTATATATGTTGCAGAAAAAGCTTATCTTAAGATTCTTATCGAAAAACACGGCCCTGTTTTGTAGAGTAACACACTTTTATAAAAGCTAGTTACATGAACTTAAATATATTAAGCTTTACTTCATATATACGATTTTCGTCTGATTCCCCATTCCCCCATAAAAAGTTTCAGAGTATCTATACAATGAGTACTCAAGTGACAATGTTTCTTTTATAATAACAAAATATTTAAGTTTTCCGCTGAAATATTTAAGGTAAATGGCGATGGGACAAATACAACGCTTTCTACTGCAACTAAATTCAGGGTATCCTTATGCCGAGTAACAAAAATAAAACAAATATCAAATATTAAAATGTTCAGAGAAAAGACGAGGTGAAAAAAATAAAGCGCAAAGAGGGTAATTCAATCGATTGAAATTTGATTGTGCCAATTCGACTGCGCATCCGGCTGAGTGTGTGCATAGGTGTGTGTGTGTTATGTGTCTGTGTGTGTGTGCCTGTGTGGGCGCAATTATGCTTTGTGGATCCTGACTGTAAGGCAGTCGTGTCGAGTAGGAGACTCAATCGAATCCAATCGACATCATCAGCGCTGATCAGGCCAAGTGAAGCGTGGTGACAGCCGTTTTGAGGGTGGAGCAATTTTTGATGGCAACATTTGTTGTCTATGCCTCGGTTCTTCCAAATGCCAGATTGAATTTCACATCATCGGTGAGGTATTGAGACTTTGAGGATCGAGTGAGCCAATGTTCTCAACCGTTTTGATATCTTTTCCAGCTCAAACTCTGTTTTGCACCCACGCTACCATTGAAATGGCCAATTTCTGGCATGTTATACTTACGTAAATAGACATACATATATGTACATATACAACCTCTAGATGATTATCGGCTCGCTTTATTATTATTTGCAATTAGATGTCGATGTCTGTGTGGCATTTTGCATAGTTTCATGCAATTTGCTCTACCCCAACACAACAACAACAACAACAACAATAACCACAATAACAGCAAGGAGAACTACATAAATGCTTTTCTGGGACGGGCCCCCAACAAAAAGTTCCGACATTTCTAAATGCAGACCTTTCGTCTTCTGATTTATGCTCTATCTTCACAAATGTGAATAGCGAATGCGATTGTAAATTCTAGTGCATTATTTGCGAAAGAGATGGATAGAGAACCGTTCCACAACCCAGCGGAGTTATACTTGCAAAACTCCCTCCTTAATTATATACTAATCTGACCGGTTCGGTTCAACTCAGACGCAATCGTTCTGAGCAGACCACAAAGTGTGTGGTAAGTATCTTTACTGACATGGCTAAATTGATTTATCACGCTCTTTAAGGGAAAATTCTATCTTTTCAAATTCTTACAGAATTTAACATTTTTATTCACTGACGATAGCCAAATAAAAAAAAAATAGATTGCGGGGTCCGAAAAAAAAATTTATTAACTGACAGACAGATAATATGTTATAATTTTATAAATTTGTATATTTTCAATATACTCTTGCAGGGAGTATAAAAATTATATTTTTATTTGTACATTTACATTTATATTAAGATAGTACGCCCTAAAGTAAGTGTCAAAAAACAAAACAAACTTGTTCTGCTTGGGTAATTCACCTTAATTTTGAGACTTTTCGGACATTTCTAGCTCTAATAGTCTCTGAGATTCCTTTGTTCATACATACGGACGGTCGGACTGACGGACATGGCTATATGGATTTAACTATTATACTGATGAAGAACATATAAACTTCTCCCTTTTTACTCACATTCGAACGATTACAGTATACTCTTTAACTCTACGTGTAACGGGTGCGAGAATTTTTTATATAAGTTATTTCAAGTTTTCCAAATAGCAACCAAACGGTTTCTTTCGTTGAAAAGTATTTAATATTTTTCAGCGTAATTGGCTAAATGGTTTTTAATTTCAAAATAGTCTTGCGTAATGCAACGATCTTTGCCCGACAAACTATCCCTTATATTTTTGAATTGAGGAGAAATTGTTGACAACCCTTTTAAAGTTTCACAATCTGGAAGTCATCTCTTTATTATCATCATAAGCATAACAACAACCAATTAAAAGATTTATCTATGTGCTAAATGAAACTTTTGCCTGTGTAACCAAAAGCAACTCAGATTCCAAAAAGCCCCCCCCCTTCCACATTTCCACTTTTCTCCTCCCTCCTGTTAATTCCAATCGAAATCCAAAGGCAGAAATTTTATATTAAGGATGTTGTCTTTGTCGTTGTTATAGGGTCGACATTTGCTACTTTTTTGCCAATCGTTCGAGTGTAACTAAATAATGAAATGATATTAAATTCATTTGAATTGTGATTTCTGTTGAAAAGGTCCCGCGACAGAACAAGAACCAAACCAAACCAGAACGGAACGGCAGCCTTGGTCATAAAACCCTTTTTAGCTTTATACGACCACCAACAAATAAAGCGAGAGGGGTAAACTTCGGATGGGGCGGGAAGTAGAGTTCTGGAGTTCTTTCTAAAGGGTGAGGACCGTACAGTCAGACATATCAGGTGTCATTGTCATTTGAGTCATCTTGCATTAAGTGCGCCTGATTGGAATTGGCATAGGCACTCATAGAGAACTCTGGGCACTGTCAAATCGTTTGTTTGTCAAATTGGGAATGGAATCGGGTGTGGAAATGGTATTGAAAAAAAATTGGTGGTAAAAAGCAACTGATGTTCAAATACTGCACATTTTAATCTGCCAGAGTGCTATTTTATTTGGTGTAAAATTATTTTTAACAATAAGTTTTGAAACTTACCACGCAATTTGCGCTCATCGACAAGTTGGCGTTCCAGTGAATCTTTGACTTCCCGTTCGCGGATCACGTCCATCTTGAGCTCAGCTGCAGAAATTAAAAAAAAAAAGAAAAAAAAAGAAGACTTAGTAATTTTACTCCCACTCTTGGGTTAGTCAAGTGCCCATGGATAATGGAATATTTGTGATAAATTTTTTTTTTTACTTATTGTTTCTAACCAATGTGATTAAAACTTAAACAATTTAGAGATGACGATTAAGTAATATAATAGTGATGATACGAATGAGGACATTAATTCATTTTAACTAATTTAAAACGCTTTTTCATATTTAACATTAACAATCAGTTGATTGTGTATGGAAAACCTATTTTACTTCAGAGTCTCAAAAAACGCAAATCTTAATAATCTGATAGCTTTTAAAATAATACCATCACATATTACAATAAGTACAGCGCCTTCAACTGAAGACTTTTCTATTATATTGTGTGCCTAGTTGTGATGATACTTTTTCCATTTAATCAATTCTTTTACTCACCTTTTTCATAGCTAATCTGACGCTCCTGTTGCCTGGCATTGTCAGCGGCGACTTTGAGCAAACTTTGGATATTCCGTAGCAGAGTTTCCGTGGAGCTCGCGGGCACGGCGGCTTGAGCATCGATGCCAAGCGGACCGAGTGCGAGGCCACCAGCAAGAGCTGCAGCGGCAGTGGCATCATTGGCTGCCAGCAGAGCTTCATTGGGTATCAAAGCCCCCCCGCCTCCACCCGATGGAGGACCATTGGCGACGATGCCAGCGGTACCAGCGACAGCACCGTTGGCAACAGCAGCAGCTGCAGCCAGTTGGGAGTAATTGAGGGCGCGCTGATGATGCAGTGCAGCGGCTGCAGCCGCCTCGGCTGTGGGAGAACCGTGCTGGGTTGCAACGGCCGCCAGGTGGTGCGCCTGAGACTGATGATGGTGCGGATGCTGATGGTGGTGATGATGATGATGTGAGGCGACCGCAGCATGCTGATGCAGGTGAGCAGCCGCTGCAGCGGCAGCAGCGGCAGCGGCCGCCGAACCCGTGGACAGATTATCGCGTTCCGTGTCACTCAAATCTGATGGAAAGATTTACACAAATGAAGGGACGAATGGAATCATTCAGAGAGTGAGTCAACGTCAGCGTCAGCATCAGAATCAGCGTTATCACAATCGTTATCGTTATCGTTATCGTTATGGGATTAAGTAAAGTTTACTCACCGTCATCATCTTTGACCAGACAGCGGTCATCGACTTCGGATTGATTCTCATCGCTCAAGTTCTCCTCTTCCTCCTCCTCGTCATCCTCGACTCCAATGATGGGACCACCGCCAGCACTGCGACTTCTCTCATCCAGGCTTCTGGGACCCCTAGGAGATGCCGCTGCCGAAAGGCAATCACTGCGGTCACTTCCTGCATCACAATTGCTGCCACCATGATCCGTATTTCCGCCAGATTTGCTCAGATTCAGCACAGGACTTTGTCGCGTGGGCGAACCTAGAGAAAAGAATCAACAAATTATAATTTCTACCTTCATCCCCATTCTCGGGACTGCCTTACAATTGTGGGAGCTAAGATCCCTAGGCTTAGAATCACGTTCGCTGATCACACTACCACCTCGATCCCCACCAGCTCCAGCAACGCATATGGCCTGTTGTCTCTCGTCTGTGCGCTCCTCCCGTAAGCGTTCCAAGTGCTTCACGATATCCTCGTAGGCAGCTCGACAATTCTCCCAGATACCAGATCGAGCCAGCGCATCCATATTGGCTGCCGACATACCAGCATTCTGAGCAGCCGCCTTCAGCATTTGACTCTCTGGGCGCGCATGGAGACCATGTGGTGGCATACCTGGTGACATTAGAGCGGCCGCTCCCGGATGATGGGCATTCATCTGCATAAATGCCATATGGTTTATCGGCGGCGGGTTATATCCATTGGCCAGCAGCGGCGATTTCTCCAACCGATTCATATCTGCAACAAATTTAAATTTATCGCATGTTTTAAAATGGACAATACCTCCAAATATCGAAGAGTTTTCAAATCAGTGGCAATACAAATATACATACATATGTACATAATCTCGTCATTGGCTATAAAAGAAGTAGACATACTTTAGATTTCTTTGGGAAATATTTAGAGGACTAGAAATATCACTAGATTTCAAATGGATTCAAGCTAAACTCTAGAGAAACAAGTAAGTGAGTATTAACCTTTGAAAACGAAGCATAACATGGGGCTTACATTATTTCTAAATAACTTTGGAAGAAACCAAATTAATAATCCATAATTTATAATCTAGACACTTTCGAAAATCAAGTTTAAAAGCAATTCAAATAAACTAAGTGTATTATTAAATTGAAACAGTACTCAATTAGACATAAATTTCAAATATCGTGAATAAATCCCATCAAGAATAAAGCTACAAACGCAGTAAACAAAATTCAGAACATGAAGCAATTGTTCAACTTATTTACCGATAATCGTGTAGAATAATGAAATTGGCAACATGATTCGTAAACAGAACATGAATGAAAATTTGGAATGCGAATACGAAAAACGTGAAATGCGGAGCCGACTAAATTTCATTGTACATTTTAGTGATATGGCTTGATGCCATCTAAGCTACTTATATAATATATACAGTACATATACAGTATATATATCATACGTGTACAGTACATTGTCTGCAGGCCCAGACTAAACACAACAACTTAAATAACAACACGATAGGAAAACACACACTCATACATACAGCTATTTATGGCAACCTTGTGTTTATTTTCTTAAATATATACATACCACACATACATATATATGTTCAGACAAATATGTAGCTAATTTGTGTGGCATTAAATTGCTGGCATTGCATAATTTTCAATAAAAATTTCAACTTGTTGAATTCCAATGCAAGTTATAGTTGTAACAAGAATTTAACATAGAATAGTACGGATATATCATAGTTGAGCACTGGCTGTAATGCCCGGGACGGAGTGACTCGACAAATTGTGAATCTTCACACTGATCCCTAAATAGGCGCCGGCGGCAAATGAAAAAGTGAGTGTTGGAATGATTTTAAATATTCCCGATATTGTGAAGAAACATTAATAGAAAAGGGCGTAACTGAGCTTGTCAGAGGGCTTCAGGAAATCATAGAGCAGCACAACAAAAGAATCAATCAATTGTGTGCACAGATACTACATGAATGTAGCTCGAAAGTACTTATGATAATTACAATGGCAGATACAGCTACAGATACAGATGCAGATACAGAATCATGCCGTAGCATCAGTCATAAGTTTATACAATATCGGTTTGTAACCCTTATATGTGATTTCCTGTACAAATCACACGGCTTCGACTTGAATCGTTTTTCGCTTTTGATTTTGATTGCTCTTGCCTTTTTCTGCTGCTTTTTCTGCTGTCTTTTCCATGGATAAATGTGCATTTATCTGGGCTGGGAGCTGGGAACTGGCAACTGGCAACGGGTAAATGGAAAACATGGCAGTTGCCAGTTGCCAGTTGCCAATTGAGAGTTGCAAACGTGCAAAACTTTGTAACAATTGTGCATTGTTTCTTGCATGTATCTGTAGCTGCATTTGTATCTGTATCTGAATCTGTATCCGATCGCTTAACTTATAATCAAGGCATCAACAAATCACAAACATTTTTATGCGATACCCAACAGCGAGTTTTGCTTTCATTTCTCAAAATGATTTCATTACAATTGCAAGTGCGTCTTTTGTGCTCTTTATTGTGTGATCAATTCTGCTTAACTTATTTGGTGAATCGTGGTAACGACAATGTCCGACGGCCAAAAAGATTTCCTGGGAAATGAAACAAGAACTAACACACAACAGAGACAGTAATTTCATTTAGCTCTTTCCCACTGATCACACAATCTTTTCTAATATTAAGTTTTAAGCTTGAAATTCAGTTTTTTAAGAGAGTTCAGTTAACTTTAAAAATTCTATTAGTTCAAAATGTACATTAAACAAATAGAAATATATTTTTTCTTTTGTGCACTTACCACTAATATGGCCATTCTCATAGGCGTAGTCACCATTGTCCAAACGATGCTTCTTCAACTGCGGATGTTGGCTCAGATGCGAGGGCGGCAATGAGAGGCCAACTGGGCCACGTTTGGGCGGTCTACCCGGTCTAGAACTGCGGAATTGCAGAGAGTTACTGTTGGGTTGAAAGCAATGACAATTGGCTTGGTATCAGTATAAAGATGCTAAAGCACAATGAGCAACACCACAATATGGAATAGGTAAACAGGTGTGAAAACAGGTGTGTACAGAAAGTAAGTGTTTTTCTTTATAAATTGGAAATCTTTGGTTTGCCCGGTTTGTGCTGCATTGTTTCAAACGGCAATCGAATACTACCAAATAGAGCAGTTAAGAGTTTTTACAGGCGTTCTTTAAATAATAGATTTATTATATATATTATTGTTTATAATAGTTCAACTATACATATTATACATTTGCAAACTAAAATGTAATAAATATTTTTTATATTCCCTTTACGAATTTAGTCTTTGGATTTCCATAATATATATTTCAATATCATATAACTTTTTTTTTTGAATTTAATACACGCAAACATTAAAAATATTTGAATTTGCATTGCATTGCTTTAAGCTTGAACTTGTCCATTTCAGTTTATTTGCTCATTAAAAAAAGCAGGAGCACCCCGTTGATTTAACTATAAAAAATGTTACAATTTTAACTATCTGCTATAAAAAACAAACAACGAAAAATATAAAAAATATACAAACACAAAAAGACAGAGAAAACAAATTAAGAAGAGACTGTTTGTAGATGAGAAAATCCAACTATATTTTCCAGTAATTTATGCCCGTATTTGATTTTTAAATATTTCCCAAAAGCCTTTAACAAATACTTAATGTGGCCACAGATGTACACAACGCGAAGTATGTATTTATTATGCAGAAGACATAAGCAAGTTTGCACAGCGGGCTGCTATGACAGGAAGGGAAGAAGCTATGCAGATAAAGATACAAATACAATAGCTACGTTTGCCGCAAATACTCGGAAACTTAATGCAAATAGAGACACTGTGTCGCAACCAAGAATGGGCTCGTGACACGGAAACCCAACTAATATAGAGTTTCAAGAAACAAGCTAGATGATAAAATTAAAAATTTATTTTAATAAAATTTTCTGGTAACTTAAATTATATTTGAATTTCAAGAATTTAAATATTCAGGATATTTTGGAAATTCGAGGTACTCAACAATCAAATGCACAGTAAGAAATTCTATGAAACAAACTTGCAAAACATTTGATCTTTCAGTCTGAAATCTAGTTTAACTTTTGCTAAATAAACCATGCACAATCAAGTAATTTTATGTTTAATCAGTATGGGAATTCTACATATTTTACCCTTCTTATGTGAGTAACTAAATATAGAATCGTGTTTCGACACGAGTCCATGACTATAACTGGCTTTAAGCATTATAAACGTCAAGACAATTAAAAAATTAAACAAATGAAGAAGAATGAAAACATTTCTTAATGTTTGCTGATAACAAACAAAAGGGCAAATAAACACAGGTAGCTCAGGGAGCATTCTGTCCACAGATTGAACAATTTATAATTGTGCGTACGACACAGAAAGAGATACTTTGGCCCCTCCATCGGTCTATCTCGCTCACACGTTTCGCTCTCATTCAGTAATTGCAAATATTTGTAGTTATTTCAACCATAAATATTTGCATGTAAAGGCCCAGTTGAGATTTAATTGTGCAGCTCGTTTAATGACAATATATACAAGCCATTTGTGGACTTGGCCCGCGGGTCATGTAAAGAGAGCAGTTAAAGGCAGCAAGCTCAAGGCATTTGCAATGAATCATGGCCAAAAGCTACAGAACAAAAACAAAAACAAAAGCAAAACTTTATCATTATTTTTAAATTTTTTTCATTTTCTAATTTGATTCAGCGAAAGTGTTTTTATTTTTGTGGGACAATGGTTGCTGGATAAAGAGGGGAGATGGGTAGTGGCCAACCAGTCGGAAGAGCTTAACCATCTATGACGTGCAAAAACATTCGCGACTTGTGTCAGTCAAGTTAATGAATTTATGATGAAAACTGCTAAAAAAGTTCAGCGTTGCTGACGCGAAAAGGAAGAGGCGCAACCTGAGGGGGCGGCCAGGGAATGGGGCAAGAGTATGATAAACAATCATAACTACATGATATAAAAACACTCTTCTTAAACGTTGTTGTTAACAGGGCCAAACGATAAGCTTTTGGCCTCGTGGCTTCCACTTTCATTGGAAAACTTTTGTCGTCCCACTGTCTACTTCCAAAAAAGTAAAAAAAAGTGAAAAGAGCATACAGTCGGTCTTGTTTGTATTTGCCTAAAAATTGGCTTTCATTTAGTTGGAATCTGTCTATCATATATATGTATATTCAGGATAAGATTTTTGACATGCTTAATATTTGCAGATTGCATAATTTACAAATTTAATGTCACTAAGATTTTACCCAAATAGCTATTTATCATTAAGTTCATAACAAAGTTCTATTGAAATATTAATTGAGTAAATTGCTTTGAAGATATATTTTTAGACCCCGTACTCTAAACAAGTAAGAAAAGTACAGTCGAACACGCCCGACCGTATAATACTCTCTGATTTTATTCACAATTATAATGTATTATAACGGATATTACAATAGATAGTTCTTGTACAACAACACGTTAAAACAACAAAAAATATAAGCATAATCGAACATTCATATGTTGTCTGTATGCACATACAAATTTGTTTGACGCTAAATGTCATATGTGTATGTACACTTTTGGTCGGCAAGGCTAGCGCTGTCTCTCTCACACTCATGGCATTTCGCTCGAATATAAACATTGTTCCTTCTATGTTTATGGTGGGATTCTTATGAAACTTTCAGGAGAGTTTGACATGATTCGTCTTCAACGGAATCATAAATAACAACACTGTACGATAAGAACAAATGCCTTAAAAAAAGGCATACAAGTTTAAAAAGTTTTTTATTTTGCCACGCCCCCTGGCAGACCAAAATTTTTGATGCCATTGCATTTATGCTGTCTCTAGGAACACGTGCACCAAAATTGGTATTCCTAAGTGCCATAGTTACTGAGATATTCGCCGAGAACAAAGATTTTTTCCGACGTATGTCTAGTTTTTTGCTCATTGTGGGCGAATGAGGCGTGGCATCGAAAAAAACAAATATTCTTGTATTGACTGACTATATATCAAGTCGATTGAGACCAAATTCGAACTTTTAGCTCATACCATCTCTGAAACCTGTGTGTTCATACGGACGGACAGACGATCAGACGGACATGGCTATATCGACTCGGTTTGTGACGATGATCAAGAATATATATACTTTATGGTGTCTACCACGCCTCCTTCTGCCTGTTACATACATTTGCACAAACCCAATATACTCTTTCACAGAGTATAAAAATGTATGAATTTGAAATGTGCGTAACTAGCAGAAGAAGGCGTGGATGCTATAAGCTATAGTTATCAGTTCCGGATCAAATTTGGTGCCATGCAATTAATGTGTGTGAACAAAACTTTATCCGGTCGCGAAGGAGACGGATATAATTAAAATATAATTTAAAAATATTAATTTCTTTGAAGATCAAAAAAATATTAACAATTATGTTTTATAAAGTTTTGAATTAAAAATAATTTTCTCCAATTATTTTGAATTGGAGACAAGACCCTAAAGCTGTAATTTTCAAGAACGAAAAGAATTATTAATTAAGAATTATAAATTATTGTTTTTGACATGGGACAAGTCTATGCTACATCCGCTACAGAGTATCTATCGGCTGTGCACTTGACTATGGTCAACATATTTAGTGCAGCTTAACTGCACTGACTAACGCACAATATAGAACTGACATGTTTGTAGAAACAAACGTTTAGTCTGAAACAAAAAAAAAAAAACTCAACAACAGAAAAAGCACATGCCTCGGCATGCTGGAAACCGGTTCAAAGTTTGCTACATGCCGCATGTGTCTTGCCAAAGCGGCAATTTAGCGAACCAGTTTGCAGCTGTGTGTTGTTAGCTGTGTGCTGGGTGCTTTGCAGTCGAGTATAGCAATGTAGTATATCAATAATCAAGGGATAGTCTAGCTGTTAATTAGCAAATGAATGTGCCACTATCGAAATGTCTGTCCCTGTTCAGTTAGTGGCATAAATCATTGGCATCTTGGCAATTGAAAATGGCAATTGCAATTCCTATTGCATAAAAGTGCTGGGCGTGGCCAACATTTGTCAGCACTTTTTCCAAGGAAAAACAGAGAGTCAGAAACGTTGGACTCCTGGAGCTTGTGTGTGCGTGTGTGTGTGTGTTTGGATTTGTCGCTTTTCGAATTGGCATATCAATTATATTTATGGACACGTTGCCACCTTAGACTTATAGCGAATTCATTGCAGTTAAATCAATTCAAAACTCGCAGCAATTAATTGACAGTGAAAATTTCCATATTTAACTTATGCAAGTTGCAAGTTACTTAATTGAATCTATAGTTGAAATAGAAAATAATAAAAATAATCAACTACAACTGATTTTATGCAACTCGAATTGCATGCCATTTGTCTATTATCGCCAAACTGGTAACAGTTTTGCCTTT
Organism: Drosophila parthenogenetica; assembly: GCA_035047505.1. Classification (NCBI taxonomy): domain Eukaryota; kingdom Metazoa; phylum Arthropoda; class Insecta; order Diptera; family Drosophilidae; genus Drosophila; species Drosophila parthenogenetica. The sequence goes on along the minus strand of JAWNPM010000122.1, from coordinate 3,198,593 downwards.
GAACCCAGTTTAATTGTATATTTCCCAGAAGAAGCCAACAAACAATTCGCATTTCTTCAGATATTTTACCTTCGTTTCATTGGAAGCAAATAAGATACAGAAAAGCTGTTTACTCCAATGCTTCATTGAAAATAGACATGCAAATTTACAAATGACATGGCATACATTCCTCATGCCTTCAGGTATTAAGTGGAATACAGAAAGAAAGATATTCATTCCCCAATGATAATTGTGGGCTTTGAGCTCAGCGAACAGAAAACTGAGTAAAAGTTCAAGTCCAGTTCTTCTTGAATGTGTATTTGCAATTGGCTGTTTTCAACATATCATTCAGAATATTCATGGGATATTCTTTGAAACTAGTCTAGAAGAGAAAGCACAAAATGTTACGGAGTTTACAGTTAGAAATGTTAGTTTACTGTGATAAAGTAACCGTAACATTTACAGGATTTATATTATGTTTAGAATGTTTGGAATTAAAATATTTTTGGATTAGCAGATTTGTAGATAAATGTAATCTCGGTTTTCTGAATATTAAAAAATAAATATTATAAAATGGAACTTATAGATTTTTTCCATGTCATATAATATTTGTTAAAAGTTATATTTGATTTTCTTTTTTTGTTTAAAACAGTAAAATAAAATACTTTAGCGTGACGAGCAATTCTGGACAACATGTAAATAATTATTTAAGTACTATTAAAACATTTCTCAGCATCTTTCAGTGCACTTGATGTGTCAATGTGAACCAACAGAAAAACTAAAACTACTCACAAATTAGATCAGCTCTAATTCAATTTTTTTGTTTTATATTATGGGATTGGCAACCATTTTGAACCCTTGATCTTACAGAGTATTGCAGATAATTGTGATCACTACTCGAAATAGTACTCGTTCGCCAACTTCTACTCCTACTTGTACTAGTACTCGTATTCATATTTGTACTCATAGCTGGTGGTTTCAATTGGCGTGCTAATAACTCATTTAGTTCGCATACTAAATTACAAGCATGCTACGTCGCCGTCCAGATGTCTATGTGTGTGAGTTGTGTATGTGTGTGCCTGGGTGTGTGTTGCGCTTAACTGACAGCGAGAGATGCTGAGAGAATGCGAACTGCTAATTTTCCTTTATTTTTAGTTATTTTTTTGTTTTTGACTTTTTTTCGGCGGCTGTATAATTATTTATTATAAAAATAAATTGATCTATTGTTGCTACATTTATAATTTTTACAACAATGTTTCTTTTGTTATTCGGTTACACTCAATTAAGTCGCATTTGCGAAATGCAAATCGCAAACACTAAAAAACAACGAAGGCAACAAATAACTAAAACTCACACCTCAAAGACCGCGAAACGGTAAAATTAATATTATGATTAATTTAGAAATTCGACTTATTCAAATTAGTTTTAATAGCCTTGCTGAAAATATTTATAATGATTGTTGTGTCACGAAATTAATAAAATAAATAAATCTTTTATGCAGTTAGCTTTCAGTTTAATAAATCTGCCGTACAGTTTAATTTAAAATTTCCTAGTTTAAAACTATTTAAAATACTTTATATTTCTAGAAAATGGTTGGTTGGTTTTTCTGTTCTTTACCTCGATGAATAGTTATTAAATTGGTATCCAAAGACAAGTAGCACAAATTGATCAACTTTTCGCATCATCAAATTTACTGGAAATTAATTTGAGCTAAAATTTTAGTTTTTGGGAGTTTAATTGCATAGTTGTGGTGTAGTTTTCAAGTGAACAACTTCAAAATTAGTAGAAAGGTGTGGCCACCCGGCTGTCGAGCCAACAGCCACAACACTTTTCATTCGTGCCACAGTGAGCCCCCACAATTTGCTACGCCCGATGTCGGTTGCTCTTGTCGATGCACACAAACTCTAAACGGCGTTTTTAGTCAATTATCAATTGAAATCAAATTCAATTTGCCAGATCAATTGACTGAAGTTACCTGACAAACCAACTGATGGACAAACTTACTTAATAACTAAATGATTGACTGAGTAACTGATTGACTGATTGACTCACTGGGTGATTGATGCTGTGAGTAAGTTATTATAACCACCAGTAAATGTGAAAAGAAAAAATTAAATTGAAGTTGTCATTTGAAGAAGCCCGAACAAAGAGGCAAAAGAAACAAATATAATAAAAAATATTGCAAAAGTAACAAAAACGGACGATCTCAAGAGTGTTTTAGAGTGAAAAACAAAAGAGAAATAATCCAAACTGAACAGCAAAAAAAAAATAAAAATAAAAAAAAATGAGCGGAATTCTTTGATGATTTTGAATTATTTGACTTGACCCACATAAAAACTAAAACAATGCTTTTATATAATGTGTTAAGTTACCCTTGGTTACATACATTAACACGCTCTATTTGCTTTAATTTTTGGCTGGTCCTAAAACTTCCGGGAGTGTGCAATTGTGTTAAAAGGCTTAACCCGTTACTATAAAATACTATGTAATAATAAAACAAATTGTTTTCGCTCTAAAAACTCTCAAGTGCATAAATACACATTTCATCTCTTGTCCGATCGATTATTCTTATGATTTCGATTGCGATTTCGATTACGTTTTCGATTTCGATATTAACATATTGCCATAGTTTTTTATTATACTTGTGTGTGTTTTACCTTTCTGGCGGCTTGATCGATAGGCATCTGAAATTAAAAAGAGAAGAACAAGAGACAAGTGAAGTATCATACTATTACAAAAAAAGCAAAAAAAAATTGTTAAACGTTGTGTGTAAAGCGTCGACAGCAACAACAACCACAGTACAAAAACAAAAGGAAAAGAATTATATAAAAAAAAAAAAAAATACAAAAATAAATAAAAGAAACAGGGAACTGAAACTGAAACTTAAACTGTAACTAAAGGGGCAAGGGGGTGTGAAAATGCAAACGCCTTTAACCCTTTTGGCCAAGAAAAAACAACAACGACAACAACAACTACACATTATAATTAACCCAGAGGTCCAATCGACTCGAAAAGTACTCGCTGTGGGGTGAAACTGTCCCCGGCCTTGTTCCCGTTACGGGTCCAAAAATAAAAAACAACTAAAAACAGAAAACCGGACAGACCAGGCCTATAAAACTGGCAACTCGCAACTTGCAACTGCCAACTGCTGCTGTTAGCGGTTTCCCGCTCGCCTTTTTGGGCTTTAACCCTTTTGTGCTTATACCTCCGTTTTCCTCCTTTACCTTTGGCCGAAGTCTGCACAGTTTTGCAAGCTAATAATAGGTTTAACCGCAATTTTTAACTGCTCTTCAATTGGTTGGACGCACTCTGGGCCCAGTCGCAGACCCAGACATAGAATTTGGGTCTTGAGACAGCGCATGTGCACATTTGAGCACTATTTCCATAATTAACTAGATGGATTTTCATTGCATTTTCAGTTCATTCACAACAAACAACAATAAGAGGGAGAACCCTGTGGTAAATATAAAATTAACTCGATTTGCATTTCTCGAGCTTTTTTGTAAACCAACAAAACTATATTTAGTTACTAGAGTTTTGGTAATGCAAATCTTACATTTATAATCGATTAAGATGAGTCAAAATGGAAAATAGCATTAAATTTGATTATCTAACTTTAAAATAGTTTTCTTGACTGACGATCTAGTTTAATTTCGATATTCTCCACTAAAATATAAATATTTAGATAGTTTAATATAGTTTTTTATACACGTTCTCAAAAAAAAAAAAAAAAATTGTGGTATAAACAGCGATTTTAATCTGCCTTGAACAGTATATTAATTCTAAGTTGTTTCAAACTTATTTAATTTTTCAGTAAAATTCATAAAAAGTGCCTTAAAATTTTAAAACTGCGAGTTTTGGAATAATTTTTATAGTTCAACTATAATTAAATCGAATTCTACAAAAATAAGCTACAATTTATATTGCAAATATTTTACAGAAACCCGAAGATTTTCTTCATATTTGCTGACTAGTTTCAAAACTTAAACGAATTCTTAACAAATCGTCCTGTTATTAATCGTAGTCTATGAATGCTATTAAAAAATCTGTTAATTTAGTTCCTTATTTTCATAAAAAGCTAATGAAAACCTGTTATACCAAATACAGCTGAGCACAAATATTTGGAGTAAATAAAAAAAGTTTTGAAAAATTATACAATAGAAGCAAATATTAGTTTTGTAAATAAGATGAATAATTAAATTTCAAACTGAATTAATATTAAAAAAAATTAAGAGTAGTGTTGGTAATATATTTAAATGCATGATCATAGCTGTATATTTAAGTAGCGTTTTGCAGGCATTTAACTTTGGGGGCATGTATATGTTGCAACTATGGAACGGAAATGATTTGACAGCGCACCGCACACGTCGTCCATATAAACAAGAACAACAAGAATTAATAGTTGTGAATAAAGGTTGAGGGGAAACTGAAAAACTAAAAAACTGAAAACTGTTGGCCAACTATTGTTAGAATCGTTCACAAATTTACGCAGTTCTGTTGGGCGTTGTTCTTGGAGTTAACAAGCGATTGAAAAAATGGGAAAATGGAAAATCTGAAAATGGGAATAGGGCAGATGGAGGTGGGGCGACTGCAGTTACGTTTGCATTGCGTATTTCCGCCAAATGTCAACAGAGCAAAGTTTTTTGATTATTTAAGCGCACAAAGAACGAATCGATAACGATAACTTTGGACTGAGAAACGATTGCAAAAAACTATTTGCACAGCAAGTGCGTTGGCATTGATTTGAAATGGGGTTTACTAGAAAGACAGTTTTCAGGTAGTGCGGGAAAGTAGTGCGGAAGGGAGTACCGCCTCACGCAATGGGCCAGCGAAAGGAAACAGGAAATGAGCAAAATTTTCACAACTGCAAATGTGTGTGGAGGTGAAAAAGGTTGGTACTGTACAGTGTTGCCATTTTCAGCTTATTTATAGCAAGATTTCAGGACTAAAAGTCTATTTGCCTTGAAAAAAAAGATTTAAACTTAATAACTATTGAAACTTGGCTAACGATTTTTTAAAGCAGGCGCAGAAAGGACACGTAAGGTAAAAATTTATAAAATTTTAATGTAATGAATAAAACGAGCTGAAATTCTCTTTGATCGGACAATTTTTAAATAATTTTGCCAACTTGAACATATTATTTTTTTAAATTTTAAAATAACTTTTTTAGTGTTTGAAAACTGGCAATACTGTAATGTATAGTTTTGTGCAGCTAATGGGGATATTTGTGGGAGCTACGGTCATACCTGGCTGTAGTGCAGTCCCTGTAGAGCACATCAAAGTCCTTGCAGCTGAGGAGCTTGCAGCGATTGACACCTGGTTGAATAGCGCCCAAGCCACGCAATATTCGCACCTGTTCCACATTACAAACCAGTGGCACAATATCCAATCTCTTGAGCTTCGTGTAGACCGTATGGAGACCACCAACCAAATGTTTCAAAAATAATTCAAATGCCTGTGGCAAGCACAACATTGTCTCATTGCTAATTATGAAAGCGGCAACTTTCTGGCCACGATATTCGACCAATTTACACTCATTGGCACTCGGATCCGAGGTGGAAATCGGTGGCGGTGAATTATATGAACGTGGTGGCACATGATGATGTGCGGCTGCCATCAATTCCAGCGGTGAGGCATGATGCATCATCTGCAGTGAATTGAGGAGACCCAGCGAATGCGGTGGCAGCCCGTGTGGCAGGCGTGGTGGCAACCCTGACGCCAGTGCTCCCGTTACATGTGGCGGCGGACTTAGTTGATGATGTTGTTGTTGCTGTTGTTGCTGCTGTTGTGCCATTTGTACCATCATTGACTGATTCAAGGAGCTAACTGGACTCACTGCACTGTTGTGACGTGTGGGACTACTCGATGGTGAACAACTCGATCCACGTCCATTTCGTCCATTTGGACGATCGTCGCCAGCGCCACGTGAGCTGTTGCTGCCGTCGCGTCCACCATTTTGTTGTTGCTGATGTTGCTGCTGTTGCTGTTGTTGCTGTTGCTGTTGTTGCTGCTGCTGTTGCTGCTGCTGTTGTTGTTGCTGCTGTGCTGCCGCTGCGGCGGCGGCAGCTGCTGCCGCTTGCTGTTGCTGCTGGTGATGCATCAGCATTGCTGTCGTGTTCATGTTGCTGCTGGCCACAATTTTATGTGCACTTATGTTGCCGTTTTTGTAATTGTTGTTTATTGTGTTATTATTATTATTAGTTATTAATTGTTGTTGTTGTTCATCGGTATGTTGTTGTTGCTTTTGCTTTTGCTGTTGTTGTTGTTGCTCACTATATTCACTTGTGACAGAATCCATGCTTCGTCATTGGTTAAACAATTTTAATAGTTGTTTCTTTTTCTATCTCTATTTTTTGATTTCTTTCTTTGATTTATAATTTTTATTTAATAACACGTTATTTTCGAGTTTTGAAATCACTGAAAAAAGAATAATCGCATGGCATATAAATAATTAATGAACTTTTAATTCATTTTTAATGATTAATTCAAATTTTTGCGCTTCGAACCTATGAAAATCAGTCAACCATCTTATCTAATGAACCTATAGACAAACTTCAATTTTCTCAGAACGAATTTGTTCTTAATGGCATTATTTGATTCTAATGATTTATTTTTTTATGATTTTGCACTGAAAATGTTAAATATTTTTTGTTAATAAACTGCGATCAATAATCTAACATTCTACGTCTATATCTTTAAACATGGCGAACTTCTGAGCTGGATATATAAAAATTATAAATACTTTTGCATTATCCTCTGTGAACAAGATTTTCCATTATGAATTTCTTTTTAGAATCTACATTAAGCTAGAATCAATTTTATTTAATTTGAACAAAACTTAAAATGTATCGGCTACTGCCAAAAATATCGAAATCTTTCAATTTTGTTAGTAAACATTACTAAAATGATTATTCTTGAATATATCCACAAAATGATAATTTTTTCATCCAATTGATTGATATTAGTTACATTTTTTTGATTTTGATCTTAAGTCATTTTACCGTTGTTATAAATTTACCTTTATTTTAGTTATAAACAATTAAATAATTTGCTTCTATTATTTAAAACACACGCGCACCTTATTTACTTAAATTTTGATTATGATTTGATTTTGATAGTTTAATTGAACTTTCTCCAATTGCATTCACAATCCAACTGAATTCTAGATGCGTTACCAAACCATTTTCAATTGAATTGTCGCATCAACATAGCATCTCTTCACAAATCAGATCGCGGGACGACACCGATTGGGTGAAAGAGCGAGAGAGAGGACCGAAACTCGTTACCGTGCCGACGGCATGTCACCGAGCTTATGACGGAAGGCAGAGTATCGCACGAGAGGACGATAACGATGTCGACGACGACTGAAACTGCGACGATTGCGACGACTGAGACGACTAAGACGACTAAGACTCGAAGAAATCAAGGAAACGAATTGCATTCGAAAGGGAATCGTCACTCACTCGCACACCAGCTCATACACAAAGACACATCGATTGGTAATGCTGTTGCGCGACTGAAACAGAGCGATAGTGGAGTGAGGATAGGCGAGAGAGAGAGAGAGAGACAGAATACACTCCAAACATACACACAATTCGAATGTTTTTTTTTTTAAGTCACCCACACTACGGTAACACTGACTGGCGCTCCCGTTATATACCGTAGTACATTTCGTCAACGATGTCACGAGAGTCGAAAATGGAAATGCGCGCGCAAAAATTTTATTGCATTACCTTCGCTTACGAATGACAAATTCGTAATGAAAGGCGAACCAAATGTGTTTCGTTTCGTTGCCAGTTTCCAGAGTTCGGCGGCGCGTCTGCTGCGCCAACAGTAGTAGCAACAGCCCCCATCTACATTACAAATACATACACAGACAACAAACATACATATGAAATGTATGCATGTTTAAGTGTCTGTGTGCTCTCTGAGTGCGAGTGTGTGTATGTCCGATTGTGCAAAACCCGAACCAATATGTATCCGATTGTGCTGCCGTTTGAATTATACACCAATACAAACTTAAAGTGGGAGTGGTATACAATTGCTACCTCTGACTGTGTGTTGTATGTATGCATGCGCCTGTGTGTGTATTTTAGACTGTCTGCGCTGTGTGAGTGAGTATGTGTGCTAGCATCCCCGAAAACACAATGACAAACGTAAAATACAAACAAAAACAAACACAAATGAAATGAAACACAGAAGCAGAACGAACAGACAGAACGAGAACGTTGGTTGAGACGGAAGAAAATCGGCAGCAGCAGCGGCACATACACACAGACGCAAGCATACATTCTCGGCGCTCTCTCTCTCGCTCATACTTTGCTTGGATAAGAGCGCCGACGTCGACGTCGCTGTGGCCGCTCTATACAATACAGTTAAATTCGTTTTATTTATTTTTTCATTTCGTTTGTTGGCTTGGCGTTTTTTGATTGCGAGGATTTCATTTCATTTCATTTCAGTTTCATTTCGTTTCAGGCATACTCTCTTTCTCTCTCTTTTTCTCGCTCACACACACTCTATCTCGTTCCATCGCTCACTGTGCTACCGGCTCGTACACGCTTACACATGCACACATACAAAGTACACACAGACAGAGCAGGTGGCTTGCAACCAATAAACATGAGTGAGCGTCAGCATCGTATTTACATATTTGCGTTGTATATGTGCGAGTTTGTGTGCGTGTGCGTCTGAGAGTGAGCACTGTCCAGTAGCGCGCACTCACTCACGCCAATGGCCTCTTATATAAACAAATGACAATTGTTTTGCATTTCGGTTCGTTGGCTGCTTTTTTTTGTCTCTTTGTGCTAAAGTAAATTAAAATAAATGCAATGCATTTGCAAAAAACTTCGTGCACTCCCGATTGCTAACCTTCGACTCCAACTCCGACTCGGCGCCGGCGTTTGCGCAGCTGCTTAGCGTACAATTTTTGTGCTTTATTTTCATTAGCTGCACATCTCATTTTCTTATTGGAAAAGCATTTTAATTTCAATTAAAAAAGTAAATGACAAACTTTTTGCGCTCCCGACCCCACACTTCACCATCCCCCTTGCTTCTATCAAGCAGCATCTTTTCATTCCAGCATATCCTTATTAAGCTAAACTCTTGGCTGCGCAAGCGAGACAGCTGCTTGCTGCTGCCGCCTGGTTTTGATGTCCATCTCGTCTTCGCACTGATGTTTTTTTTTTCATGCTGTTTGTGGGTTTGTCAACCGTTTTCCCTTTTCGTTTCTCATTCGTTTCAATGTTTTCCATTTCGTCTTCGTCGTCGCATTGTATTTATATTTCTTGCAATTTTTTGCTTCAATTCTGTGAGCAGTGCAAACGCTCTGATGCTATTTCACTCACACTCGCATGCGTTTTAATTTTGCAGTATGTATGTATGTGGTCCACGGGGAGGTGTGCGGCATTGGGCGTTGGGCTTTGGGCTGCGACGTAGATGAACGAATGTCAGACTTTGGGGCTGGCCTGAGGCGTTGATACTTATAATAAAATACCAAATGCTTGTCGTTCTCGCACCTTTTGGCATCTTTTCTCACACACATACACATTTATACATACACAAATACATATATATATATATATATATATATATATATAGATATATATATATATATATCTATATATGTATATGAACAATGCTAAAATTGTGTGTGTGTGTGTATGTTGGTCTGCCAATATTAATGTGTAACAGACCCACACACACACACATATATACAAACACATTCATATGTATGTAACGACTGTTTTAATATTGTACACATGTAGATGTATGTGTGTGTTAATACGGTGGGTGTATTTTCTCTTTTTCTATTATTTGCTCCCAGTGACTGTTGCGAACCTTCTTTCTGTTCTCTGTTTGTTTGTTTGTTTGTGTTTCTTTTGTAATTTTAGTTGGCACAACCAATCGGAAATCGTGCTCGGTTTATTGCAATTTTTCTTTTCTTTGCCGGAGCACTTTTTTCCTTTCCCACATTATATACATGATACACAAAAATACAAATACATACAGACAGTCGTATTTATTTTATGTCTACAAGCATATGAAAATTCATTCATATAAACGTCACAGATGTATATAGAATAAAATGAGTTTAAGTACTGTGTATGTAAATATGTAATCATGTACATACATAATAAGTATATGTATAAGTCTGCATTTATGTATATACACTCAGCATATATATATTAAAACTTAGTTAGAATTGTAGCAACATCGATTAAGCCAGTAATCGTTAACTTTTATAATTCAATTAATATTTCTCAAATTATTAATTTTCTTGAATCAACAAAGCAAGTAAAAATGTCAAGAAAATATATATACTGAATAAACTTATAAAACGAATTCGTCGATTTTGTGGAGAAATTCCTTGTGTAAAATAATATCAATGAAGACTTCTTCAATACTTTACTTACATTAAAGAACGATTTCACAGTGTGTCTACATAAAAAACAAGTAAGAAAAGTACAGTCGAACGAGCCCGACCGAATAATACTCTCTGCTTTTATTCCCAATTATATTGTTAAAATCAGTATCCAGATATTACAATAGATAGTTCTTGTATTGGAACACATTACAACAAAAAAATAACAATTTATAATCGAACATACATATGTTTGTCTGTATGCACATACAAATTCGCTTGACGTTATATGTATGCACATATATATGTATATCTGTGTGTATGTATACTATTGCCGCCACACATGCATCAAAAGAGTTCGAATATATGCTTGTATGTTTCTGTCGCGCCCGCACTCATGCATTGACTTAAATATTAACTTTATAATCGGTAGCTCTGTTGTTTATTGTTGTATTTTTATGCAACTTCCAGGATAGTTTGATATGATTTGTCTTCAAAGGAATCATAAATAACAATACTGTACGATAAGAACAAATGCCTTTAAAACGACATGTATGTTTGAAAAGTTTTTTTTTTACGGAAAAAGTGGAGTGGCAGCCAAAAATTTTAAATGGTAATGTATTTTAGCTGTCCTTAGGAACATGCGTACCAAAATTGGTATTCCTAAGTGCCGTAGTTACTGAGATATTCGCAGAAAACATCTATTTTTTCCGAGGTATGTCCAGTTTTTTGCTCATTGTGTGCAAATTGGGCGTGGCATCAAAAATAAAAAAAGATTCTTGTATTGACTGACTTAATATCGAGTCGATAGAGACCAAACTCGATTTTGTAACTCTTACTATCTCTGAAATCTGTTTGTTCATACGGACAGACAGACAGACGGACAGACGGACAGACGGACATGGCTATATCGACTCGGCTTGTGATGTTGATCAAGAATATATATACTTCTCCTTCTGCCTGTTACATACATTTGCACAAACCCAATATACTGTTGCAGAGAGTATAAAAAATTGTTCGTTAAATTGATTGATTAATTGTTAAATAAAAATTATTATTATTATTTTCCTCAAATTTTTTTAACAATAAATTTACTTACTTTATTTTTTCTATATATTCTTACTGTTTTTTATTCATTTAAACTAAAATATAGTTTATTTGTTAATAAGATCTACGATTGCAAACAATGAAATAAATAAAACTTCACGAAATAAAAGTTTGTTAAAATGTTTATTTAAAATAATTTGGCCTGGATAATTGACTGGTACCTAAGTTACATAGAGACAAAAAAAACTTTAAACTCGCTTTTCTCAAAACTGTTTTTTTAACATCGCTTAACCGATTAGTGACAAATTTTAAACAATATTCTATAGAGTTAAATCGAAGCTTTTTACTTTTATAGCATATTCTTCTTAAACAATATTTATAACACAATTTTAATAAAGTCATCAAATATGTTTGTGTTTATTCCGTCGAATAATCTCTAGATTACATATCCACTTTAGCAGTAGACTGGTTACAGCAAAAAGCCAGAAAAGGCCTGCTGGAGATTCCCTGTAGCATATGCATGCTCTGCAATTACCAAAAATAAAAACAAATGCTGAACTCTTCAACTGCAAAATTGCTTAAAAAATTAAATTTAGAAGTTCCGTCCGAAATTATTTTTGCAAAACTTAATTTTTAATATTAATTTGTATTTTTTTCGTAATAAAAAAGAGAATAACAAATAGGTAAATCTAAAGCTTAAGAAAATTATGGAATTTTAAAAAATAGACTGATTATAAAATTATTTTTTACAAAAAATTATGAATTAAAAATAACTTTAATCTATTTATCTCGAAGGTTTGATTTCATTATTAAACTTTTATGTTTCAGTTTAAAATAGTTTCAGAATATCTCAAAGAAACCTTTTCTATGTACTTTTCCGATAAGATACTTAGAATGGGTTGATTTTGGTAACAGTTCAATTGCATTTATATAAGAAAATACAACTGCATACCCTTTTAAAAGAAATCCAGTAATCATTTCAGATTCTTATATGTCGAGATTATCAATAACTTCAGCAATGTAATTTTAGAATGTGCTTAAATTTTAATTTATTATTTTCCTATTAGTATCAGCATATTTTAGCTACTGAGTTTTAAGTTATAAATACAAAATAAATAAAACAAAGTTTTGTTTCTTTTTTTTTAATGAAATACATTTAAATATTCTTTTTACAATAAAAAAAATGTAATACGGTTTTATGTAAATTCATTCATTTTCTAATGCTAATTCAAAATCACAATTCAAAACTCACATTTGAATTTGCCGCCAACACAAAGCTGAATGACACATAGCAGTCAGCTTCTTTCCAAGCACCCATTCAAAATATGGTAACACGTTTTCATCTTTAATTTATTTTTCACATCTGATTATTGAATGTAAATAATCTAATGATTGTACTCATTGTACTCAAATCATAACAATAACAAATATAATGCTAAATAAATCATTAAGTATATAAAAGCTGGAAATACTGAACATATGCTAAAAATACTTTTAGGGCTGTCTTTCGAATATCTTTGCGATAGAAGGGTATAAATATCGAACTATCGATTTAACATCGATACAAAACATTATTCTTTCGTTACTTTGCGTTCACGCTGACGATGTCCGTCGGGTCAAAATTTTAGAACTAATTCAATAAATAATTACTATGTTGCAATAACAATAATTTGTTGAATTCTTTAATACACAGCGGACATCGGCAATTTTATATTATATAGTTAGCTTGGCAAAAATAAATTCGAAATTCGCAGAAAACGGACAACATAACAAAAGAAAGAGCATTTTTTCATTTCATTGCGTTGCTTTTATGTGTGCGTGTGCGTGTGTGTGAAGAGTACGGTGTACATACGAATTTGTTGCTGACTCAAAACGAAGAAGGAGAAAAAAGCGAATAGAAAGGCGTACATATAAAAAAGATTTAACACGCGCAGTCAGTTGTTGTTGTTGTAGCTCAGATTGTATTTGTTGCTGCGGATGGAAGACGTTATTGAAATCAGCGATAGCGAACGCGAGGAAACCTCATCGACCTCTGAAATGGATGTGGACCACCAGGAAATTCCCGACGCAGAGCAAATAGTGCCAAAGGATGCGGCAACGTGAGTAATCACAGTCTCTCTATCTCTCTCTCTTCCCCCTTGATGTACGCCTCTGCTGCCCTTGACTTCTAATCTTTAAAATATCAAAAAACGCAATTGTCTCTTTTTGATAACCATACAACAGAAATGTGTATGAGTATGTAAGCGCGCGTGTGCGTAAGTGTGTGTATGTATTACATTTTGCAAGTTTAGCATTTTATATAATCAATCGACGCCTCACACTGGTGTATTTTCTTTGGTCTTAAAGTACATGTTCATGGACTTGTTCAATAACCCGATGCCAAAGACGCCAACACACTCGCTTAATTTTATTCTCCTTCCCTTGGCCCCCTCCTTTCCCGCGTCTTAGAAAACACGTTTTTTGTCTGAATGAGTCACTTTTACTTAAGAAGAATTTTGAAACTCGGACTTGATAGTTTCTTAAATTGATTTTTAAGTAACACAAAACATTGGCAGTCGTTTAAACTTTCTACATTATACACATACCCTAAGTTATTAATTATTGTATGATTTGTTTAAATTCTCTATTCGATTTTAACCAATTTGCGAAATTTTGTCAGCGTAAACAGTTATTTATACATGGCCGACGTGCGTCATTATCTTTTATGAAGAAAGGCTGTCAGGCAAATACCCTCCAAATATTTTAAAGGTCGAAATGGCAAGTGAAACAAACTTGTTGCTGCCTTAACGGGTCTTGCAACTGTTGACTGATTTTAGCAATTTGCATACCTGCGTTTCCGGTAACAGTTAGAAATGGGTGTAATGTACTCAAATGGTCATAACCCATGAAGGCAGCAAATTCACTCCAAGCTTGGCCATTCAAAGATTTAAGAACTAAACAACTTTTTAAAACACCCTTTTCGTTAAGTGTATTGGGTTTTTAGTTCAAGGAACTAAATATCGAACAAAACGCCTATTGTCGATTTATCGATAAGAATATAAATGTGTTTCCATGGTGCTCGGCATTTTTTGTTTTGTTCGTTCAGTAAACAAATCTTGAAAATGGACATACAAAACCGGTAAAAAAAATTATTTTATAAATTATAAATATCTGTTGATGTATTACTTGTCATTCTCAAAAAATTAATAAGTTTAGTATGTATATTTATCTTAGTTTCCAAGAACAATAGTTAATAATATTAATTCTTAAATGGTATTGATTAAAAAAAAATTTTTTCTGGCATAAGGTAATTTATTTAACACTCTTAACATTTTGTTAGTTAAATTTATTTTAGCAATCTGGTATTTATTTGTAAATAAAGTTCAAAGTCTATTGGCTTATGATCGTATTTGTTTCATAATGATTTCGATTCCATTCTGTTGCACGAACTGACTGATGTTGTGTGCTCTCAAAAGCGCTTGCCACAGAAAAAAAGCTTTAGTTATATATATACATATTCTCCCTGCAATCGGTTGCAATTCTCACACACTTGCAGTGCGTTTCTTTCCTCGTCGGTGCCGCATCGTTATCCGATTTTCTAATCAACTCAAAGAAAATAAATATGTATTTAAAATAAAATGTTTTTGAATTAACAAGCTGAATAGTTTTGTTATTGTTTTATAATCATATATTTGTTTATAGTATATCGTGTGGCTTTGAGTTATTTGTCACATACTGAAAACAAAATTTAAGTTATAATTATGCGATAAGAGAATCTAAATAATTCCTTTAATGAAAGTTTTGTCAAACTGTTTAAGAGGGAAATCAACGTGCAGTTCAATTGTTAAAAGGACAAAACAAACACTAAAAGTATCTTATACTAATTACCAGATCGAAGAAAGCCCAAAATGTTATAGTAAGTTTTCTCATCGTTCTCCTTTGCTTTTTCAATTTCATTTTCACAAGACACCTTTTAATTTCCTATCGCACGCGATTTATAAATATATAATATGTATTTAGGATATGTACATTTGTACAGTATGTAGTCGGAATACGACTAAAAGAAAAACGCAAAAGTTCTTTGCCTGTTCAGTTTGGGCGCACTCAAGTGTATATAAATATATCTATTTGCATGTGTGCATACTTATTTCGGCACTGTCGTGTCTGGGACCACGTGTGAATACGTTTTTAATAAAATTACGTACTTATTCAAATTGTTTGTAGACAGCAAATTTGACAATATATCTGTGTATCTTGTGGATGCAGAAATTTATGCATTCCAAGCGCAGATCGAGTTTCTTTCTATAATTTCAAATAAAAGGTTGCTTTTAGAAACAAGACTGAAATACAATTTAGGGAAACATTTTTGAATTTATATTAAAAATAATGTACTTTACCCAATAAAGAATACTTAGTTGAAATATATTAAATTTTTAATGTCTACAATTTTTTAGATCGATTTATAACATATTTTTTCTTTCGTTTTATGCCGTTTTTTCGTAAAAAATCTATGATTTTATGAGGGGTTATACGCAATTATCATTTTTACAAAATCGAATAGCCGAAAACAGTTTTTTGACCCCGTACTCTTAAAAAGAGTATAGCGGTCTATTAGGTTTGTCAGAAGCGAAATGTAACAGGTAAAAGGAGGCGTTTCCGACCCCATAAAGTATATATATTCTTGATCAGCATCGATAGCCGAGTCGATATGGCCATGTTTGTCTGTCCGTCCGTCTGTCCTGGACCTTTTAAACTACAAATGCTTGAGCCACCAAATTTGTTATAAATATTCCGCAACTTTTGCGAGCAGATCAAGTGTATTTCAAATTAGTAGCAACGCCGTAAATGTATGTAAATGAAAATAATCGGGTTTTTGTTAAATGTATGGCGTGGTGCAACTAGTAGGGTTGCGGCATGTTCTGGAACTTGTGTCTGATAACGCGGGTTCGAATCCCATCAGTGGTTTGATATAACATTTTTTTTAAATTTAAATTTAAAATTACAGTCACATTCAAATATTATTTTCAAATACAAGGAGAGTACGGGGTCTTTTATAGTCGGCGCGCTCGACTGTAGCCTTTCTTACTTGTTTTAGACTCCGTACTCTAAACAAGTAAGAAAAGTACAGTCGAACGAGCCCGACCGTAAAATACTCTCTGCTTTTATTCCCAATTATAGTGTTTAAATCGCTATCCGGATATTACAATAGATAGTTCTTGTATTAAAACACGTTAAAACAAAAACGAATCATAAATAACAGTACTGCACGATAAGAACAAATGCCTTAAAAACGGCATGCAAGTTTGAATAGTTTTTAATTTCTTACGGAAAAAAGGGGCGTGGCAGTTCAAAATTGTAAATGGCAATGCATTTATGCTGTCTCTAAGAACCTGCGTACCAAAATTGTTATTCCTAAGTGCCATAGATTTTTATACTCTCTGCAAGAGTACATTGGGTTTGTGCAAATTCATGTAACAGGCAGAAGGAGGCGTGGCAGACCCCATAAAGTATATATATTCTTGATCAGCGTCACAAGCCGAGTCGATATAGCCATGTCCGTCTGTCCGTCTGTCCGTATGAACACACAGATTTCAGAGATGGTAAGAGCTACAAGTTCGGATTTGGTCTCTATCGACTGGAAATTTAGTCAGTCAATACAAGAATCTTTTTTTTTTTTGATGCCACGCCCCATTCGCCTACAATGAGCAAAAAACTAGACATACCTCGAAAAAAAATCTATGTTTTCGGCGAATATCTCAGTAACTATGGCACCTAGGATTACCAATTTTGGTACACTTGTTCCAAGAGACCGCATAAATGCAATGACATCAAACATTTTGGGCTGCCACGCCCCCTTTTTTCGCAAGAAATGAAAGAAAATTTCAAACTTGCATGCCGTTTTTAAAGCATTTATTCTTATCGTACAGTGTTGTTATTGTTTTAATTCGTTTGAAGACGTATCATGTCAAACTCTCCTGAAAGTTTCATAAGAATCCGACCATAAACAAGAAAGAAATGAAGCAACAAATATTTTATTCGAGAGCAATGAGTGCACACATGTATGTGCATACATTTAACGTCAAACGAATTTGTATGTACATACAGACAAACACGTGTATGCTCGATTATGCTTAGCTTTTTTTATTGTTTTAACGTGTTCTAATACAAGAACTATCTATTGTAATATCCGCATACCGATTTAAGCACTGTAATTGGGAATAAAAGCAGAGAGTATTATACGGTCGGGCGTGTTCGACTGTACTTTTCTTTCTTGTTTTATTCTGATATTTTTAAGCAGTAAACAAAGCATTCATCATTTGATGTATAATATATTATTTGAATAGATAATTTAACTTTCTTTTTTTTTATAAAATATGGATTAAAAAGGTTTTTTATTATAGAAATGATAGCGTGTGTCTTACGCGCGCTTACGACACCAGATTATTAAAAAAATTTTTTAAGTATACGAACTAGAGATGGGCATGGGCCTTTTTTTCGAGGCACGGCACGGCCCAAGCACGGCTGCTAAAAACAGGGGCCCAACACGGCGCAACACGGAATTTTTTTTTAGAGGCACTTCACGGCCCAGATACGGCACGGTCAAAGTATATTTTATTAATGTCATTTAATAAATTTAAAATTTTTAATTAAAGTAAGTGCATGTTTTTGTGTAAAAATAAATTGTACAATTCAACCTGACAAATGACCGATTAAACTAGGCCAACTTATCGATCATACCGTGCCAAACCGTGCCTCCGGGCCCTAAAGACTTTAGCACGGTAAACCACGGCAATTTTTTGAAAGGGCCCAACAAGGCTTTTTTTAAAATGGCACGGCACGGCCCGGACACGGCACGGCCCATACCCATCTCTAATACGAAAATAGCACTTCTACAATAAAAAATGTTCACTTGCTCTCAGCGAAAATTTTATTGAAACAAATTACAGTTTAAGAGATTGACATTTCTTTAGTCGCTTTAGTTTTTTTTTTTTTTTTTTTTTTTTTAAATAAAAAAAAGAAAGTTATTAAATACTTTGAACGAAGAACAAAATAATTTCAATTTGTATTTTTGACATTGTTTTGAACTCAAAATTCACATTTTTATGGAAAATTTGAATGTAAAAAGCCCTTTAAAAAAAATAATTCTTTCAAATACGCGATTATATCATGTAAAAGTGTTAAAAATGCAAACTGTGGCTTGTAAATGGAACTTCCAAAGCCAAGACCCAAATAGAGTCTGAAATTTTAAGAGAATATTTTAGATTGAAAAAAAAAAAAAAACGAAATTCGATGCTTTCAAATTATGAAACCACCTGACCTCCTAATATACTTGGCTGAGAAGCCTGTGAACAAAAGTATTAAAAATTGCCACAACAACAACTATGATTATCTGTGCATTTGTAACATAAATAACTCTTTTTTGTCAAAATTATAAAAAACTAAAAGTATCATTTATTTTATTAATAATTAAAAATTATACGTTTTTGTCCTTATCTATTTTCCCAAAACCTGACTAATAATTGATTCTCATAAAATATTAATAATGAAGACGCAAAACTTGCATCCCTTTTAATCCTGAGTCATTATTCTAGTTTTCTTTTGGGTTGTAAGCGTGTTTCGACTAGACACGACTCCCACTTGTTATTAAATAGACTCCATAAATAGCACACAATTGCAGGGAACGACACTTCTTCGCCGGTTCTTTTATTTGCCTTATATATAATAACTTCACTGACAGCAAGTGAACATTTTATATATATATATATATATATATATATATATATATATATATATATATATATATATATATATATATATATATATATATTTCTAGTGTAAATTGAGTCCATAACGTGTCGAGCAATGACCGATTGCATCTCAGACAATCAAACCATCGAACCATCGAGTGTCAATAGAACATGAACTCTCTGCTGTTGACAATAAGTGGGTGTGGGTGCTTGAGAATGTGTGTGGGTGGGAGTGTGTGCTGATCCGGATGCTGTCGGCAGAAAAATCGATGAAGTATTTCCATATTGTTTGCACTCAAGCTTTGCAATCGTGCTAAATAGATGACAGCTACTTCACTTTTCCCATAAACTTTACGTACATGTATTTCCCCTCTGCTCTGTCAAGTTTTATAATCTTTTTGTTAAACGCTTTATCAATAATCACATTTGTCAAAGTTCTTACTTCTCTTCTTTTTTGATGACCTCATCTTTAAATTGGTGCGAGTGAGTCAAATATATAGCTTCAGGCATAGAAATCTAGAACAATTGCAAACGATATTACAAATACTATTATTAAAATTCGCTCTGTTTATGCTGATAACTTTCCTTTTCTGAAAACCCAGTTATGCTCCCAATTATATTGTGGTACACCTAAAAAGTTATCGATATCAGTTTTCGCAGACATATAAAATGATTTATTATTTATTCGTCAGATTGTAAATTAGATTAAATAATTTAGATAATAAGTTATTATTTTAAGAGCAGTTTCTTATTTTTGTTTATTTGCGACCTTATTGCTTCTAATGGCAACACAAAAGCTTCGTTGGAGTCTTTTGTCAGTTAGCTTGCACTGGGCCATGCCTCTGCAACAGAATGTTGCACTCTCTGGCACTCGTTTAGCATCCACAGGGTGTTTTGAGTGTGGCCAAAACGAGCTACTATCGACTGCCGACTACGTGCCACAGCATTTGCAATCATCCGCAGTAACGTCGGCGACAGCAGCTGCCATTGCCACTGCCACAGCAACATGCAACTTGCAACTACCACAGCGACAGCTCCAACATCCATATCAGTCGCTTCCGTTTGCTTACCGGGACCACCAGCAACAACGTGTTCGCTCTTTCAGCACTCTTTTTATATAAAATTATTAGTATTTTGTACAAATATTTAAAAAAAATAGTGCTTAGTAAGGCTTTGTAAATATTTATGTATGTGCTCTTTAAACGCACCACAAAGTAGAAAAGTTAAGCAATAAATGTTTCATGAGTTCCGAGGAATTCACTTTTCTGCCGCGGTAAGTAAATAATTATATAGATATCTTAGGAGGTGTCGATATTATAGATATCTTAGGAGGTGTTGAGTAAAAATGTATATTTATTAATTTTTTTTATAAATAATAATTATTCTAATAAAGTACAAGAAAATGTTTAGCTATAATGCTAGAAATTTGAAATAAATAGCCAAAGATATCTGTAAAACTAGCCAAATTCAAATCAAACAATTGACTTTTGTTGTTCGCCGGTATATGTATACTATAAATAAAATTTTTAAATATGAATATTTAAATTGTTTGTTGGCTGTGAAATTCGTCTTAAGTTTATTTTGTTTGCTGTTTTGCAAATCTAGCAATCAAGCGAAAATTCTGCGCTTTACTAATTGTTATGCAAAGTTTGAGATTTGACAACAACACAAGTCCCCCTCCACTTCCCTTTCTCTTGCTCTTACACCCCTTTGCCACTCCTCCCCATTGTAAAGTCTGGCATTTGAGTCGAATTGTGCTCCCAATTTGAGGCAGAGACCGCGGCGGTTTGCCAAGTTATGGCAGCAATTAAAAGTTTTTTTTAGTGCTGAGCGACGCTTAAAAAAATGCCACTGATTCCGTTTAGTAAAAGAGGTATTTTCGATTGGGGAATACCCTGTGTTTGAGAAACAATAAATAATGAAATGTGTAATTGGAATACAAGAATTCCATCTGAAATTTTCAAAACGAAAAAAAAAACTATTTTTTTGGTATGAGTAATGTTTTTAAGCGAATTTGGTGTTTCTCCAATTGTATGTGGTAAAAATTAAAGCTTCAGGTCTTGAACAAGACACTTAAATAGATGTGTTTTCTAAAGTTATAAATAATTAGAAGAATTATTTAGCTTCTAATGGTAATATTTATTAAATTTAAATGAAAATTTCTTAAATTTTAAATTATAAGATGGATTGATTTGTAGACTGAACTTTTGTTAGAGAGGAGAATTGTTCGATGGATTCGTGAGAATGCGAAAACACCAAGACATTCCCAAATTATTCAGACAATCACGAAACTTTGTTATCAATGCTTTAAAGAGAAACAAAATTTAGAAACTGGAAATCCATACCAATAAGGACAAATAATGACATTGTATCAAAATATTTCAAATAGTCCAGGGCAATCACACACGAAATGGGGAATGTAATTTTATTTCGAACTGTCCAACGCCGGTTAGTGGATGCTGAACTTATGGAGAGGATCCTCTGCTTAGACCTGTCGATCTGAGGAAAAAGAAAGATTTTACTTTTCGGGATAAAGCTAAGTGGGACCCTGAAGGTTCAGAAAAATACCGAAATATACGATTTAAATATAAGTAATGTCGAAACAAAAAATAAATAGTTTTTCAAGGATGTCCAGAGGGCGGCCGTTGTCCAAAAATGAAATTATTTTATATTGTGTTCCCAAAAAATCGTCACACACTTAGGTCGATGCCTCGCAATTTGGTGCTGAATGCTTTGCAAGGTATTAGTCCGATACACCAAATTGAAAAAGTAATATATCGCGATTTTCGTAAAAATATATTGTAGACATTACCCCTAACTCATACTCAAGATTCCCCTAGATTTGAAAATTTTAAAAAAAATAATGATCTGTTTCACAAATCACAGTTTTTAAAAAAAAATATATTTAAGGGGAATATTGTTGATGCCTTGTTAATCCCCAGATCATTCAATTGACAACCTCTGGCAACATCTAAACCATTAATTAATGGTTTAACACTTTGTGTTAAATTTTACGCCATATATAGTTAAACTTAGAAATTTTAAACAATTTTATTTAATACACCTATTTCAGTGTTGAATTTAAATTCTATGTTTTTCCAGACTCGAGTTTTTGAAGCTCAACTAATTAACGTGTATACAGTGTGTCAAACCAGCGAAATTAAGTTCTGGGTACCAAATCGTTTGATTAAAATAATATTCTGTTTCTAAGAAAATATTTTTCCTTACACCTTTTTTACTGCCCCTAGACAGTTTTTCCAATTTATTTAGAAAATATCTATTATCAATTATCAAAGTATTTTATAGTTTGACGAAAGAACCATTAAGATTCACAAACATGTATATATATTTCATTCTCTTTTTTATGTTATTTTATATTAAGTTTTATAAACTTGTAAATTTTCAAATTGTTTAATTCGTTTTTTACAATCTGAAGATAAAATGTTCGGGCATTATTTTAATCATAAAAGAGAGTATAAAAATCTATATAAAAATGATTACTTAAGAAACAAAACTGACGTTATTGGAGGGACATACAGTAGAAAATAATGTTTATATTAACTATTAATAACTGTTTAAACTTAAACTTAATTTTTCTGTATTTTTTTAATCTTTGTAGTATTGCTGAAGAAAAGAAGAAACTGGGCAACGATCAGTACAAGGCACAGAATTATCAAAATGCCCTCAAATTATATTCGGATGCGATCTCGCTATGTCCGGACTCAGCTGCCTACTATGGAAACCGTGCTGCCTGCTACATGATGCTGCTCAATTACAACAGTGCCCTCAATGATGCCCGACATGCCATACGTTTGGACCCGAACTTTGAGAAGGCCTACGTGCGTGTTGCCAAGTGTTGTCTGGCCCTGGGCGATATCATTGGCACCGAGCAGGCCGTCAAAACTGTTACTGAACTGGAGCCGCAGAGTACGGCACTAAACACTGAACAGCAGGCGGTGCAGAAGCTGCGACAACTAGAGACCACCATACAGACTAACTATGATGGACAGGCGTACCGTAATGTCGTCTTCTATCTGGACAGTGCACTCAAGCTGGCTCCTGCTTGCCTGAGGTAAGTTTGGCTGTTAACTTTTGCCGTTTGGCTGGAAATCTTAACAAAGTTTCGTTTTTACCCTGTAGGTATCGACTGCTAAAGGCCGAGTGCTTAGCTTATTTGGGACGATGTGATGAGGCATTAGATATCGCTGTGGGTGTTATGAAACTGGACACAACCTCGGCAGATGCGATCTATGTGCGGGGTCTCTGCCTCTACTATACAGATAATTTGGAGAAGGGCATCTTGCATTTTGAGCGGGCTTTGCAATTGGATCCTGATCATCACAAGTCCAAATTAATGCGCAGCAAGTGCAAACAGATCAAGGAGATGAAAGAGAACGGAAATATGTTATTCAAATCGGGACGATATCGTGAGGCGCATGTCATCTACACGGACGCCTTAAAGATCGATGAACACAACAAGGATATCAACTCAAAGTTGCTATACAATCGTGCTCTGGTCAATACGCGGATCAGTGCTCTGCGTGAAGCTGTTGCCGATTGTAACCGTGTCTTAGAACTGAATGCACAGTATTTGAAGGCACTGTTGTTACGTGCCCGTTGTCACAATGACTTGGAGAAGTATGAAGAGGCTGTGGCCGACTATGAGACGGCTTTGCAGCTAGAGAAGACACCAGAGATTAAGCGATTGCTGCGCGACGCTAAGTTTGCCTTAAAAAAGTCAAAGCGTAAGGATTACTATAAAATACTTGGCATTGCTCGCAATGCGAATGAGGATGAGATCAAGAAGGCGTACCGTAAGAAGGCTCTAGTTCATCATCCAGACAGACATGCAGGCAGCAGTCTTGAGGTGCGACAGGACGAGGAGATCAAGTTCAAGGAAGTTGGCGAGGCATACGCTATACTCTCCGATCCCCGCAAGAAGACGCGCTACGACAGTGGCCAGGACATTGAGGAGCAGGAGCATGGTAAGTGTATAAATTATTTGAACAATCGTAATTGTTAATAACTTTTGTTCTTTAACTTCAACAGCCGACTTTGATCCGAATCAAATGTTCCGATCGTTCTTCCAATTTAGCGGCGGAAGAAATGCCTCCTTCAATTTTGAATACTAAATAACATGGGCAGCACAAGGTTGACAACGATGGTGACAATTCTCCGGATCATCGTCAAAGGGCAGATCCCACATCATCGATCGGATCCATCACACGCACAAATCAAAGTTTATGAATTTTTTACATTCATTTTGTTTTTGTCCCCTAAACTCAATTGGTTTATTTACAATCCAGACATTCATCAGTTTCTTAAAGTTAATTTTCTTCGTCTTTTTATTTTTCTATCTTATTGCTTTCTCCATTCCCCAAATATAGTAGTCAAAAAAAAAAAAGAATTAAATTGTTAAATATATGAATTATTTGTGAACGATGATGAAATGTGAAGGATTTGGAGTCTAGCCAAGTTATTATTGTTGTTGTTGGGGCGAGTTGTGTGGTGTCTGAGAGTGACGTCACGTTCAGCGGCTTTCTAACAGCTAATTAATCGATAATTAACCAAGCCGTAGCCTTTCTTTTAAATTAACCAATTTAATTTGTTTTAAGCTCAGCCACTTAAGTTTAATATTTAAGCCGAAATCACACAATATTTTGCAAAACGGAAATTCAATAGCAAACTTAAAAAATACTTTGTAATTATTGTGAAACACACAAAACTGGAAGTAAAAACATAATAGTTATAAAATTGAAATCTGCACAAACTTGTGTTATTTCTAATTATTTGGATCGCATAAAATCAAGTTTTTCACGGCTGAATTTATATTTTTATGGTACTCATTGGGTAAGAAAACGTCAGTAGAGTTTGATATAGATCCTAAAACTGTATCTTAGCTCTGAAATCCAAAACCAAAACATATGTAACGAGGCCTATTAACAATGACTCAATTTATTTGGTCATATTCTGTGAGTCACTGTAACAGAAGCAGATTTAAAAATATACACATGACTAAATTTTATAGCTTGAGCTAAGGGAAGTTTTGCACTTTATTGGAATTCTAAATGACTAAATGGTAAGAGCCCCTTTGTTTAAAAATGACAACAGTTGACAAAAACAGATCTTTTTAGACTCCATACTCTAAAAGAGTGTAGAGGGGTCTATTTGAATTGTCCGAAGCGAAATGTGTGTAACAGGCAGAAGGAAGCGTGGCAGACCCAACAAATTAAATATATTTCTGATCACCGTTGACAGCCGAGTCGATATAGCAATGTCCATCTGATAGACGGATGGACTGCATCCGTCCGTATGAACACCTTGATCTTTGAAACTATAAGAGCTACAGCTACAAAATTTAGAATAAAAGTCCGTCTATATGCCGGGCAGATCAAATTTATTTCAAATAGTATCCACCAAGCTCACCAAGTTTGATCCGGATTGGACAACTATACGCTATAGCGCCAATAAGGCACATCGTACTACAATAAATATGGGGTTTCGCTCGCTATGTTTGGAAGTTTTGACAACAGAAAGCTTAAAACGAGAGGAAGGACTTGAGAAAGTTTGCTTTTCAAAATACTTCTAAGGCAGTAATAGCTTATTTTAACATAAAATCCACTTTAGTAAAAAGAATGACTTCGTAAAATATTTAAAACTGAGTTTAAGATACTAAATATGTTTAGTATATATTGTTTGATACCTTTGATTTGCATTCAGTTTTCAAGAACACAACTGACCATTTTTTGAACAAAAACAATACCGTTTTTACTCAAGGGATTAATAAGCCATATACATTTAGCTTTCTAATCTATGTTAATTTTAGAGTCAACAAGTTATGCAAAAAGTTAATGAAATTTGAATAAAAAGAACCAGCTTTAATGCTCATACGATTCACTCATGCCCTAAAGTGGGCGTGTCAAAAAACCAAAAAAAAAACAAACTAGTACTGCTTGAACATTTTATTTTCCATCTGCGACCTCTCGGTTCTTTCTAGCTTGTACAGCTGCTGAGATCCCTTTCTTCATACAGAC
This sequence comes from Drosophila parthenogenetica, assembly GCA_035047505.1. NCBI lineage: Eukaryota > Metazoa > Arthropoda > Insecta > Diptera > Drosophilidae > Drosophila > Drosophila parthenogenetica. The sequence continues at coordinate 3,172,446 of JAWNPM010000122.1, read as the reverse complement.
GGACGGACAGACGGACATTGCTATATCGTTTCAGCTCTTGATGCTGATCAATAATATATATACTTTATAGGGTCTGCCACGCCTCATTCTGCCTGTTACATACATTCCAACGACTACAATATACCCTTGTACTCTACGAGTACAATCACAATAAAAATAATAAATCACAATTTGAAATATTTCCTTGTTATAAAAATGTTTATATAATAAACCGAAAAGCCTAAGATTGTAAAAAAAATTTTTACTAAAATAAAACATGTCGCGGTATAGCTTCTAGACAATATCATGACTAATCCAGAGATTAAAGCTTTGCGTTTATTTATCAACTTCCCGAAAAACATAAGAAAGTAAAAATATTTTAAGAAAAAAGTATTTAGAGTAATGTTCATTAAAAATACCACAGGGTTTTTCCTCAGTGTAGATGCTAAGGTCAGAGATTTCACAGATTTTTCGGACTGTACTTCGAATCCATTAAATACAATTATGCTCTTAGTAAAATAGAGTTTTAATAAAAGTTAAAAATCAATTTCCAACTCAATTGTCAGACAAATAGGTACACATTTATTTACGTTTTTAGCAGTTTGTAGGTGTAGTTGTAGTTGAAGTTGTATTTGTTGTAGGACAAACAGAATTTGCTCTACTCGCACTTACATATTGACATAGTACACACATTTCCATATCGAGAACCAATAATTCAAAATTATTTTCTCTTTTTTTACATTCTGGACTCAATTCGAGTCTTGCACAGATTCAACATAAATATTGTTGTATTGTTTTGTTGACTTTTGTTTACCTTTGGGACAATTTGTCGACTAATGTAAAAAATTTAAAACGGAAAATGCAGCAACAGCAGCAAAAGCAACTGTACTGCAATTTATCATAATAATCGATGCATCTGTATTTTTACATGATTATAATTATAATAATATTATAATCATAATTCTCTCTCCTTCGCTCATTTTCTTACTTATATGACTAATTTACCAATTTGTTGTTTGTATAAATTAATTTAATGTTTTTGTTTTTTTAGGATTTAGGTATTTTGCTCTGCTTTGCATAAAAAAATAAAACTACTTAAGAATTATGCAAAAATAATTATGACCTAAAAAACTTGCACGCAAAAATTTACAATTTTCTTCTCCTCCTCTTCTTCTTCTTCTCTTTCTTTTTTTTCTTGTTTACATTGATTATTATATATTTTGTGTTTTTTTTTGTTTTGCTTTGTTGTTTAACAAACTAGTGACGACATGTACAGTTTTTTATTATTATTTATAGATACATTTACATATAGATATATATTTATTTATACAAATTTTTAGTTGGTTTTTTACGTTGGTTGGTTTCAGTTACTTTATCGGTTGGTGTTGTTGTTGTTGGTATAAGTGTTTGACGACCAGACTTAAGTGACTAAAAAACATTTCTGTTTTTAAAATAAGGTACAATGATATATGCATACATATATGTAAAAAACATACAATAGTTTATTTCTTATTAATTGCTATTCCTGCCCAATTAAAAGAAGCAAGCGATATTTCTTAATTTTTTTGAGTTGTCTTTCGTATCTTTTATATTTGATTTTTTTTTGTTTTGGCGCCCAACGTGTGCTTTGGTCACCCCGCTTTTGTTCTACTTTCGCAGCTTTTAGCAGCCTGAAAGTAGCCAAGAAGTTTAATATAAGTTGACATAAAGAAGTTTGGATATATTGCTTGACTCAACAAATGGCAAATGCTTCCCTGTAAAAATAAGAGTAAAAATACCATTTGTTTTCAAAATTAGTATTCTATGTATTTTGTAGTTTCTATTATTTTTTTGTTATCAACTAATACTGAGATTCTGTTCAGTTAGATGTCTCAGGTATGCCTTTGTCCATCGACCAGCTCTTCTAACCCTAAACATTTATTTAGTAGGCGTACTTCTACCTAGTATTTATTACATTATTCTCTATATTTGTAATATTGAAGTTATAACATTATTTTGGTTTTGAACGTGGATTACAATTACAGTTACAGTTATACAGAATTCTTTCCCCAATTGTAATTTACTAGTTTAATGTTGTGACTATTGTGTCTGCGTATGTGTGCGTGGGGGGCATTTATCTGTACATTTGTTAATAAAAACAACTTTTTAAAATGTTTTACTTTAAGATAAACAGCTTAAACTGTTCGTGCTTTAAGCTAAGTTTTCAGATTAATTAAATTATGTTGCTAAAAGATTTAAATTAAAAGTTTTTCAAATTGACTAGCAAAACTATAAACAATTACAAACAAATAACGTGCAAGCATATGATTGACTATTTGCAGGGTTGCTAAACACCGATTACTTCTCTTGTTCAATCATTTCAACTTTTCTGAAAGCAATTTTGCTTTGGTTTTCGAAGCCGTTTACTTGATCTCAAAACATAGCTTAAATCACAGAATTAAACGTATTGCCAATCTTTGCTGAATGCCCCCAATGCTGAACTGCTTAAAATTTATCAACTGTATTTTCCGGTATTTTTTCTTTTTTTTAATCTCCCTCACTTTTTCTCTCTAAGTAACTTTGCCCACGTGTGCTTTGTACAAGAAGCAAGCCCTAGGTCCTCCCTTGCGTGCCCACCCCCTTTTCTACTCATCTTTAGCCCTAACTAAATTTAAATTGTACTGTGTTTTGTTTTTGTTGCTGTTGGTATATTTTCTTCTTGTTCTGGTATTTTTTACAATGGAATCCCGTTGCTTCTATTTGCCATGTGCCAAGCCAAGGTCAAACCCTCTGTTGTAATACCCGTTCCCACACCGGTACCCGCACCCATGGCCCAGCCACCCGTCCCTGTCCCAGTCCCCGTTACGGCTCTCGCCGCCCTTGCTGCACTCCTCCGTGACAACTTGCCGATCCTCCAGTGTCACTTGGGCTGAATTCGCGCCGTTCTTTCCAGTTCATTGAACTGCCCGAAGTAGAGCACCTCGCTGATCAGCTTCTCGGCTATGATGCGCTGCGTCCGATCCATAGTGCGCAGCTTCATAGACACATTCGATCCAACAAAGTCACAGTCGTCCCGTTGCAGACTTTCTGCGTAAAAAGCAGCCGCCGCTGCTGCAGCTGAGCTGGCATCCTGTGCGGACACACTGCTCTTCAAGCGTCCCGGACTTGCTGCCGATTCTGTGGCCTCGTCCCCATCGGCCTCCACCTCCCCCTCTGCCTCTCCATCGGACATGCTCTCCCGTGAGCTAAGCAGCGAGTTCATGAGCAGGTGGCCAGCGGCAGCGCTTGAGGCAGCCGTCAACTTCCTCATGTTGAGGGGCATTGAGGCATTGAGAGCAGCGGCAGCAGCAAGCTGAGCACTACTACTACGTGATGGCAGCTCGAAACCGGCACCGCCAAAACTAGCCTTGGCCTGGGCCACACGCAGATCCTGGGCCATGTCCAGCTGCAGGCGATTCTCTTCGCCAGCGGAGCTGTAGGATCGTGGAGGCGGTGGCGGTGGAGCAGCTACCGTTGTGGCAGGATGAAAGTAGTCGACCAGCTCCTGTTTAATGTCCAGCTCATCTGCGTGGTGTCCCAGATGATGGGAATGATGATGATGATGAATGGGCTGGTGATGATGTTCGTGCGCCTGACGCGGGGTCGCTACCCGCGGCACTCTCCCGGCTCCGGCGGACACCGAGCTGGGACTCGTCTGAAGAAGATGGTTCCTGTGCGCCTCGTGCATGTTTGTGTTGGGAATAGGACTCGAGCCTGCTTCGCTTGAGCCTGCTGCACACGCAGGTTGCATTTCTCCTCCGGGTTCCAAGGGTTCAGTGCTCATGCCTGATCTTCCCCCTGTTCCTCCACCTATCCCACCGTCTCGGGAGGAATGCGGGGAGCGTCTTTCCACTTTGGCAGCCAGTTGTCCCAAGGCAGCTGCTGTGGATTCATCGCGATTGTTGTTGTCCTCGTTGTCGGAGGTGTCGATGGTCTTGTGTGGACTTGGCTGGAACTCACTGCTACTGCTTCCTCCTCCGCCTCCTCCTGCTCCTCCACCTGCATAGGCTCCTCCTCCACCCACTCCTCCGGCGTAGGACATGGGCATAGGCACCCGGAGCTGCTGCTGCGAGTTAGGCATGGCCACTCCTCCTGCTCCGCCTTGTCCTCCACCTGGTCCTCCTTCAGTACCGCCTATCGGTGGCGAGTACTGGCCCGTCGTGTTCCAGCTGTCCAGGGTCTGACTACTCGCTATCAGCATGGGTATATTGAGGCCCATCTGCAAGAGAAACCAGATGGTAACAAATATTAAATAAAGTATTCACAAATAACTACAAGAAAAGATGACAGACTTGCGAGTCGACTGTAAACGACCCTGTATTTCACAAATATTCGATAGCTTATAAAGAAAAGCAACAGTTTGGTGATAAAACTATAAAATACCCCTTACTTAAAATAATTAACATCACTTAATTAAATTATCAAACGTTCTTCACACTAGTTACTTAATCTGTGTTCTTTTGAACTACACGGTCAAAAAACAAGATATTTAGTAGCATTTTCCACCTATTATTCCTTATTCAGCTGTATAACATTATTTCCAAACTTGTACAAATGGAGAGATTTCCTAAGGAATGCTATTTTTGAAATTCTTTAACAAACTTAGCAGACCCTTCGAACAGTTATGAGCCCAGGGCCTGAAAACCCAATATTCAGCATTATGACGCTGTTTTGTGTAATCGCGATAAGAAAAAGGTCCAACGAACGGAAATGTCGTAGGCTCTATTTCACTAGGAACTCATTTATTTGGTAATACTCGATAATTAATTATTTAATAGAATATAATTACAGTATAAGCTACAATAATATTAATTGTAAAAAATTTTGTAAGCTTCAAAAATAAACTGCGATAAATTGAACAATTTTTAGAGTGCAGACCTTAAAATGCACTGTGAACTCTAGATGGCGCCACATGGTGTAAACTCGTCGGTTACAAAGGACTGCACACTCTGTGAATACGTATTAACATTCTTTTGTCGTTCAATCGCTTCTCATTGTTATAATAATTGTATTTGATTTTATAATGCACAAATTAATAATCCCATCTAAATTTATAAACTAAATGTCAGTTGATACATTTTTCGAATATCTCACACACAAACACTTATGAGGTTGATTACGCATGTGCCTGTGTGTGCCGAGCAAATGTCAAACACACGATGACGATCAAAACACATTGGCAATCACACACATACACACACTCATTCAAACGCGTTCAGTCAAAGACACGCACACACGTCAAGTGTGGACAGAGCACATGCGCAAAGTACTGCTAAAGAGTCGCGTAAACAGTAGATAAAAGGTATTGAGAAAGAGCAACAAATTTTTATAGGTATGTGTTTGTATGAAAGTATATTGTTATATTTAGTACAGTTTTTGTTACTGCTCCAGTTGCTGTGATTCTAAGCTGCGAAGTGCTTGGAGTGTGGAAGTCATCACTTCTGATACTGCTGCTGCTTCTATTGTTGTTGTTGTACTGCATTATGCAGTGGGTAATTTCCACATAACAACAACAAAATATTTTATTATGATTCCACGACACGACAACGACGACAACGCAAAACACATTGTCGAAAAAAACTAGCAACGCAGTAGTCTTTTGAAAGCAGCAGCGTAGAACTGACAACAGTCATCGTCACAAAAGTCACAGCAAAAGAGAAGCGGAAAGAGAGAAGCGACCACAAACAAAAATACATTTATATGCAAGAGAAGAGAGCGCTGCGTGGTGTGTGTGTGCGCGTGACTCGAGAGAGTATGCAAATAAAAGCTGCAAGAGAGCGGCATTTAACATTTTAACGATAAATTTTTATTGGTCTATAGTAAAACACAATAAAACATTACTTATAAAGCAAAAGAAGCAGACACAATCGAGAGCTGGTCAAGAACAGCAGCCCCATAAATTTTAACAACCTACGACAATATGCCAATGTGATCGTCAATGTTCAGTTTGGACGCCTCTCTTTGAGTGAGCTGCTCTCTTACGAGTGGCTTCGCCGTTTGTCGTTGGCGCCTAGAACTTTCTACAATTCACAAAAACAACTGTCGAGTGCGATTCATTTTATTGTACCCTCTGCAAGAGTATATTGGGTTTGTGCAAATGTATGTAACAGGCAGAAGGAGGCGTGGCAGACCCCATAAAGTATATATATTCTTGATCAGCATCACAAGCCGAGTCGATATAGCCATGTCCGTCTGTCCGTCTGTCTGTCTGTCCGTCCGTATGAACAAACAGATTTCAGAGATGGTAAGAGCAACAAGTTCGAGTTTGGTCTCAATCGACTCGATATTTAGTCAGTCAATACAAGAATCTTTTTTTTTTTCGATGCCACGCCCCATTCGCCCACAATAAGCAAAAAACTAGACATACCTCGGAAAAAACCTATGTTTTCGGCTAATATCTCAGTAACTATGGCACTTAGGAATACCAATTTTGGTACACGTGTTCCTAGAGACCGCATAAATGAAATGACATCAAAAGTTTTGGGCTGCCACGCCCCCTTTTTCCGCAAGGAATAAAAGAAAATTTCAAACTTGTATGCCGTTTTTAAAGCATTTATTCTTATTGTACAGTGTTGTTATTTATGATTCGTTTGAAGACGTATCATGTCAAACTCTCCTGAAAGTTTCATAAGAATCCGACTATAAACAAGAAAGAAATTAAGCAACAAAGGTTTTATTCGAGAGCAATGAGTGCGAGAGGGACAGCGCTAGTCATGCCGACCAATAGTATTCATACACACATATGTATGTGCATACATTTAACGTCAAACGAATATGTATGTACATACAGACAAACACATGTATGCTCGATTATGCTCAGCTTTTTTTTTTGTTTTTACGTGTTCTAATACAAGAACTATCTATTGTAATATCTGGATACCGATTTTAACATTATAATTGGGAATAAAAGCAGAGAGTATTATACGGTCGGGCTCTTTCGACTGTACTTTTCATACTTGTTTGTTGTTGTCGTTGCTGTTTTTAAAATTGAATCCGCATTTGGCTTTGTTATTGTTATTGCTGCAGCTGCTTTTTGCTTTTGTTTACGCATTTAGAAGCAGCGATTGAGTGTGTGTGTGTTTGCTTGTCTGTGTTATTATTTTGGTAAGGCTAATAAAAAAACACATGTATGCATGCCTGCATGTTTGCTTGTGTGCATCTGTGTGTATGAATTTAAGGCAGCTCCTACTCTATTGCGCTCTCACTCGCTCTTCATGTGCATGACCACTTAATTTTTCTTTTTATTTGTGTATGTGCAAGTAAAAAATGTAAACAAACTGATTATCATTCAATGCAATGAATAAATAACAAAGACGTATTCAATCAGAACTCAACCTCTATATACCCAGTAGAACCCTGTAGTATGAAATGTAAACACTCAAAATATTAGTAAAAAATAAATTTATATTAAAATGAACTAAAATGTATTTATTTTTTTATTTTTAGCAAACATAAGGTTGCCAACTTTGGGTAATTTTCAATCGAGCACACTCAGCTGCTGCGTGATTACTTGTTTTTGCAGGAGGGGGAAGTACTCAAAATTTGAAATAAATATATTCTGAATGGAAATCTACATACATATGGGGTACAAAGTACATCTTTTCTGACTGATTTGTATATTTGTGCAACTTTATACTGACAGCTTAATGCGCTCAGATTTTAAGACAAAAAAAAAAAAAAACTCCCGCGTGCAATTAAATATAGCACAATGAAACAAAATTTAAATTTAATTTATGAAAATATGGGCATATTTAATTCGAAATAATTCAACTCATTTTAAACTCTCGCCTTGATTTTATTTACATCTTAAGACAAGTACATTGTTAGATTTGTATCCACAGCTACCGTTAGGTTTTGCACACACCCAAACAATAACAAAATACTAGTCCAAATTCTTGCATAACTTTCCAAAACAGCTCACTCTCTTCCTACTCCTTTTCTTCCTTCTTCTCATTGCTTACACTCTCTACCTTCACCACCACCACCACCAGCCCACTCCAGTCCTCGTGAAGTCGAGCTTCCAGCCAAGCTGGCAACACTGCGCGTACAGCTAAACAACTTTGCAATGAATGAGTAAACAAAAACAAACGCTGACGTCGCAGTCGCGGCGCAGCTGCTGTCGTTTACATTGCTTGCTTCTACTTTTGACTGCTGCCGTCGTCGCTGCACTTTGCTGCTGCCGTATCTGCTCGTTCCCTTGCACTTTTTATTTGCCACCTCGCCGCAGGGGAGCCGTAGCAAGTATTTTATAAAAGCGCATGCGAGAGAAAACAAAACCACGCGAATTACACACACAACAAAAACAATTGCTACGGCTCCAACAACTACAACAACAATAGGAAACGCATTTTATAAACACAAACAAACTGAAAAGGAGATTGGGACGCGACGGGGGGCTGGCATATTAAATGAGTGCGAGAGGGACAACAGAGCCCAGCAGAGGGCAACGGTATTAAACGCAGTCAACGCGTATGGCGGCAATGCTGCCAACGCTTGCGCCAGCGTCAACGTCGCTGCTTGGCCTAACCACAACATTGCGGGACGCGAGCGCCAGCAGAAAAAAAAAACAAGCACAGAGACTTTTTGTTGTTGTTTGCTGTCTTGGAGAAAATGCCGCAGCAAAACAATTGTAAAATATAAGCAAAAATACAGCCATACACCCGTCCTCGTATAGGTGTTTACACACATACAGTCTTTCATGCACAAACAACAATAGGGGTGTAGAGGGTGGGCGTGAGCGTGGGCGTCACTGTCGCTGCTTGCACACGCAAATAATAATGACGCAAAAACAAAAACACGAGACCTGAGCGCTGAAAAACAATAAAAAGTGCAAGCAAATAAAGTGTGACAGAGAGAGATGGAAAAAAGGGAAGGAGAATAAAAGGTAAATGGAATTTCAACTTGGTAAAATGTTTCATGTTGCCACAACAAGAATACCTGACCAAGTTTCACGAACAAATTGTACGCAATGCCTAACTGACACGCCCACCGCCCACGACACCGCCCACATTGTCGCCCCACACAAAAACGGGACAGTCATAACGAAGTGTTATATTATAATATTTATTTTCTAAAAACAACAGAAGAGAGCAGAGGAACACAGCTTCAACAGCAATAACAACGACAACAACCATACTGCTTACCATTTTGTTTTGATAAGTCTGACAAACAACAGCTACAACAACTACAGCGCAATAACAATGATGGCAACATCAACACAGAACAAGTGAAAACTACACAGCGCTGAGTAAAAACAAAAGCAAACAACAAAGACGAACGCCAAACGAATCACAATCATACGCACACATAAACATGCACATCAGTACATACAAAAATACAGTATGTATATTCAGGTGGAGAGGGGGCACTGAGGCAGCCACAATACTAAACATTGCAAAAACAACTCTGCTGGCAAGTGCTACGCGCATTTCGCTGTGCAAAACAAACATTTCATCACACACACGAAAACAGAGCATGCCAACGAACGACAATATCAGAGACAGCACACTCTCTCGCGCTCTCCCTTTTAAATCCCCACACCACCCCACTACAACTAAAGCTTTCTTGCTTGTCTGGCGCGACAAAGCAAATACATAAAAACATCTCACACACATATTAACATGAATACTAGGTGTTCATGCTCACACTGGCACAGACTCTCCAAGTAACTCAGGCCAATGCCTCACGCACACAACGGCAAATTCTTAGAAAAATTTATGCGTAAAATTTTAATTCTGTTTTGATCGTCAAAAACAAAAACAACAGGCACACGAGCTTACACACGAACATACGCGAGCACACACGAGTCGGAAGCGAGAGAGATAGCGTTGCTGCTTGACGTCTTTGTTTCACTCGCATTATCGGCAAGAAAAATAGCAAGTCATTTGCGCACATGGCGGTCCATTTCGCTCTCATTTGGCGCTCTATCGCTCTTATAAAGCACAGTTGTTTTGACTGAAATTAACACTACAAAAACCAACGGGGTTTGAATGCCTAAAATAAATATTCATGTGTTTGAAGAACTTCTGATTGATTGGATTTAACACCTGTCAGTTGCTGGGAAATTGTGTGTGCGCTTTGATTATATTAACTACACCAGCTATTAATGAACTACTATGATATCGCGCATTAACAAGTGTTATACACGTCATGCGACAGTTTAAATATGTGCATTTTGAACATTGTTTATATGAAAGTGTAAATGACATTCAAAACGCACTGTGTAAATCTATAAGCCTCAAATCCTTTTCTACAAACGCCGTGCGAATTTCAAGTTGATGAAATGTTATTACCCGTTTTCTTCATTGTACAAATATAAAAATATTCATATTTTTTTTAAAAAAGTTCAGCAAAATAATTGCTAAGTAATAAAACGATTGTTTTATATTTTAAATTATTAATATTAACATTCAGTTCTAGTTCAAACATTTTTTTAAATAACAAGTAAGAAAGGCTACAGTCGAGCGAGCCGACTGTAAAAGACCCCGTACTCATAGTGGTTCACAATTTATATTTGAATATGATTGTATTTAATTTAAAATGGAATTAAAAAAAAGAAATAAAGAAAATTTCACTGATCAGCTTCGAACATGCGCCTCAGACGGCATTTCGACAACACACCGCGACTCTACCAGTTGCACCATGCTCCATTGTTGCGAATGTTCTTATTATCTGAATTTTTATGTAATGCACACACAACTTCGTTTGAAATTATATGTATATACATACATACATGTATGTATTGGTCGTCAGGGTCAGCGTCTGCGTACAAGCGAGACAGAAACATACAAACTTATTCTTGTTATTTTTGTCTCGCTTATACGCATGCAGTGATTTTGCACTTAAAAAACATAAACTTTGTTTGACAGTTTAATATGATTTGCCTCCAAACGAATGTTAAATAACAACACTGTATTTTTTGAACAAATGCGTTAAAAATGGTACCAAAGTTGAGAATTATTTTGTTACTTGTCGAAAAAGGGGGTGTGACAGCCCGAAAATTTAAATTACATTGCATTTGTGCTGTCTCTAGGAACCTGCTTACCAGAGTTGGTGTTCCTAAGTGCCATAGTTACTAAGATATCCGCCAAAACATTGATTTTTACTAAGGTGTGTTTGGTTTTTTGCTCATTTCGGGGGCGGTAAGGGGTGTGGCAACAATTTGAAACAATCTTCATCTGCGTACATCATCGACGGACTTTGATTCTAAGTTTTGTGTCTCTAGATTTAGTAGTCTAAAATATCCAGGTGTTAATACAGACGGACGGACAGACAGTCGGACATTGTTAAATCGACTCGGCTATTGATGCTGATCAAGAATATATATACTTTATGGGGTCAGAAAAGCTTCCTTCTGTCTGTTACGCACATTTCGCTTCTGACAAACCTAATAGACCCCTCTACTCTTTTTAAGAGTACGCAGTCTATAAATGTGTTAATTAATTTATCTCCTAAATCTTTTTAAGCTTCGGACCAAAATAGTTTGTCTTTTGACTTTTTAACTAATGACTGAAACATTTCTGTTGTTACATAAAGAAATTAAGTGGATGGGGTTTATTATAAACTTTTACTTGACTAATAGGTAAATATCAGTAAGATTCTAGTTTATATTAAAATTAAATATTTGAACTTATTATCTGTCTTTGAATATAATGCAATCCATATGATTACATATTCATGAATAAGAATATTCTTCTATTATTTCCTTGTTTACAGGTTATAAATTAACTCAATTTTTCCACGAAACTATTTGAGGTATAATGAAATTGTCTGTTTGATATTTTAGTTTTGCATTACTCAAGTGTAAATCAAAACATTTCTTGCAAATTGCATATAAATTTGTTTGTTATCTTATCTAAAAGGTAAATAAAATACTTGTAGCAGTTGCCTTTGTGCGAGAAAATCTGTGACTCACTGTTTGTATATAGCATATTTATACAGTAGATGTGTGTATTAGTAGGCGGAACAGATCTTAAAGTTCTCACTAGTGTTGCGGTCATTAAGGATTAAACGAGGGTGTTCATCTAGTCGGCTAACAATTTGTTGTTTGTCACTGTTATGTCTCTCTTTCTCGATCTCTTTCTCTTTTCAACTCTCTTTGTCTATCTTTCTGTGCTGCGATTACGCATATGGTTTATTTATGCAATCGGTTACTCACCGCTCCAAAATATTTGAGCTCTTTGGTCTTGATGCGTCTGTGGTGGTGCTGTTGCTGCGCTGCGGGCGTTGTTGCTCCAGTTGCTGTTGTTGTGGACGTTGTTGTTGTTAGCGTGGCACCACCGATTGGACCCGTGGCACCACCGTTTGCTGCTGCTGCAATTGTGCTGTTCTCATAGGCAGCGGCCGCGACTGCAGCAGCGGCAAGGCCATTGAGGCCGTTATGCGTTGTCGCCGACGAGGTGTTAACACCAACAACATTGTTGCTACCGGGTAATCCACTGAGACTGCCACCGCCAGCTTCCATGAAGTCAAAGCGCTTGAAGGCATACCATTTGGACGGATTGGGTTGAATGCCTTGATAGATTTTTACAAACATTTTATGTTTCTCCCGCCGATACTGCGTTAGCAGGACGTTCATCTTCCGCTCCACCTCCGCCTTGCTACACCCGAAGCGATCGGCAATCTCGGACCAGGCCCGAAACCGACAAAGTTTATCCTTGTACTTGGGATCGGCTCGGTTCCAGAGTTCAGTGTGGCAGCGGTATTGTTCGATAAGTTCCAGGGCATCGTCATTGGTCCATTCCATGTTTTTGGGTGAAATGTCACCAACGCCACTCCCACTACCACCACCTCCGCCACCACCACCAGCACCTGCAATGCCCACAATGCCCACTGTGCTGGCGATGTAACTAGGGGGCAAGGGGATAATGTGCTGCTGTTGTTGAAGACGATGATGATGTTGTTGCTGCTGCTGATAATGTTCTGCTGCTGCGGCGTTTGCGGTTACCAAGTTCTCTGAATTGTAGTTCATTTGCCAAAGCGTTACTCTCTTATTCGCTCTCTCTTCTCTTCGCCTCTCTTCTGTTGTCAGATCTCTGCTGTTGCTGCTGCTCTGCTTACTCGTCGTTGCTTTGCTATAACGCTGAGCTTTTTGTCTTGCAGTTAACTTTTCTTTTTGCTGCTGTCTCTATGTTTCTCTCTCGTTATCTGCTGTCTGTTATTGTTTTTCGTTTATTTTGTTGTATTTGAGTTTCAAGGAATGTCATGCGAAATGCATTTAATCAGCATCTTTTGATTTGATCCTTGGTAATTTACTGAGCACTCGTCTTCTTAACACTGCAATAAAACGAAACGGAAAGGAATTTCGGTTAATTTGTCAATTCATTAAGTTAACTCGTAACTGCTTAAAATTTTACTCTTCATCTCTTAACTCTCTTACATTTAACAGACTTGATAATTGGTTTGACAAACTTGTGATAAAAATACTAATATTTTATTTTGCACAAAAAAATAATAAATGTTTTTATACTTTTTTTAGTTAAACTGTTTTATTTGCTTATTGGCTTACAATATTTTAAGAGTTTTCTGTGAGTGTTTCATGTTTTTAAATCCATTTTTGCTTAATTCTAAAATTCAAACTATTTTTTAAGTCACTCAACTTGAAAATTTATTGTAATTTAAGGTAAAAGTTTTAATCAATTCGAATATGTAGAAAATCGCTTTATCAGAATGACTGGCAATTTCCTGGTCTCACTATTTTCAAGTAGAACAATAGACTCTGACCTTTAGAAAGTATATTATTGATAAAAATTGACTAATTATTTTAAGTAGCTTTGTTTTAAAACCCCAAATCTGTCAAATATTCCACAAAATTTGTATGTAATTGAATTAATCCAGGAACTGTTTCAAGCATACAAAAAATTTCGTTCAAATAACAATCCGTTATCAACTTGCTGGTAATTAAAGATGCTTTTCCAGAAGATACTTTCATTAAAGATATTTCGAAATTTTGGAAATTTTATGTAAAGTCTAACGGTAATCATACTACATATATGTATGTATGTAAATTAGTCACTAGCACTTTTATAATCAAACTTGTCGGAAAAGTGTGTCGCTGTCAATGACGGGGCGTTTTTCAGTGGCATGAATCAACATTAGTCGAACGCGAATAGAAAATTTCCACGAAAAGCTTGCAACAGGCGCTAAGAAAACACAAACAAGAAGAAGACGCGTTTTTGCAATAATGTCACAAGTCACAAAATCAGCAGAAAATGCTAACAACATCGATAACAGCAAATCCATTCACAATAGACGGAAGCTATTTCGCACACACACATAAGTGCATGCGCGCACAGTGAGAGCCAGGGACACGTGCGCATTCATTCGCACAAACTGCGCGGCAAGCTTCACACAAACACACACACACATCTTACTTTTACATCAATCTTTGTCGCACGATTTCGCTTCCTGGTCAGTGCGAATAAACACAGTGTGCTTTAAATACGTACACACACACGCTTGTGTGTATGTGTGTGCATGTAAATGTATCTTAACATTTTGGCACACATTGCACAATTAATAAACTTTTTAGTTATTTGCCTTTGTTTAGCACAAATTTTTGCGCAGAAAGCAAATGTTGCTGCGCAATCAGCTGCATGAATCACAACGGTAAACAAAATACTCACTCACACAAACACGCACACGCACTCACGCTCTCACTTGTCTGATTTCTATTTGCTTCATGTTTTTTGTTGTTTTGTATTTTAGTACATTTTATGTTTAATTAGTTTAAAATTACAAACACACATGTCTGTATTTTTAATTTTTTATGCTTATTTTTAGAATCTGTATTTTTTACGCATTTTTTTTGTTCAAAGCACAAATTTTTAATCTGAACGTTTGCATAATACAGTTTTTTTTATTTTGCTCCGATATTGTTGTTGTTTTTGTGGGTATCTTTTAGTTAAAGTAGCACAGTTTTGTGGGATTTACTGGGAATTTCGCGGGTAGTTTTAATATTATTATTAAAACTGCTTGGGTTTTCCAGCCAAATAAATTTGCATATTGGGAATTGTTAGATGTCTCAATTTGTATTCTGAGTAAAAACTGATTTGGGTTTTTTTTAGATCAGTTTGTTGTTCTTTAATTATTTAAATTCACAATTTTTCATTTATCAACTCGTGTAAAGATATTAGTACTAGATGCTCTAAGTTTATCTTTGTCAGCCTTCCACTTTTGTTGTCTACGAAAAACAAATTTAAACAACGCAAAAAGTAAACATAAAAAAATCAGATCAAAAACTTAAAAATAAATTTCAAGGCGCGTAAAAATACACACACACAGACACTGCATTGGAGTGAGCAAGAGAGAGAGACAGAGAGAGAGAGAGAGAGAGCGAGCGCGCTCAATTCAAACGAAATTGTACATATTTAAAATGTAATCATTAATTTTATTATTAATAATTCATACTTTTTTATTTTACACCTTTTTCTTAATTCACATTTCTTGGAATTTTGACGCATTCCGTTTTCAAAATATGCTTATTTATATTATAAAAGCCGTTTCGGTTCTCTTTGTACATATTTGCTCTTATATTTGTTTTTCCGTTATTTGTTTAGCAAACACAATAACAACTTTAGCATCTTGTCTCCCTCGCACGCACATGCACAAGCACACTGACAAACACTTGCACCGTTCGCGATATTATTATTTTGATTATTACTTTCTTCTTCTGCGCGCCCAAAAAAATGATTCGTGTACGCGTTTCTCTCGTTAGCCACAAACGAACCGCTCTCGAGCAACGACTGCTAACGTCTGAACCGCTGTGAACTGTGCGTCGCTTTTTCCCGACAAACACTGACAAACTTATTGAAATCGATTTGTAACGAACCCAACCAACTAACAACGACGCCTCCGACTGAGACAGTGACTCTGGCTGAGACTGAGACGTAGACGTAGACTGAGACAGAAACTGCGACAGCGACAGCGCATCGACAGCAAGAGCGACGCTTCGCTGCTGGCCGAGCTGCGTATTGAAATGAAATTTCTCGTTGGATAGTTTGAATGAAATGAGCACAACGCACCAAGAGGCACACATACTACATGCATATTACACTTGTGTGCATGTGTATAGAGAACACAAGGCAGCGCTGCAGCGGCGCGTCGCCGTTGACGTCAACATGGGCAGAGCAGCCACGTTCGGTAAACAGTTGTTTCGTGGAAAAACAAGCCGAACATCATCATGAAGTTGCTGTTGTGAAATTGTACGGTGCTTTGTCATGCTTAAAAAACAACAACACGAACAGCGGACGATCTGAGTACGCGCCAAAACACAAAAACGAGGGCAGCCACCAGAGTTTCTGTAAATGTGTATGCAAACTAAATTGTGTCACATGAGATATACAATATATGTACATTTTCAAATGGTTTATTTACTTATTAGTAACATAGCCATGTTTATTTTTATTTACAATGAAATGCGTACCAATAAAGTAATTTATTTTATTAAATTTTTACATGAAACTGAACTCAATATTTAAATACTGTGTACACCTACGTCAAGGTCGTCATGCAAAACTTATTGAACAGACCTCGCACGAAGGCTAGTTGCTCTTCACCAACACATGCGCAGCGAGTCAAACAAACAAATAAAATGTGAAGCAGAAATGGCAAAAAATTAAACAAACAAGTAGACAGGAGCGGTTCACGTTTGAATACAGTTGTTAGTGAGCGGTTGATGGGCGGTTGGTCCGGGGCGGTTATGGCGAGGTCGAGTTGAACGAACGAGAGCATAAGAATAACACACTTCAAAAATCCAAAAAACATGCGCGGCAAAAAAACAAAAAAAAAAAAAAAATTATACTAAAATACAACAATTTCTACTACGTCGTAGTAAAATTTAGAAAGGTTTTTTTTTTTTGTAGAATTTTGCCTCAATATGGCATTTGCTTAGTTATTTGTTTTTGTTTAGTTTTGTTTGCTCGTTAAGTGAGTAAGTAATGGGGTGGCCATGGGTGTGTGTCAGTGCGGTGGGAAGAGGGAGGTAGGCATGTAGTGTGCCAGAGCAGGTGCTGCACTGCGTTTGCTATCGCCCCATTCAGCCTGCTCTTTCGCTCTCACACTTACACTCTCTCGCACTCACACTCACATCCAGCCGTTGTTCCCCATTTCGTTGTCCCGTTTACCGCAGACCTGCTTGCTTGTTTGTTTGTTTTGCGTGCCGTGTTTTATTGTTTATGGTACTGGCGTTGTTGTTGCTGCTTGGTGCGTAGTTTTTACGTTCGTCATCGTTGGTTTGGTATTTCCGTCTTCAGCTAAGGCTGAAGCTGACTGCGCTGATACAAATACACACTCATACAAACATATATGCACGATATACATATGTATGTATGTCTATATGTATATTTTTATGCATGTGAGTGTAAAAATGTTTGTAGTTCGCCTTGAGCGCCGTCGTCATCGACTTCTGCAGTTGTTCAATTTTCTGCTATGCTAACAAAAATGCATTTGTGTACGTATACACATACACACACATATATGCATGCGTACTTATGTATGTTTGTTTGCGTGTGTGTAGTTGTAGTTGTTATTCATTCTTATTTGCCTCCATTTTTGTCATAGCAGCTGTTTTTGTTTTTGTAACCGCCAACGCTGCTCGCAGTCGACGTCGCCGTTGTTCTTGTTGTCAAAGTGCATTGCGTTTATACACTGTGCGTGGGAGGCATAGAAAAAAAATGGTTGTTGTTGTTATTGCTGATTCTCTCGTGCGCAAACTCTCACGTGCGTCTACAGAAAGAACAATATTGCTCGCTCGCTATAATAGGAATTCTACAAGTACATATGTGTGTTTGTAAGACTTGTTTTGTCTATCGAGCACACTGGTGCAAAGTTGTTGAATAATTTATTCACTATCAAGTTTTCATTCAGCCTGTTGCTTATGCACATTATTGTAACTAAAAATGCTACTGCAATAAATTTTGCAGTTGTTTTAATAACTTTGAATCAGTGTGCGCAATATAAAATGCTAATTGGTACAAATCCGTTTGAACTCTTTGTTGCGTGTAATCAAATAGGTTTCTAGTGACTGTATATGTATGTGTGTGAGTGTGTATGGGTGGTCAGTAGGCTAAGCCATAATGTTTGAAAGCAGGGGACGAAGTTTTGCTGCCTCTGCCGACTACGACGCCGTAAGCAAACACTTGTTTGCACAGGAGCCCAAACTCACGAACAGTGACCGAATGAGAGAGTCCGATAGTGTATGTGTGTAAGTTGGTGAGAGCATTTACAACTAGGAAGCGCCGTGAAAGCAGCACCACTGCGACGCGAGCAGGGCAGTCGCTGCCTTTGTACCATGTTTGTGCGTGGGTCGACGTCGCCGGCGTGTTGAAGACAGGCTAACAAAATGTACAGAAATAAAGAAGTGTCGCCGGAGGGTGCGGGGACGACAGCAAGAGACCTGACCCGAACAACAGCCAAGACGAGCCGAGCCAAACCCTCCCACACAGGCAGACACGAGCAGCGACGTCGATTTTGACGCTAGCGCAGCTGAAGGTCATTATGCCGACGTTGTCGTCGTCGCTGCTTCGCTTGAGCTTTCTGCGCTGCTTGTTTTTTATTGTTGGACTTCGGTTGTGGAATTGTGTAAACATCAGTAGCAGCGACGGTAACTGCGACAGCGGCAGTGACAGCGACGCCGACACCGACGACGACGGCGGCAATGACAGCAACAAAAACAAAGGCAACGTTGGCATTCCGAGTAAACAAAGTTTTTTTTCTCCCCTAGCAGAGACAATGCAAGAAAGTTGGGTCGTGAAAGGAGGAGAAAGGAAAGAAGATGGAGGCAACGCAGAAGCAAAAGCAGAAGCAGGACAGAGGAAGACGACACAAAGGCAACGGAATTCAGGCGGCGGACGAAAGCAGAGCTAATGAAGATGAGCCTGATGTGTTGTTGTTTCGTTGTTATTGTTGTTTACTTTTGGCCGTTGGTAGCTTTTGTTGCTCGGCTACAAAAATATGCAAAAACAACAACTGAAGCAGCACCAATGGCGGCAGCAACAAAAACAACGCGAAAAAATAAGCAAGGCAGTGAATACGTAAATAGAAGCAATGAACTTAATTATTTGTTGCTGCTGACCATGTTGTTGTTGTTGCTGCTCTTGTTGCCAAGCTCTGTGAAAGGGAAGGTGAGCATGAGAATTAAAGCCCAAGTACATGTGTGCACGTGTATGTGTGCACATGTGTGTTTGCATTTATATTTGTATGTTTCGTGGTACGCATTTCTGCACAGAATATTGTAAATGTTTTGCCCAATCTCTGTTAATTATTGCTAATATTAAACATTACTTGAAATAACGTTTTAAACGAAGAACTGTAGTAACATCCACAGTTGAGAAATCACATTAATAATAGTAGTTTAGTTGTTAATCCTTTATATGGCCTCGTTGCATTTTTGCAACATACCGTTTAAATGGATATATTTCGCTATGCGTGGCAAGAAAGTGGCTTGTTTATTTTTGATGCTAAGGAGAAATATACGTTTCTTTGATTTTTGTAGTTGCTAACACTATTCATTGCGTTTTACAATACAAATGCTGGGGCTTGCCGCAAATTTTGTGAATTGGGCAAATGTATCCACACCAATTTTGAAATTATAAATTTTTCTTATAAAGAATTTTTTTTATTTGAAAAACAAAGCAAGTTCGTTGCAAAGGTAACAATAACTATATGTGTATATAAATATATATATAACAATAACTAACATATATATTACACAGCCAGATTTTTGTGTTTACTGTTCTGCATTGCAAATAGTTCTTGTGTATCGTCATTTTGCAGATTTATCCAAAATAACCTTTATCCCTCATAAAAGCGTTCAAATCAAAAATTTGGGAAAGTAAATGAAAAGTATATTTTTATACCCGTTACTCGTAGAGTACAAGGGTATATTGCGGTCGTTGGAATGTATGTAACAGGCAGAAGGAGGCGTGGCAGACCCCATAAAGTATATAAATTCTTGATCAGCATCAACAGCAGAGTCGATATAGCCATGTCCGTCTGTCCGTCTGTCCGTCCGTCCGTCTGTATGAGCAAAAGGATCTCAGAAACTATAAGAGCTAGAAAGACCAGAGAGGTCGCAAATGAAAGATAAAATGTCCAAGCAGTACAAGTTTGTTTTTGTTTTTGGACACGCCTATGTTCATATAAAGGTAAGTGCAGGTAAAAATAGTATGTTTTAGTATATCACATACCTATGCACATATCTATGGCGTACATAAGCTGACCAAGATTGATCCAAATCGGTCAACTATATTGTATAGCTCCCATAGGAATAATCGGTCAAAAATTCGGCCCATAACTTTTCGAGAAATTATGACTACCGATTTAAAAAATAAAGTTTTTGGCGAACATCTCTGTAACTATGGCACATAGGTTTACCAATTTTGGTACGCAGGTTCCTACAGACAGTATAAACGCAATGCCATTTAAAATTTTTTCCATAAGAAATAAACAACTTTTCAAACTTGCATACCGTTTAAAGGGATTTGTTTTTATCGTACAGTATTGTTGTTTAAAATTTGCTTGCAGACTAATTATATCAAACTATTTTGAAAGCTTCATAAGTATCCGACCATAAACAAAAATAAAACAAGCAACAAAGTTTATATTTGAGCTAAACGCCAATGCATGGGTGCGAGAAAGACAGCGTTTGCCGTGCTGACCAATAGTATACATACACACATATTTATGTGCATACATTTAACGTCAAACGAATTTGTATGTGCATGCAGACAAACATATGAAGGCTCGATTATACTGTTTTTTTTTTTTGTTTTAACCTGCTCTAATACAAGAACTATCTATTGTAATATCCGGATACCGATTTTAACATAATAAGGGGGAATAAAAGTAGAGAGTATTATACGGTCGAGCGTGCCGATTGTGAAGTTCTCCGATCTGGAACAATTTTGGTAAGGTTAGTCACGATAACATTGATATTTTGTAAGTTGTAGTGTAATGAAAATAGTATTTTACAATTTGCGGGGCCTGGGGCAAAAATCAGAATTCCTGTTATTACTACCGAATAAAAACTAACGGA
Organism: Drosophila parthenogenetica; assembly: GCA_035047505.1. Lineage (NCBI taxonomy): Eukaryota > Metazoa > Arthropoda > Insecta > Diptera > Drosophilidae > Drosophila > Drosophila parthenogenetica. The sequence goes on along the minus strand of JAWNPM010000122.1, from coordinate 3,151,415 downwards.
TCCACCCTACCAGTGAAACATAATGTTATATAGCCCAAGAATTAAAAAAACAGGCTTAAAAAATGTCATTAAGTGTTCTATTGTTTTTTCCAACTGTGTGTCAGTTCTGTTCAAATTATTTTTTTAACTCAAGTAAAATACGAATATTTCTTTTGAAATGTAACCCATTGATTAATTCTAAGAAAATACTTATGCTATGAAATCGCCGTTGTAATCAGTTCAAGCAAAACACGTTTATTTCCAAATTGGGTTATAAGTTGGTCAACACCTAAACACACACACACACGATCATTGATTGTGTCTGTGCGAAGCCAAGGCTCCGACAAGCGACAACCCTGAAATGCAGCTGGTGGCAACATTGATTTTTAAGGTTAAATCGTACAAAAATAGGTAAATTCTTTTGCACCCACTCCACCCACCTGGAGTTCACGTGTTTTCTCAAAAAATGCATTGCAAAAAATGCTTAATTAATTAATTTTTTGGCAACGCTGGCAAATTTGTGTTTGTCTATGTGTGCCAGTTTGTGTGTGTGTGTCATTGTTATTGTTAACAGTTGTACTTTTGCGAATTTACAACGGTAATGAAAGCAAAACAACTTTGCTACAAAAAAAAAAAAAAAAAAATAACAAAAACAAAAACAATTTTCTGCTGAGTTCACACAAAATGCCAAGCAAGAGGAAAAGAGAGGGAGATAGATAGAAAAAGAGGGGGAGTGAAGGGCAGTGCAAAGAAATGAAAGAACGAATGAAGAAGAGGGGGATCAGAAAAAAGTGAAATAAATTGGTTAGTAAATAAATGCTACAAGCGTATTTTTGTCAAAACAATGTCCACAGCAACAATGGACAGCAGTTCAACATAAAACAAATAAACAATAAAAAATAACAACAATAACAAGAGTACAATAATAATGCAACTTGTTCTAGCTAAATATACAATGCATAAAAAACAAATATAAATACAACACTCGAAATACATTTTATCATAATTGCGTTGCACATAGTTGCCCCTGTTCTCTTTCGCTCTCGCTCTTTCTCTCTCTCTCTCTCTGTCTCTGTGCACATGTGTGTGTGTGTGTGTGTGTGTGTGTGTGCGAGTGTGCCTGTTTTGGCGTTAGCGGATTGACAAAGTGTAAACACAATTGAAACAAGTAAGAAAAGTACAGTCGAACGAGCCCGACCGTTAATACTCTCTGTTTTTATTCCCAATTATAATGTTAAAATCAGTATCCGGATATTACAATAGATAGTTCTTGTATTAAACACGTTAAAACAACAAAAAACTAAGCATAATCGAACATACAAATGCCTTTAAAACGGCATGCAAGTTTGAAAAGTTTTTTATTTCTTACGGAAAAAGGGGGCGTTGCAGTCCAAAATTGTAAATGGCAATGCATTTATGCTGTCTCTAGGAACGTGCGTACCAAAATTGCTGTTCCTAAGTGCCATAGTTACTGAGATATTTGCTTTAAACATCTATTTTTTTTCGAGGTATGTCTAGTTTTTTGCTGATTGTGGGCGAATGGGGCATGTCAAAAAATAAACAAAGATTCTTGTATTGACTGACTAAATATCGAGTCGATAGAGACCAAATTCAAACTTGAAATCTGTGTGTTCATACGGCCAGACAGACGGTCAGACGGACATGGTTATATCGGCTTGTGATGCTGATCAAGAATATATACACTTAATGGGGTCTGCCACGCCCCCTTCTGCCTGTTACGCACATTTGAACAAACACAATATGCTCTTACAGAGAGTATAAAAAGCGTTGCATAAAACAAGGCGCAAGGTTGTCCACAGTTCACACTCTGACAGATAGACAGCTGTAAGGAGTGTTACCCTAGCCAGCAGATACCCTGTAGATTACTCAAAGGATTTTAGTTGTTACATTTTGTAAAATTTTAGTGTCTTTTTTACACCATAGCGCCTGACAATTGGTTATAACGTCAGTGTTTTCATCACCTGTTTTTATAGCCGTTTCCAGAAATAAAATTAAGGTTTTTTTTTTTTTTTTGCTAACTAAACAATTTGCTGCGTTTTCAACATTTCTAGCAACGTGGTAAAATTGTTTAAATAAATCGATTTATATTTTTATTTAAAATGTTTATGACTGCGCGTATCACAAGAAAAACTTTATTGCTGGAATTTTAATTTCAATTGAAAGCGAAAAATTTATTTAACTCAAGTAATGCGATTAGGATTTTATAAGGTTTTGAGTGCACTATGCAAATACAAATATAATTAGTATAGTTGTAATTGAAATTGTGTCGCAATCTCGTTTCAATAATTACAGGGTTTGCTCCTCTTTATTTAGTGAATACAAAATTAAATTATTACACATTGTAAATCAGAAATCGTGCCAGACTTTGTGCGTTAAACAAAATGGAGTAGCCATCCATTAGGGTTTACTAACCGTGGGCTCTAACCACTTGAATATGAATGTCACTCAAGTTGAATTCTTTCGTTAAGAGCACCTTAATGCAAAGAAATTATTGTTAAAACAAAAGGGAAATGTCCAAACTGCTGAGACCTCATCCGTTCTGAGACAACGCCTTTGCCAAGAGCAAAGGGGGGAAGGGGGCAGTCGTTGTTGCTTTGAATGAAATACAATAAAATTTTTAAGCAAACAAATGCAAACATACAAACACACACACTCACTCAGTCACGTATACATACAAATACAATTGCAGCTGCAGAAATACAACAGGCAGGAAAGAAGGAGCAAAGCCAATGCGACTAATGAGCAACAAAACAACAACAACAGCAGAAACAAATACGTGTGATAGCAGAGCAGCAGACGACGCTGTTAACGTTGACGTCGACGTCAACATCAACATCGACGGCGGGTGCGTTGTTGCCGCCAAAGCTTTGAAATAAACAAATAGAGCTAAAAACAACAAAAACAAGAACAACAAGGACAGCTGTGTTGTAGTAAAACGCTTATTTACGCATACAATTGCAAGGGAGAAGAGCAAACTGAGGCGCAGCGGGCGTATCAACAGTTGTAGTAGAGCGAGAGAGAAAGACAACAAATGATGACAGGAGGACGAATTTGGGAGAAGCTTTGTTTGCAGAGCGTAGAGAAGCAGCACACATATATACACACACACAGTACACGATTGCATGATTCGTTGTGTGTATTTACAGTGGCGTGTAACTCATTTAATGCACTGCAATTAAAATAATTACAAGTTATTTCAATTATTAAATATTTAAATTAAAAAAAAAATATTATTACTGGGGTTTTTTAATTATCAACAAGTTAAATTACAAATCACATTTGTAGCAATAAGCAATAGACAATACGATACACATAATACACACGCATGATAACCATAATTTTAAGCAAGCTGAAAGAAAGCGAATCAATAAGGATCATTCTGAGTTTGCCAACGAACAGCAAAGCATCGTCGTGTGTGACTACACATTTTAGAGCCGATCGTTTAGCAAAACGGTGCACAGTGTGCGTGTTACGTGTATGAGAATTGTAACTGTTAATGTGTGTTATGCTTGGAGTACAAACTCAAACTAAAATTCTAAGTCCGCCCCCGTGGGCTACGCCCAATCCTCGCCCCCTGCCCTAGACAAAGCTACGACCCAATATACTGGGTGCATTTTCTATTTCGTTTTGTTGGCCCAAAAGTTTGTTGAGAACATTAGCAAATGTTTGTTTTAGCCAAACGGAATATGCTTCGTTTGGTTCATCATCATCATCATTATCAGTAGCAGTAGCAGTAGCATCATTATTATCATTGCATTGCGTTGTTTTGTAGTATTTCATTTGCTTGTTGGTGTGCGCGTCTCACTCTCTCTCTCTCTCTCTCTCTGTGCATGTATGTGTGTGTGTGTGTATGTTTATGAGTAAGTGTGGGTGTCTTGCTTTGGCTTCTTTCGTTCTTTCATGCCCACTGCCCTTTTCATTCAGCTCTATTGTTCTTGTTGTTGTTATTGCTCCTTGTTTGCCATCATCGTCGCCTTCACTGTTGTTGTTGTTGACGTCTGCCTGCTACTTTTGCGTAGTTTTGTTTATTTTATTTGTTTTGCTTTGTTTTTTTGTTGTTTATTTTTGTTTGATTTACGTTTGGCAGTACCGTTGCCAGTTACCCCCGCCCCTGACCACCCACCTATACCAACCCACAGCGCCCACCAGCACACCCGCACACCCACCTAGCCACCGTATTGTTGGTTTTTGTTTTACTTGTGCTGCTTCTTTTTCTTCTGGTTCGGTTCAGTTCGGTTTTGTTCCCCGGCGTGTAGCTACGGGGTTTGACTTGGTTTGCGGCTGTTTCTACGGCACCGTTCCGTTGCATGCCTCTTCCTTGTCAACTTGCTTGTCTTCGTCTTCTTCTGCTTTTTCTTCCTCTTCGACTTAATTTTGTATTATTTTGTTTTATTTTTTTTTGTATTTATTTTTTGCTGCTTTTTCTGTTTTCTGTTATTTTGAGTAGGTACTGTATTGACTTAAAGTTTGTTGTACTTCTTTGTCTTTCGTTTCTCGTTTTTTGTTGTTGTTCTTATTATTTTTGTTTTTTCCATTTTATTATTCTCGTTCTTATTGCCTGACGGAAATGCCTTGAAACATTTCTATGTTTGTTTGTCTCGCTCCAACTTTCAGAGGTCAGATCGGACGTTACGTATACTTTATATATTTGTGTACTTTTACCTTTCTTTAAAAACGAATAAAAATAATGTGTCTTTGTGGAAAACCCGTCATAAATCTTCATTTATACTGTTGAAAGTAGATGAATCTTTCAATAGCTAGAATTTTAGCTCGCATTTTATTAAACAGTGATGAATCGTCTTACTAAATTCGATTTGCAATTTCAAAATAGCACTACATGACAAATTTAATATGTATGTATATGTTCGTTAAATGAAGTAAACTAATCATCCGATTTGTTACAAATCTATAAAAAATCTTTTTAGCAAATAAATATCTATTTGCCTTTGAAGTACACTAGTTAAATATCCAATTCTTAAGTAACAAGAAATTGTTTGTTTTCAGATTTGTCTTTGCGGCTTAAAAACTAATAACTATTTGAGCTTTTGAGCTATGTAATCAGACCATGCTATATACCGTACTATACTGTTGTTTTCCCTGTGATTATGACAATTATATTTAAAAAAAAAAAAATTTTTTTTTTAATATAAATTTGATACTTATTTAAATTATCTATTTTATTATATTGTTTTCTAATAATCCTTATGTATTGGGCCTATTTATTGTCACACGTAAAAGATTTTTTTCATATTCTAATTTTAACAAACTTTACAAACACTTTTATCTTTCTTAGCAGTTTTAGTCAGTTTTTTATTTTTGCTGAATCGTTTCAAAATTAGCTAAAATATAGTTTAGATTAGTTATTCGCTTAATTACCTCAAAATTAACCAAAAATAGTTTAGAAAGGAAAATCGCTAACTCGAAACTATAAGACCAAAGTATGGCAACCCTGGGGAAATCCAAGGAATGGTCACGTGCCATCATTTGCAAGCCAAAAGACAGTTTAACGACAGAAGCTGGTTTGAGGGCACAGCGCAATGTTATGATAACAACCATCGAGAGAGAAGTAAGCACACAAGATAAAGGCTGTCTTGGAGCACCCATAACACTTCATATGTATCTTCCTCTCTCCCCAAAACAAACAGAACCCGCCCATCTCAATGGCCATGATCATTGGAGGTGAATACGCAAGAATGTGGCTGCGTGATCGTGATGAATTCCAAGCCAAATCCGATAGTAATCGCAAGCCAAAGTTCATTAAGAACGACTTTGATTGGTGGCTAAAGTTGCGAAAGACGAACAAGTGTTTTTGCGCTATTTAAAAGTCATTACTTTAGGTTTCAACTTTCGATACAGTTGTGGGACTAAGCTTTTACGATTTTAGCATGGACACGCACCACAAGCTTTTTGATGCTTTTAAAAGTTTCGTTGATGGCGATGGTTTATCTCAAAGGGCACTTGATTAATGCGCAGTTTCTTCAGTAAACAAAACAAACTAATTGCCAAAGAAATTGTTTATGCAAATTGCAAGTTCAGCAAACCTTAATGTACACACATATTGGCTTTACATATTTCACATAAGAAAACAAATTTATTTAATGCATTTTATTTGATAAATTTTTTTTCAGTCTTTGGTGGGGTATCCTCAAAGCTTTTTGGCAGGCGAAATCGACAAGCCAACGGTGCTAGGGAGCTTTCTTGGCTGCCTACACACAGGTTGTATTTAGTCAACAAAAGCGCTCTAAATATTTTGACTGTCGTTCGCGCTCTCGCTCACTTTGCCACTAAACGAGGCTTACCCACCCACTCACATGCTAAAGAATTTGCATGCAACTACTTGTCGGTTTTCGTTTGTCGCTTGGCTTCTCTCACTCTATCTCTCTGGCTTTGCTCCCACGCGCTGCGTCTGCTGCCGTTGTGGATTCACTTCGTGTGCTCGCTTCTCACAGCTCGTATCTGTGTCGTCGGCTTATTGCCTTTCGTTCGTGTGTTCGCTCGTTTGCTCGTTCGTTTTCGTTGTATGTGTATTTCAGCTCATTTGCAGTTATCCATAGTGGCACAGCGTCAATCAAATTCAAACGTTTGCCGCGTTTGGTTCGTCGTGTGTGTTTGTTGGTCGCTTTTGGGTTTTCACCTTCGTCTCGTTACTCTTCGATTTTAAAAGTTAGCGCGCAAATACCATCAAGTAAAAATATACTTTAATTTTTTGCAAAAAAAAAAAAATAAGAAAGAAAAATATTGTTATGCATTTCGTAGAGGAATTTCTACAACAACAACAGCAGCAATATCGACAACAAAAGCAACAAGTATAAAAAATTACAACAAATTGTTGCTGCTTGCCTCGGTACTGGTTTATGTATTTTCTTCGTGCTCGTCTAGTGTTCGTGTGTCGTTTAAGTGTGTGTGTATTCGCATTCGTGCGAGTGTATGTGTATGTCTAGTGTGCAAAATAAAGTCGACGTTTTCCATAGCTCTGCTGTGCTGCAGCAGCAGCTGGTAAGTTGAGGAAAATTTTATTTGATACTTTCAATTTTAGAATTTATTTGTTGCAATTTCAATTGTTTTCAAGCTTAGAAATGATTCTGCTGCATTTTATAAGCATTTCAATGAGCTCAAGTATCAAAAAATGGCAACAATATGTTAACTTTAAACACACACACACACAAACACATGTCTATATGTGCACCTGTATGTATTTGTCTGTGTCGGTACTGGTGTGTGTGTGTGTGTACATGATTTGCCAATAGCTTGCAGCACACAATGCGAATCGGCAGTAAAATGTAGCAACAACAACAAGAGAAACAACTGCAAACTGGCAAGTGCAGCGAGCAAAGCAACTCAACCAGTTGACGCAGCAGCAACAAAAACTATACTACATATAATGCCGGCGTCGCGTCTCTGCCCGCTGCGCTGCCGGCAGTGCTGTCGACGCTGTCGCATGGTCACTAGTTTATAGCAATCAGCGCTGCAGCGCTGTGACGCTTTCTTATGAAGCCTTTTATTCAGTTGTTTTTGTTTCTGTTGCTTTGACGACGTCGCGACGTCTAAGTAAACAGCGTTGCTGTTTCTTCTTGTGCTTTAAATGTGTCTATGTGTGTGTGTCTTCGTGTCTTCTGGCATTTTCAAAGTGCATATTAACAAACAAAGTTTGATTGGTAGACCTTGTTTAAGCTTTTCCGACATATTTTGATTTTTTAATTATAATTCTCATTAGTTTCACTTGTAAAAATGTTCAAAATTGCCAGCTATGTTTTAATTGATCAAATGATGAGTAGACGAAATAGTTAAATGTTTATAGTTTTTTATTGTTGCCCCACACTCGCACGCTCACACATGCATATACGCACATGTCTCCAGGCATTCGTTCTTAAGAATTTGGTTTAATAATCAATTAATATCTGCCATATGGAATTTAGACTGAACGATTTCGGTGAACAGGGAGCTACGACAGCATATGTTGCATGGAGTTAATACGCGTCTCGTTTCACAAACACTTTTAATAGTCAAATCTATTTAACTGTTCTACCGCACATGGATGTTTGGCGCTGACACTAGAGATGGTTGCGTGAGGGCTTTGAGATTCACGACAATTCCCATGATTGGGGGCATAAGAATTGTTTTTTTTAACAATTACTCAACACATTAATTGGTTTTTGACAGATTTGTTGTATATGTTCGTGTTTCCTAATGTCATCTCTAGACTACTTACACACACACACACACACACACACACACATACATGTACTGCATGCCGTGTACATACTGTCGTGTATACGTACACGTGATAAAAGCTGTGTTTGTTATGCAGTGCCTGTCGCCCTTCTCCCCATTCTCTCCCCCTTCCCTTCCCCATTCGGCATTTCCCTCTCTTCCCCTCTATTGCATATGAAATTGCATTATTGTGTAACTTTGGTTTTTATTATCCGGTCGTTATAGAATTTTCTAAATAAATATATGGTAAGATATTCAGCATTTATTTAGTCAAATATGTCGTTTGTAATTTGTTTTTTATTTAGCAAAATTAAACTGTTCCGGTGACCGTACTGAAGGTACTGAGGTACTTATTTGCTATGGGTTTAAATGGCTTCGTCTGAAAAGCATATGGTAAATAAGTAAACAAATACCTTAACACTTGGCCCATGAATGTGTCAAAGAATTTGTAATTTATCAAACGCATTTTACACAGAGAAATGTGTTTTCGATCGGTGATTCTAGTTCTTGCCTAACATTTTGAATGCTTTTTCCACCTGTGATTTCCACGTGAATCCAAAGAATCTATGGTGTGGAAAGAATACTCTATACTCTTTATGCATATTCATGTTGCCTAATGCAGCCAAAAAAGAGAGTATAAAAAAAAAAAATAATAAACACAATGAATATTTTTTGAATTCCGCACTCACAACACAATACACAACACGCGCGTTCGTATGTATGTGTATGTATAAGCATTTATGCCAGAAATGCGAATGTAGTAGAAAGGGAAAAGGAGTGCGGAGATTGGGGTTGGAGGTAACCTCACATTTCAAATTTTGCACTGTTGGGAGTGAAACGACGCCCACGCAGCGCTAAAGGCAAAGTCAGCATCGTGGTGTCACTCCATCGTCTCTTCGCCCTTTCTCCCCTTTTCTCTCACCACTCATTGACGCCCTAACAATTTACCTCCTTGCTGGCTGGATGGGTAACTGTCCGCTCCTAGCATTTGTTGCACTCATGGTGAAATTAGTAAGAAGCCGAGTGAAAGGGCTGGCCACATAGCTCTGCACTCTTTGCACTCTTGCACTATTGATGCAAAATTCAGACTCCACAACGAGGCTGTGGTGAGTGAATCCATCATCTTGCACTCTCCATATGTGATTTCAACATGCGCTCGTTATTCACCTCACGAGCTGCCGTTTTTGACGCTCTCGTACTCTCAAGTTCGTGTGCTCGTGTGTGTCTTCGCGCGTTTTCGTGTTCGCTGCTTCTCATTCGTTGTCCTGCTGTCCCGGTGTTTACATTGCACTGCCGTGCGTTGCTCTCTGCCTGCGTTGACGACGCTGCCGGTAGTGCTGTCGACGTTGCCGACGTCATCATAAAGGTCACAAGCAAAAAAGAGACATAAAGTAAATGTGAAAGCGTACACCGGACACGGACGTGGGTGGTAGATGGTGGGTGGTTAGTTGGCGATTGGATGGTTGGCTAGTTGGCTTGCTTTGCTATAACCATATGGTCAATGCACACTGCAAATTGGTACTTGGTACAAAAAAGGCGACGCTTCATTTGGTTTTCAAATTGAAAAGGAAGAGACGCGACAATGTCATTTAAGTCCACGTTCTCCCCATTCTACTTTCTTCCTGTGCAAGGATTCTTCTGCCAGAGTTGACTTCGCTAATTGAGACATTTGTCAACTTGCGCAAACGAGAACTCATTTTTCAATGCGTGCACACAAGAAACAGAAAAAGAAGCAGACGATAATAGGAGAACAGTTCTGGAGTTATCAAATATTTTTGCCACACTGCTATCAATCACATTATGTTCTTAACTTCTTTTTATTTACCAACACGGAAGACAAAACGCAGATGAAAACAGAAAACCCAAAAACAAACGGAAAATTTTTCGATTGTGTAGTGGAGAGGTCAAAAATTTAAACCAACTATACCCATATTTATGGGTGAATATCTGAAACTATTTTGTTGGCATTTGATTATTGGACCGCTTCAGTTTGCGTTTTAAAAGAGCATCCGGCTTGGGTGGCAATTCTGGTCGTGTTGGCTTCAATGTTGTGGTCGATTCATGGTCAATGGTCAATGGAAGCTGATTTTGAAGAATATTCTTTTTGGTGGTTTCCAACTGTTTCAGTTGCTTCTTCAGTGTTCTCTTTTCGATCTTTTCAACCTTTTGCTTCATATCAAATCCTTCAATTCGATTTGATTGCGGACTTACTGATTTCATTTCGGCCATTAGAGATTCAAAAGTCATAGATACTATAAAGTATCTACCTATGAATCGTTTACTAAATATATAAAAAAAGGTCATTGTCTTTTAGGTCTTCGGCTTACCATTGACCTTTTGTAGAAACCCCAAACGATGGCCCATATCGAGAGTCTGCTTAACGGGCTTCATTAGATCCTCCTGTGACAATTCGGTGTTCTTAGCAATGGTCACCACGATTTCCCGGAGAGTGGCCGGAGTTTTCAGCAATTGCAGAGTGTGCACAATGATCGCTCCATTAAAATTCGGCATTTCGAAAGGTCTTTTATCTAAAATAGAAGTCTGTTGGAGGTGCTAACTAATATTCTGATATATTTTAAAACTATTAAAAATAAACAGTGTTTTGAATACGAAGACTTCTCTGTTTTTGCTTAAATATTTTGTAGCAAAAGCAAAAACGCCTGCTGAGTGAGTTCAAAATACTAAAGAGCTGGACGATGTAAAAAATTGATGGGATTTTTTATACTCTCTGCAAGAGTATATTGGGTTTGTGCAAATGTATGTAACAGGCAGAAGGAGGCGTGGCAGACCCCATAAAGTATATATATTCTTGATCAGCATCACAAGCCGAGTCGATATAGCCATGTCCGTCTGTCCGTCTGTCTGTCTGTCCGTCCGTAATACGGACTCCGTATGAACACACAGATTTCAGAGATGGTAAAAGCTACAAATTCGAGTTTGGTCTCTATCGGCTCGATATTTAGTCAGTCAATACAAGAATCTTTTTTTTTTTTTGATGCCACGCCCCATTTGCCCACAATGAGCAAAAAACTAGACATACCTTGGAAAAAATAGATGTTTTCGGCGAATATCTCAGTAACTACGGCACTTAGGAATACACATTTATATGTATATATATGTGTATGTATACTATTGCCACCACACATGCATCGATAAGAACAAATGCCTTTAAAACGTCATGCAAGTTTAAAAAAGAGGAAAAAAGGGGCGTGGCAACCAAAAATTTTAAATGGTATTGTAATTATGCTGTCCTTAGGAACATGCGTACCAAATTGGTATTCCTAAGTGCCGTAGTTACTGAGATATTCGCTTTAAAGTTTAAACATAGTTTTTTGCTCATTGTGGGCGAATGGGGCGTGGTATCGAGAAAAAAAAGATTCTTGTATTGACTGACTAAATATCGAGTCGATTGAGACCAAACTCGAATTTGTTGCTTTTCATCTCTGAAATCTGTTTGTTCATACGGAGTCCGTATTACGGACGGACAGACAGACAGACGGACAGACGGACATGGCTATATCGACTCGGCTTGTGATGCTGATCAAGAATATATATACTTTATGGGGTCTGCCACACCTCCTTCTGCCTGTTACATACATTTCCACAAACCCAATATACTCTTGCAGAGAGTATAAAAAACATGCCGATATCGCAGTTCATATCTCTTTTTTTTTTTAGAAATCCATGACAATAACAATGATAAAATGAACTCGAATTAGGTGTTGCTTTGTCATTTGCTATTTACATCCATAGACCATGTTGTTATTGTTGTTGATTGTAATCAGCAGGGCACGTCTAAAATTAGAATGGATACATGGCAAACGAGAAAGAGAGAGATAAAGAATCTCTCGAAGCGCTTGTCAACTCTATCTGAGCATATGGGCAAATTGGTTGTTTAATTAAACTGTCTCATCAATATGTTAAACTAAAACTATTGGCGTAACAACATTCATCAAATTTTATTAATTAAAAGGTCAAAGTGCAGTCTTCTCGCCAGATTTGATCTATGCAGTGAATATGGCATCGAATCAAGCTAAACACAATTTAATTATTTTCAACTCTCGTATTTATTATTATTGTTTTTTTTTTTAATTTTAGCTTTGAGTGTTGTCAGTTGCAAATGTCAGAGATTACGAGCGGTTTGTGCAAAAAACGAAAATAAAATTTTGATTGCGTTTTTAACTCGCCATATGGAAGTCAGTGGAGCGTTCACTGAATATACTCGTAAACAGATAAAATCAGTGTAAAATTCAGAAAAATAACAATAGCTGAAATTACGTGAGAGGTATTCCCCCAATCAGCAATTACGCAAATTATATTTTAAAGAAGCACAACCTTTTTACTGGTCAAAATTAACCAAATTTTTTACTCATTAATAATAAAGTCGGTTTCTTAGTGGGGTTTAACTTTTGACATTTTAAACTATTGTTTAATCTACTAACTTTGGTAATTGTCACCCCTTTTATTTGCCGAGTAGCGTTGCAAGGTTAATGGAATATCTAATCCGTTTAAAATGTTATATTGCAACCGTCAGCAGCTGTTAATTTTTATGCTGTGGCAACTGCAACATATTCTGACACTCTATTTAATTAAGCTTTGATACTAGCGAGACTAACTTCTTGCAGTTGGTTATAAGGCCCCGTACTCTTTATTTTTTTCAAATAATCAGTTACTTAGATAAACATATACAATTTCAGACTAAACATTTCAATCGATTGTTCCTATGGCATCTTCTTATTATATAGTGGTCCAATCTGGCTGAAATTTCGTTTGCGATTTGGTACTGAGATGGCTAAACAAAATTTGTTTTTCAACCAATTGTTCCTTAGAGAATGCACATCTGTACCAAGTTTCATCAGACAGACGGACAGAGCTCAACTCGGCTGTTGATGCTGATCAAGAATATATATACTTTGTGGGGTCGGCCACGCCATTTGCCATTTAAAATTTTGGACTGCCACGCCCCCTTTTTCCGTAAAAATGAAAAAAAAAAAAAAGAATTTGTATGTGCATGCAGACAAACATATGTATATGCGATTATGCTAAGTTTTATTTTTGATTTAATGTTTTCTAATACAAGAACTGTTTATTACCGATTTTAATAATGGGAATAAAAGCAGAGAGTATCATACGGTCGGGCGCGTTTGACTGTACTTTACTTACTTGTTAATAATAGCTATTACAATCTTAAATTTAAAATGTTGTACTTCTTTTAAGTATACTTTTTAGACCCCGTAATCTTAAAAAGAGTATAGGGGTCTATTAGGTTAGTCAGAAGCCAAATGTGCGTAACAGACAGAAGGAAGCTTTTCCGACCCCATAAAGTATATATATTCTTGATCAGCATCAACAGCCGAGTCGATATAGCAATGTCCGTCTGTCCGTCTGTCCGTCCGTCCGTATGAACACCTGGATCTCAGAGACTGTAAGAGCTAGAGACTCCAAATTTGTAATAAAAATTCCGTAACTTTCTCGAGCAGATCAAGTTTATTTCAAATCTGCGCCACGCCCCCCACCGCCCCCGCAATAAGCAAAAAACTAGACACACCTCGGAAAAAATTGATGTTTTCGGCAAATATCTCCGTAACTATAGCACTTAGGAACACCAATTCTGGTACTCAGGTTCCTAGAAACAGCACAAATGCAACGTCATTAAAAATTTTGGTCTGCCACGCCCCCTTACATGTCGTTTTTAAAGCATTTGCTAATATAGTACAGTATTGTAATTCAAATTGTAATTTAAATTACAACCGTATTCAAATATTAATTTCGAATACAAGGAGAGTACGGGGTCTTTTACAGTCGGCGCGCTTGACTGTAGCCTTTCTTACTTGTTTATTTTGCAATATGAATAGAAGCGAGGATTCAATTTATGAATAAAATTAGTGTTTTCGGCAACAACACCGCAAGAACGACTTAGACTGTCTTACTTTCATTTTTAAGTAATGTAAAAGTGAAATAAATCAGAAACGGATAAAACTGTAGGCATTTTGTGTCTCCCATTAACCTCAGTTATAAGTTAATAGACAATTCTCCTTACTCTTGGATTTATTAAACGCTGGTCTAAAGAATTTAATTTACTGATTACGATTTGCACAATCGTTTTCAGGTTTTATGCGTTAATTATAATGAATATTATAGAATAATTGATACATCTCTCTCTATTTCCCATCTTAAAGCTTCACTTTATAGCCTACTCCGTTAAATCTCTGATTTCCAGGGCAGTACGTTATGCATCTCTGCCATTCATGCTTCCCCTTAAATCAGAAATCTTTCGTGACATTTTTGGCATACATTTTTATTGATCTGGATGGGTTTTTCTGTGATTTTCCCATCCGTTTCAAAAAATGTTGAATCATTTTCATCTTTTGCTTTTTATTTTCATATTAAGATTAAAATTCAAATTAAAATAAAATTAACTTTAATTTTAACTTTAATTATAATTTAAATAACTAATGTACATTTACATTTTTTCAGTTTTTGTAAATTTTATAGTTTAATTATAATCATTAATATAAGTTTCATTTTTTTAATTCTTTATTGATTAATACTCGCGACTGCTTTTAGTCTGCGTAATAAATAAATAAATAAATTTGATGTTTAGCGTCTGTCCATATGCGACATGTATGCACATACGAGTATATGTGCTATGTATAGTAACATTATTTTGCCATCACTTTCAATCAGAGCAGCATCAACACGTCGCATTATTGTGTGGGCGATTTGGGAAGAGTCTGCAAGACTTGTGTTTCAAATTATACGAGTGTGCACAGTGGCACAATTTGTGTTTGACCACGTCGCAACTGACGTCAATGGGAAACGAAGACAGCGAGAGAGAGGTCGCGAGAGGTACAGAGAGAGAGAGGGAGAGAGAGAGAGAGAGAGAGAGAGAGAGAGAGAGAGAGAGAGAGAGAGAGAGAGAGAGAGAGAGAGAGAGAGAGAGAGAGAGAGAGAGAGCGAGAGAGAGAGACCCGCAAGGGACAGGAAGATAACGCTGCAGAAAAAGGAAGCCGAAACTAGTTCTAAATATTGAGTTTGATATTTGATTTGTGTGTTTAAGGATTTCCCAAAAAAATGTATATCGATTAAAATCACGCATGTGGGAAACAATGGAAAAGTTTGCAGAAATTGCAATTTTTTTCCAGACCTTAAAAGCAAAATTTAAACAGAAATGTTGTTAAATATTTATTATATGCTGAATAGTTTAAGTTCCTACAAAAACCACAGCTTAAAAGCTTAAATGAAAGTGAATTATTGAAAATAATTTTGTGCATAATTTCAGTAAATTTACAGCAAAAAATATTTTGTGAATGTGCCACAAATATCCCCTTTGTTGCTCATATTACACTCGATTTCTTATATTTAATAGAATAATTTAGTTAGTATCGATTGAAAGTAAAATTTAAGGATGGGAATGGGAGCCTTTGGAAGCTAGCTGGTACAAGTCCCTTGACCCCTTGACCGTCTGTCGGACCATTATTCATTTAGTTTTTCTTTGCGTGTTGTTGTTGCTTAAGTCAATTAATTGAAGCCATTTCTGACGCTTACATTCAGTCTGTCTGCACTTTTGCTCATGTAATTATCATGTGGCGCAGTCACAACAACAGCAAAAAAAACAACAATAACAACAATAAACTCTTTATGTGTGTGTGGCAAGTTTTACGCTTTTGCGTCCTAATTACTCACACTGTAGCCCATTTGATTGAGCCTCAAGTCCCTCAGTTGCTATTAGGGCTCGTTGTGTTGGCTTAAATCCTTAAGCGCCTTTCATTTTTTTCTTTTGTGTTGTTGCCTGTCTGCGACTCCAAATGAATACACTTTAGTTGAGGGATGGAAAAGAAATATGTGGGCTAAGTTGTGGCTCTTACACTCCTGTCCCATTCCTTTCCCATTCTATTTTTCTCGCTGCAGCTTTTTATACTTTCGTCTGTTAATTCTTATGCCCCATTCCTGCAGTTGCTTGCAACATATTTCAATTTGATTTGTTGGCAACGCATTTTACTATCAAATGCGTTTCAGAGGCAAACATATGACATATCTTAGACACATTTGTGCCACATGCCGAAAGAGTAGAATTATTTCTACTTCAATTTCCATAACAATTCTCTTAAAAAGAGAATTCTTGGAAATTCTATTGGCTTTTAAGTTTAGACATTCACATTTTATGTCATAACGTGTTCTACATTTATCATGGTAAAAATTCGCTGGATTACGCAGCGTATGCGTAACAAAACAAATGCGAATAGCTTCATTAATCATACGCCGCGTATGTCACGTAGAAAGATCAAAGCCCATAAATTCCACACACAACTCAAATATATTATGTAAATAGACCCAACGGCAAAAACCCAAAATTTTCAATTAAAGTTAGAAATGGTTTTCGAACATACATAGTTGTTGCTGACGGCGGCAGAAACTTAGGGCTCAAACCACTTGTTGAATGCCTGGAAGCGAGGTGAATGTTGGGATTTCTGTAAAAGTTAAAATTATTTTTAACTTCTATTTTTTAGTTTTTCTCTGTTTATAAATTTCGCTTTGTTCCAACTTTCTTGCTAAGAAAGTTTTAAGCAATTTGTTGCATTTTGAAATTTTGTGTTGTAGTCTCATATTTTCTTAACTAAGTGCTAGTAATTAGAGCTACTCATATTTTCTTTCTGTACAAAGTGGTTGTTTTCCATACTCATTACTATTAAAATATTGCGCTCTTTTAACTACAAAGTTTGAAACAATACTTTGGCTCTCCCAGGCTACAATCGAGCTAGCCGACTGTAAAAGACCCCGTACTCCTTCTAGCGCGAATTTTCCATACAAATGTTCAATTTTCGACCGAATTGTCCTACGGCTGCTATTGGCTTTAGTTGTCCGATCCGGATCAAATTTGATGAGGATAGTACATATAATATGTGAGTTTGGTTGCAATCATTCAACTAATACTACATGTCTTCATTAAAATTTTTTTATTTTTGACCGATAAGCTATAGTTGTCCGATCCGGATCAAACATTCTGAGAATATTTATATTGGTACCATACACGTACTGTGTGAATTTGGTTACGATAGCTTAAGCCGTAATGGCGTTTATTCGGATTTTTGGGGGCGGTAAGGGGCGTGTCAAAAAATTGAAATAAACTTAACCTGTCTGACATATAGATGGACTTTCATGCCAAATTTTGCTTTAGCTCTTATAGTTTAAAAGATCCAGGTGTACATACGGACGGACAGACAACCGGACAGACAGACAGACGGACAGACAGCCGGACAGACAGCCGGGCAGACAGACAGACGTCACTACAGACATCGCTACATCTACTCGGCTGTTGATGCTGATCAAGAATATATATACTTAATGGGGCCGGAAACGCCTCTTTCTGCCTGTTACGGACATTACGCTTCCGAAAAACTTAGTAGACCCCTTTACTCTTTTTTAGAGGACGGTGTCTAAATATTTCAAAAATGTACATAAACATAAACAGTTATTTAATATTCTTAATTCAATTTCATACACTGTGCAAATTTGTTAGAATTCGGACTACATACTATATTATATACAATAGATATCATATAGGAGGAACCACGTAAATAAAGGTATAACATTGAATTATTTGAAACAAGTCTTATGTTTATTGAATTTTGTAAGTTAAACTGAATAAAATGCGTTATTATTTAAATATGCCGATTTTATTTTAGTCAAACCCCACCACTATATTATTAAATAAGCTGTCGAAAATCAATCAAAAGTAAGGACAAGTTTTTATTTTTTAAGCAGATACATTTTATGTTTTCTTGCGGTGTTTATTAAGTGCCTGAGAACGAATCTGGGAATAACATTCATTCTGTTTGAGAATATATCTATTGAAACTCAGTAATGGGTAGTCTAAAGTCGCGTTTGAGTATTTGTTCTTGTTTAGTAATGAAAATTTTCATGTAAAAAGCTGTGGCATAACTTTGGGCCAAAAAGTTGGTGACTGGCAAAATTTACACTCTCCCAACAACATCTAGAACTTTAGAATACAATATTTTACCATTTTTTACTTGCAGGCAAATATCTAATTTCGATCATGCAAGTGTGTTGCACAAATGAGCTACAAAGGTTGGCAGTGTTGCAGCTCAGAAGAATTTAAAGTGCAAGAAAAACAGTTTCTGTTTTTAATTAAAATCCAAGCAAAACTGGTAAAATAAAACTCACGGTTTTGGGGCTTATGTCGGTAAGCGAAAGACTTTAAATTATGGCTGCAGCTACAGTAGGCACCCATTTGGAGGCACCGTCAAATGAGACGCAATTGGATTTGGTTTGTGGTAATTGTGATTATTATGAGAGCTGTGATGCTTCCACGGCAACAGCTGAGGAAGACATCGACGCTGATGCAACGGCGATACTTATCGATAACAGCACACAAACTGAAGAAGAGGATGATGAAGACGATGAGAACGGAATCGAAGAGGATACCGATGAAGTCGAACAACGAAGAGAATGTACAAAATCACAATTGGCGAAAATTGATGAAGAAGAATTGGAAGTGGAAGTTGAAGCTGGACACGAAATACCAAATTGTATACGAGCTGTTAGCAACAATATAATCAATAATAATAATAATAATAACAATAACAATAATAATAATAACAGTGATAACGGTAATAATACATTAGTTGAGGAGGGCGAAGTCGAGGATGATGTGGCTCGATTAACGGGACTGGCGCTAGAGATGGGATTCGCTCGCATAATAGACTACGATAACTTTCGCATTATCGAGCATGTTATTGAAAGCGATGATGATGACCTAGTCGTAGGAGTTGAAGAAGAAGAAGACTCAGATGATGTGGTGGACAAAGCTATAGTGCAGCCATCAAGTGTTGCTTCTAAATCAACCGTACACTTGGATTTAGTTGCATTCATCGATGAAAGTTATCAGTTAATTGATAAGGCCGAAAGCCAAAATGCCAGCAACGAATCGGCAGCAACCCAAAATGCTGTCGATAAGAATAATAATCGGAGTGCACTAAGCGACACATCGAATAGTCAAAATGCACGAAAAGTTCAAATTGCAATAAAAAAATCGGAAGAGCTGCCACAGATTCCAACTTGCAGCACGGCAGCAACATCAAGCAGCAGTGCGCTGACCAAGGCCTATAAATCGAACCTAACGGCTTTGGCGCCACCCTTTCAACCTGCGGCACTCAAGTCGCAGCTGCAACAGTCGGTGGCAAGTAGCAGCACTTGCACCGCTGGCAACATGACGCTCAACAAAAGTCATACCACCAGCACGTTGTACGCTGCCTACGAGCATACAACGGTCTATTACCAGCAGCCTCAGCAGCAACAGTTGTCGCCGAAGCATCAGCAACAGCAACAGCAGCAACCACACTGTGCTCAACACGGTGGCATGCCCCACATACACCTGCAGTCTAGTAACGGAGCTGCACAATTGCTGCCAGTGCAATTGATAACATTGACGCCAACTGCGGCGGGAGCAACAGCAACAGCGGCAACAGCACTTGGCACTCCAGTGACAGCAGCAACTGCTGTGGCAGCTGCAGGTGGCGCCACCGCCTGGCCTCTTGTGGAGGCTCCAATTTATATGGACATTAATGGGGAATATCGCAGCTATTGTCCCGCCCATGGACCGCCAGGAATTGCTGGTGGCGCCAATGGGCAACCACTGGTGTCGCACCATCATCATCCGCATCACCATCACCAGCAGCAAAACCATCACGCACCGCAACAACAGCAACAACAGCAACAGCAGCAACCACATCTTCATCATCAGCAACAAAGTCTCGGAAAGCAACATTTGACAACGACGGTGACAAATGTTAATGGAAATATAGCACAGGCAGCAACTGCTGCGCCGCAATTGCTTCTGCAACTGGACACGACAATCCAACAGCAGCAGCCACAGCAACGTCATCAACAGCAACAGCAACAACAACAACAGCAGCAACAACTTCAACAACCGATTGCTGTTGCTGGCAAACGCAGTAAACTTTATCGAGGTGAGTGTCCGTTTTATGATATTTGTCCTACAGTCTTTACCCCATTTGCCCCTTATTGCCCCTTATAAACCCCGTACTCGAAAAGAGTACAGGGTGGCTTAGATATGTCGCAAAAATGTGCTTAACAAAAAAAAGAAGGTGTGGCTCTTTAAATATAAGTTGAGGGTCTGCTAGTTTTGATCAGCGTCAAATGGTGAGTCGCGAGCGCAATATTCTGGATTTCAGAGCATATTAGACCCACTACATTTATGAAAAAATCCGCCTTTGCGTCAGGCAGATCAATCTGGTTATATGATTTTTGTCACGTTTTTGCAAATTGTAGAATTCTGTTCACAAAACGGCATATCTTACAAGCTACTTGAAGTATACCAATAAATTTTTTTTTTATTTTGTATATTTTGAATCATGACACACAAGGGTTCGATGATTTTACCTCGTTATTACGGGTAGACGCTTTAACCATACATAGTCCCCTCAAAAACTTGTATGAAAGGACCAACCAAGTAATCGAATTTTCGTCGCAATGACCGGACAAACGCTTTAAGCGGAGTCGGTATAACCGGATTTTACTGTATTAGGAATTGTATTGCTGCAATTAGACCCATTCGTCAAAAAGTCTGATTATTTGGGAAAACGTTTGTGTTTGTTAAAATATCATAATTTAACTCACACATTATCAATCTTATATGCATTTATCCAGGTTAATTTGATTTTGAAATCAAATAACCATTTTATATAGAATAGGTCATGGCGGACGAAAACTAGGGATTTATATTGGAACTTGTTTTGTTAAATAAGAAAGTTATCTTAACCAAACCCACATAAAATATAAAAAAATATAGTTTTATTCACAAAATTTATTTAGTATGTTTTTTTTGCTAAACACAGTACGATTATAGTACATCATCATCAATTAAAAAATATCATTGTTAATTTTGAAAGCCTTAAATATTAAAATAAAATTCTTTTATTAGACAATTGAATGAGCATAAAGTTTCATTCTAATGAACTTAAAAACTTTTTTATGAATCGGATAACTATATCATATAAGGCACTATTCGGTCGAACGGCCTTGCTTGGTAAGATTTATCAAATGATATCATAATAAATCAAAATTTCAACAGGGTCTATTGTAGTCGGCTCGCTTCTCTTTAGCTTTGACTGCCAGTTCTCTTAAGCTTAGGCCCCAGGGCTCTTTGGCAATATATTTCATGTCCTTCTCGGGCAAGTTAAGTACTTGCCACACAGTACTTACACACACACGCATATATTTATATAACTGTATCATGTCCATAAGGTTAGAGTAGAGTTAAGTTGAGGTTTTAATCAGTTTCGTAAAAGCAAACTTACATTCTCTAGAGATTTTCTGATTACGCACACTGATTGTATACGCACTTAGTTCCTGCCTCAAATTAATTTTCAGTTTACACAATTTTCATTACACTGAGAAACAAGTCCTCAAATGCTAAAAAATAATTAAATGGTTTTAGCCTTAAGTTACACACATATAAAAACATTGGAGTTGTGTTTGCTTGTATTTTCATACGCATTTTCCACTCTTGAATTGAGTTTTTCTCTGACAAACAAACAAAGTAAGGCAACTTAATAAAGCTTCTTTAATAAACATTTTAAAGTATCATTGAATTAAAAATTAAAAATTTACAATTCGATTCAATATGAGTATAAAAAAATATTTGAATACAATTTAAGAAATTTAGTCACTGTTTTACGCCAGATAACTATTAACTATGTATTTATATGCAGTCCCTTCATCATAGATTAGGATTATAATTGCAGGGTGTTTTTAGTCCACAATTGTAACAGAAGCAAGTCTCAAATGCTCCAAGTGCTCTCAGTCTCTCACAACTCTCAATTCTTACAGTCTCTGGTTCTTGGCGATTTCAGTGCGCCATCTTGGCCATATCCAGCTGTGTTTGCCGTTGGACTCTGTGTCATATCTTAACTGACCACCAGACACAATGCCACGCATATCCTGTCTCTCAGTCTTAACCTCTCTCTCTACGTCTCTCTATTGTTGGCTGGCTTATTTCTACACATAGCCATAAAAAATGGCCAACATTACCCATTTTGCTGCTTGGGTTTCTTCACCAATTTTTTTCTTACACATTTTAAATGCTTTGTGTTTGTAGATTTTTCTCTGGCTGTTTTTTTTCGGCAACAAGGCGTTTTGCCAAAAATAAAGTTGAAGTAAAATGACAGAATGTTCTCCATTTTAATTTTGCAAATCTAAAAAACCAACTCAAATATCAATTAACAAAAAGTTTGTGAAACGAAAAAATAGTTGATTTGAAAACTTTTACCTTTATGTGAGTTAACTAAACTTGTTAGTGAATTTGCTGGAATTAAAAGGCTAATCCGTTTTTTGGAATACAAGAAATTTTGTTTGGAGTCTTGTCTCCACTTTGTGCTCTGTGTCCATCATTTGTCTGACGCCGTTCACGTCTAGTGTGAATTTTTCACCATTTTCCTTTTACCATTTTACCATTTGCCATTTTCCAGTTAGCCGTTAGCAGTTGTAGCCATAATTTTGACACTGACTGTGCAGTGTTCGCTGTGCACATACTTTCCTTTTGCGACATCTGAAATGCGTTTAGTTTTTGGCTACGAATTTGCTCGATTTTCTTTTCGTTTTTCGTTTATTGAATATAATTTTCATTCTTTTGCAGCTTGTGTTGCTCTTTCTGTCTTTTTTTTGTTTGTAGGTTTGTAATTTATTCTGTGGTACGATTTTTTTTTTTCTTTTTTACATTTATTTCAAATTTTTTTTGTGAGTCGGCATCCCATTGGTTTATGGCTTGTAAGTTGTTTATTATTAATGTTTGGCTCATGTTGGCAAGTTGTTTTGGGGCAGATTTTGTTGCCATTGTTGCTGCACTTTGCGGCATGAGCTCATAATGAAGTCATATTTATTTGCCTCAACCATTTTTACCATATTTGTTGGACATAAAATACGCGTCGTATGCGTCATATTGCGACAATGGAGTTCTCGCTCCCAGTTTTCAGTTCCCAGTTCTAAGTTTCCAACATGCACAGCATCTATCCATGGAATAGTCACCACAATGCTTAGTCCAAACTATATATATACAGACCTATACACATATACATATATATAAATATATATTTTCTCGTTCGCATACTCCTAAACTGCATTAGCAACATTTATGTAATTGCTTCTTGAGTTCTGACTCATAAATATTTAAACACACACACACACATATGCAAACATGCTCTCATTGTGTGAGTGTATGTGTTTAGGCTGATGATGTTGAATCAGGCCTTAAATGCAAGTGAGCTTTAGCCTGATAAGAGGTCAGCATAACTTGATATCATTGTTTAAAACTTTATGCTTTGTGGAAATAATTAAAATTAAGGTTGTAGTTGTAGTTGTTTATAAATGATTGGATTTAGGCAATAATTACTATAATAATAGAGTACAATGGTGCTGGTATTATTATTTGAATGTTTATAAATAAGCTTAAAAATAAAGTCAAAGAAATGTATTGGTTTTGGAGTACAAATCACATCATTGAACATTGAAAATATTACAAAATTTATAAATTTCACTCGACTAATTGAAGCCAATTTCACATAATTTTATAAATTTTTTAGCAATGCTTGAGCTATTTGCAAAGAGTTTTTATACTCTCAAGATATACCTGACAAAAAATAGATGTTTAAAGCAAATAAATAACTATGCCCTTTGACAATACCAATTTTTGTACGAAGATTCCTTGAGACATCATAAATGCATAGCCATTTAAAATTTTGAGCTGCCACGGCCCTTTTCCCACATGACATAAAATAATTTTCAAACCGGCCCGCAAACGCTGGCCGTGACGACCAATGATATACAAACACACATATATATGTGCATACATGCAATGTCAAAAATATATGTTTGTGCATACAGACAAACAGATTTTTCAACAATTATACTTGCTTTTTTTTGTTTCAACGCGTTCTAATACAAGAACTATCTATTGTACCGATTTTAACATTATAATTGGGAATAAAAGCAGTGAGTATTATACGGTCGGGAGCGTTCGACCGTACTTTTCTTACTTGTTTTGAATACAAACTACTGTGCCGATAATCAAATTTATTTCTAACAACATAATAAACAAAAGTAAAATGTATGTCAAGCATAAAACAATAGCCAGATAATTAAAGGGTATCTGTTAGTCGATCAGAATGGTATAAAATTCACAAACCCAATCACTACGCAAGGTTGAAAGACAAGGTTTTTTTACATTTCATTTTGTGATTAAAAATTGCATTAATCTCGCGTCTAATACCTTAAAAGTATGTTTATAACTGCATTCATGCCCGAAAAAACATGTCCAACAGATTTTGTGCAAGTTTAATTGCTTATACTCACAACCCCACTCTCTTTATATCTATCGTAATCTGAGAGCCCCGTGTAACAATTGAAAAGCGCTCAGGAAAAATGTAGTGAGGCAAAAGTTTTGGTGCTACAAGCAAAAGTTTTCCAGCTAAGCGAGGAAAAATGCAGTTTATACTTACTTAGTTGTTCATAAGAAAGTAAGAAGAATCTACTCTCTACACATGTAGCATCCACACATATGTTGCAAGTCGTATTGTAGTTGCCTCCAAGTCGGTTAAATGTTGGTATTGGTGTTGGCATTTAAGGCAAATTATAGCTAACTTTGAATCTGCAAAAATTTTAGGTTTGTATAACTTTGGAAGGAATTGAACACGTTCCATTCTTTAAAAAATATTTTAAAAATGCAATATTTCTAAAAAAATAAGTTAAAAATGTTGAAAATAAAATCAGACAGTTGTGAAAAGACCATTAAATCTAAATTAACATTTAACAATTATAAGTCTTAAAATATTAAAATTTAAGCCTATTTTTATTTACTAGTCTTATGTAGCCTTTTTTTTGTTGGAAAGCAATTTCAACTTGATTGCATTAGCATCATTTGGCCATTTACTCCTGACAACAATGGTAAGAAGTGGATGGATGAGCCTAGCCTGCGTATAAGACTTCCAAAAAGAAGACAGAAAACTTCGCTCAGTGTATAGTTTCGAGTTGAGTTGAGCTGAGCTGAGCTCGTGAGAACGTTTACATGTTGTGCAGCTTGAAGCTTTGTAGAGTAAAACATTTGCTTTTGCCACACGGGACGTAAGCGCAATATAAACTTGATTAAATTCACAAAACTTTGTGACACACTTCTGCATAAAACGCTGCACAAAAGATAACCTCCCTCTACTCATAAAGCATACCTTAAGTTTGTATTAAAAAAGGAATTCTTAAGTCGACACTGACGCTTTTTTTACATAAGAAAGGAATTTTTGATTTAATTTCTTGCTTGTGGTTGAGAAATGCAATTTTGAACGAAGCGTAAGGTTTTAAATGCACAAAATTCATATTTTATTCGAAAGAAATTTAAAAACTAACAATTAACTACTTAAAAGAAATTATATCAATAAAATCTTATTTAGTATTCAAGAGGAATTGACAAACTTCACATTTGTTTTCAATTAGCGATAACTAGAAAAGCTGTTAAATAAAATTTCGGGGATGCAATTGTATTGAGCATGGACAATGTCAAAGTTGACAAGTTTCCAAACTAACTGCAGTTATGCAATCAGTAGGATGCATAATCTTTTTACTTGGCTAAGAAGACGGATGTGTGCGTTGCGAGTCTCCTCAAATCTTTTCAAGGCCATGTAAATATTTCTTTGATTAAGGAGGTCAAAGAATGTGGCATTTTCCTGGAAGCGAAAGTTTCAGCGGACTGTCGGAGTGATGTCATCAGCTGACATCTGGTCGAGATTACAGATATTTTTGCTTAATATCTACTAAAATAATAATAAGTTTAAGCTCAATACATATAAAGCAAGTTATAAAGGCTAAAAGAGGTTAATTGGCTTGGTGATGATAATTATAATGGTTACTTACACAGAATATGTGAGTTTGGTTTAGATAGCTCAACTAACACTAAGTGTCTTCATAATAATTTCTTACTTGGTTATCTGATCCAACTTGGTGAGGAAAGTTAGAGACTAGTTTACCTATGTTTTTCTAATAAGAACATTCGCTAATAAAAAATTATAATTTTTAACAAAAAAAGTTGGATTCAATTTTGATTTGTGAAATAATTTGTAATTAGTTCGCTTCGTGTTGCAGTCTTTCCTTCACTTTGTCCTCTTTTTCTATTTCCTTCTCTGCCTCAATTTTGCCCTATCCTTTCTCCTTCTTGCAAAAAGAGCTAATTTTATGCCAGTAACTTGAAGGCAAAAGCCAAAACTTGATCTTGTTTTATATATAATTTTATGTTCATACATTTTGTTTCTTTCTTTTTGTTGTTTTCTGACAGCATCAAGTGAATTAGTCGTTGGGTATGAAAATTTATGCAAATATGTTACAGTGCCCTAAGTAATAGGCAAGAAGGGGCACTCGCGAAGGGAATGAAAGGGGAAAACAAAATGAGAGATGCGAAACTTTTCCGAGCGCCGTTGTCAGCTAAAATGTCGTCTTGGCGGTAAAGTTTTTCATTTTTAGGAAGGCAACAACTTTGACCAAAAGTGAGGACGGGAATCGACGTTCCTCGAGATATATATTTTTTTTGGCCTTCTTGCCTGACACGCTATGATTACAAAGCAGTTGCACAAAACTTTCTGTTCAAATTAAAGACCAGCACTCCATGCAAGTTCACCGATAAGTTCCCCAAGTGAATGTGGGCCTATCACGGTAGTCCGGGTATATTTTCAGCTAGAGCTCTAAGCCAAGCTATTGCATAAACTCACTTTAGTTAATAAATATATCTTGCACTTGTTGATCTTTCAAAAAGCCGTAAATTATTAATGGGAAGGAGGTACCTCTTAAAAGAGGTACATAATGGCTGAATTGAGTGGTTCGTGTTGAAATTAAAGGAAAATAATTAGCAAGTGCAGTATTTTATAGAAATCTGAATTTCTTTTAGGGGATATGTATGAGAATTTTGTTGAAAGTAATGTTGTTAAAAGTTTGAAATAATTTAAGTGATCTGTAAAACGATTATTAAGTATATTATTTTTCATCTGTCATCATAAGACCCTAAGTTGTAAAAGAGGTATACAATAGAATACGAGTACAATTTCTTGAACTATTCCAACTAAACTAACATCGAAGTTGTACGGTACTACACCTAATTGCGATAAGTAGGGAAACTTTTGTGTATAAAAGCTAAATTTTATATGAATATCTTGCGCAAGTTTGGAAAATTGCTAGTATTGTAAGATATATGTATCTCAAAAACTTCAATAATCAAGTATAGCATGATTATACGGGGTCTTTTACAGCCTACCCTGCTAGTTTTATTTACCTGTATGGTAAAAATTGAAGCACTTAATGGTTTCATTTTGCAAGCAAACTCGTAACGAGTGCGTTGCACTTGAAGAGTTATGCAAACGGAAGAGATTAAAGATTAAAGAGAGTTGTCTACAGGGCAAAACGGCAATTTGTGGCAAAGCATTCATTATCCGTGCCATGGAAGCGAGTATTAAAATTTTTTGCCAATTCATCCTTTGTTATGAATAATTCACTTTCCAAAGTGTATCTGTATCTGTATATGCACTTGTATCTGTATCTGCACTCGTATCTGTATCTGTAGGGGCCTTCACCTGACCAGTGTTGACTTTCGTTTAAAGCGAAACGCGTGCATTGCACCGCCCAGGTTCCAAAAATTACGAGATTCCCCGCCGAAAAAAGAAACATACCCTCTAGTTTTAAAGGCTCTCGTCGACTTTTGTTCCGGTTGTTGTTAAACTGTGATATATATAGTTGGGATATATATATATATATTTATATAGTGGAATAAAGAGATTCTCTAAGCATATTAAAGATCGACCCAGAAACAAACAGATTGCCATTTGGCCACATCTGTATGAGCAAGACAGAGCAAGCGACAATATCTTAACAATAAGCTAACAGTTGGTGTGCAGTAGCCAGCTATATCACACATATATATATATCTTTATTCCATTAAGCTCTAGATGCTTTAGACAGAATAAATCTTATCCGACTATCCATGGATTATTTATTTACTTTTATGTTTTATATTAATTTTTAATAAATTATTTATCTATATTTTTAATAATTAAATACTCTGCGTACAAAAAAAAATGCTTTATATGATGTTTCCTTCTGCCTGTTAACAAACATATTATGCACTTAACACTCCAATCGCTCCTGAAACCAAAGGTTATGGTAACAAAAGCGAAAGGTGTCTCTAGTGCTTATGATGATAATAGTTAAAGGGAGAGTGAGAAAGTATGGGAGGATAAAAGACAGAAATAAAGGTAGAGATGGAGAGAGTCAAAACAAATTTCACGTACTCTCATTTTGTATTTGAAGCAGCCACAAGGAAAAAGTAAAATATTAAAAACAAAAAAAAAAAGAAAAAGTTGCGATGGGTTTTCCTTAAAAACTTGCAAATAAATGTCACGAACGAAGTTGAAAGCTTAAGCAGAAGTCGCAGCTGAAGCAACAATTGTCGCCAGGGAGCAATTGGCGAGAGGAAAAAAAGGAAATATAGAAGAGGCAAGGTGCAAGGTGGACGGGGGATAAGTCAATGGCAAAATAACTGTGCGGAAAATCCACTCGGAGTGCAACACACCGACAACCCGGCAAACGTCGCAAGCGACAAAAAAATGAAGAAAAATACAAAGCTTTTACTCGCCAGTTGACTAGAAGAAGATAAAGGAGGGTATGGTAGGGTATTTGGGGATAACGAGGGAGTTGGAAAAACTTGTAGGAAAGAGGTGGAGGTGGGCTAACTAGATGGACTTGCAAGGACATGTAATTATTTGTCCGCAAATGACTTTGAAAATGTGCATTTATTTCAATTTGGTGATATGAAATAATGCAAATCTTCAGGAATCTTAAAGTATCTGTTAACGGTGTGTGTGATCCATTTGGACCCCAGAGCAATCTGTTAAACACTTTTATAAGCTGTTAGATGCCAAGTGAAAATCGGTCACACAATGTGAACAGGTGAACAAGTTTTGAGGGGTTACCCATGGGTATGGGCTGGAAAATCTAATTTCGGTTTGGGTGCGGGCGGTTATGGGTTTGTTCGCTCAACCCGGAAATTAATTTGGAAATATGGGAAAGGCGCACAAGATTTTCGAGCGCAAATCTCGATACGATACTGTTTCGGAAAAAACATGAAATTATTAATTTTTATTCCTACTGTTCCTTAACAAACTTGAATAATTATATTGTATATTTGTCCTTAAATTTAAAAAAAAAAATTTTCTGCCGTGCGGGTTGTGTTCCGGTTGCATTTTTATACTCTCTGCAAGAGTATATTGGGTTCGTGTAAATGTATGTAACAGGCAGAGAGAGGCGTGGCAGACCCCATAAGGTATATATATTCTTGATCAGCATCGCAAGCCAAGTCGATATAGCCATGTCCGTCTGTCCGTCTGTCTGTCTGTCTGTCCGTCTGTCTGTCCGTATGAACACACAGATTTTAGAGATGGTAAAAGCTACAAATTCGAGTTTAGTTTCTATCGACTCGATATTTAGTCAGCCAATATAAGAGTCGTTTTTTTTGATGCCACGGCCCATTTGCACACAAAAAACTAGACATACCTAGGAAAAAATAGATTTATGCAGGTTCCTAGAGACAGTATAAATGCATTGCCATTTAAAATTTTTGGCTGAAACGCCCCCTTATGCCTTAGGAAAAAATAAAATTTTCAAATTTGCAAGCCGTTTTAAAGGCATTTGTTCTTATCGTACAGTATTGTTACTTATGATACCTTTGAAGACAAATTATATCAAACTTTGCTGAAAGTTGCATAAAAATCCAACAATAAACAACAGAGCTACCGAGAATAAAGTTAATATTTAAGTCAACGCATGAGTGCGAGCGCGACAGAAACATACAAGCATATATTTGAACTCTTTTGATGCATGTGTGGCGGCAATAGTATACATACACACATATATACATATATATGTGCATACATATAACGTCATTTTGTATGTGCATACAGACAAACATATGTACGTTCGATTATAAATTGTCTTTTTTATTCTCTCTGCAAGAGTATATTGGGTTTGTGCAAATGTATGTAACAGGCAGAAGGAGGCGTGGCAGACCCCATAAAGTATATATATTCTTAATCAGCATCACAAGCCGAGTCGATATAGCCATGTCCGTCTGTCAGTCCGTCCGTCTGTCTGTCTGTCTGTCCGTATGAACAAACAGATTTCAGAGATGGTAAGAGCTACAAGTTCGAGTTTGGCTTTATCCACTCGATATTTAGTCAGTCAATACAAGAATCTTTTTTTTTTTGATGCCACGCGCCATTCGCCCAACCATTATACCAATTTTGGTACACGTGTTTCTAGAGACCGCATAAATGCAATGACATCAAAAGTTTTGGGCTGCCACGCCCCCTTTTTCCGCAAGAAATAAAAGAAAATTTCAAACTTGAATGCCGTTTTTAAAGCATTTATTCTTATCGTACAGTGTTGTTATTTATGATTCGTTTGAAGACGTATCATGTCAAACTCTCCTGAAAGCTTCATAAGAATCCGACCATAAACAAGAACAAAATGAAGCAACAAAGATTTTATTCGAGAGCAATGAGTGCGAGAGAGACAGCGCTAGTCGTGCCGACCAATAGTATTCATACACACATATGTATGTGCATACATTTAACGTCAAACGAATTTGTATGTACATACAGACAAACACATGTATGTTCGATTATGCTTAGTTTTATTTTTGTTTTAACGTGTTCTAATACAAGAACTATCTATTGTAATATCCGGATACCGATTTAAGCATTATAATTGGGAATAAAAGCAGAGAGTATTATACGGTCGGGCGTGTTCGACTGTACTTTTCTTTCTTGTTGTTGTAAGGTGTTCTAATTGAAGAACTATCTAATTGGGAAAAAAGCAGAGAGTATTATACGGTCGGACTCGATCGACTGTACTTTTCTTACTTGTTTTAGTCTTCGGGCGCAGGTAAAATTTGGATCTTCGGGCCATGGGCCGGGTCGGGTTGGGTGCAAAATTTTGGCTCAGGCCGACCTCTAAGCAATATTAAGTATAGTTTTTCGTCGCAAAATTTTAAATATGTGTAATGCCAGATCACGTTAGTATTGATTTGGTATAAATTAGTTTATTTAAACGGAACCAGTTTGAATTCTTGAGCGGATTGCTAGATATAAATCACACACATTTATAGGGAATCTTTGGATAAAAGACTCATTTGAGCCAAAGAAATTTCTGAAAGCTTTTAAAATTACTTTTCTTATTTTATTAATTGAAATTGTTCCTGTTTATAGCTGGCTAAATGTTAAGACTTTGTTTAACCAAGAGAAAACAAGAAAGAAAAGTACAGACGAGTGTGCCCGACCGTATAGTACTCTCTGCATTTATTCCCGATTATAATGTTAAAATCGGTATTATAATGGATAGTACATTAATTAAAACACGTTGAAAAACAAAGCACAATCGAATATATGTACATCTGTTTGTCGGTATGCACATACATATACGTTTGAGTTACATGTGTGTACATATATACATATGTACGTATGCGCTGAAATAAAAACTTCGTTGCTTGTTTTCTTTTTATTTATGGTCGGATTCTTATGAAACTTTCAGGATAGTTTAACATAATTAGTCTTCAAACCAATTTTAAACAAGAATATGCTACGATAAGAACAAATGTCTTTAAAACGGCATAGAAGTTTAAAAAGTTTTTTATTTCTTACGCAAAAATTTTTGATGTCGTTGCTTTAAGAATGTCTCTAGAAACTTGTGTACCAAAATTGGTATTCCTAAGTGCCCTAGTTAATGAGATATTCGCCGAAAAAATAGATTTTTCCGAGGTGTTTCGAGTTTTTGAGTCATTGTGGCCAAACGGGGCGTGGCATAAAAAAAAAAATCTTGTATTGACTGACTAAATATCGAGTCGATAGAGACCAAATTTGAACTTGTAGCTCTTACCATCTCTGAAATCTGTTTGTTCATACAGACGGATAGACAGACGGACAGACAGACAGACAGACGGACAGACGGAATGGCTATATCGACTCGGCTTGTGATGCTGATCAAGAATATATACACTTTTTGGGGCTGCTACGCCACCTTCTGCCTGTTACATACATTTTCACAAGCCCAATATACTCTTGCAGAGAGTATAAAAATTGCCGACTTCAGCCAAGTATTGAAATATAGAACTTCTTTTTAAGCGCTTTTAAATGCTGAATTTCAAATGGAAAACTTTTGATAGGTTTTAAAGTGCAAATTAAACTCTATAACGTTCTAAAGTTTAAGGTTTGGTCCTAAGGATTAAAGTTTTTATAGTTTTCAAATTCTGGGTTCAAGAAATTTCGAAATTACTGGTTTTATACAATTGAATATTCAATTTAAATCGCCTTAAATTCAGTTTAAAAAGTTTCCAACAAGCTTGGTTCTTTTGGATGGGTCTGTGAAGTGCAGACAAGGTTTGCGACCAGATGGCAAATGGTAAGACTTGGAATCCTTTTTGGCCCAAAGCAACTGAAAGTGGTGAGTCTTTTTGGTCAACCAGCTGCTTGCCAACTAAATGTCAGTTTGGAATGGAAAATTCTTTTCCTTTTTTCCGTCTTGTTCTACCCAAAGATACTCGTACACACACACACACACACACACACACACACACACACACACACACACAAACACACACACACAAACACACACACACACACACACCGCATAAAATTATGTAAGTACAAGTACATACACATGAAAGGCTACATACTTTTCCGATTTGCCAAAGTATGATGTGGAAATTGTTAAAAGGTTTCCTTCCCGTCCCGTTGATTTGAAAAATATTCTGTTCATGCTCGCAACGTGTATATGCATATTTTCTCATTAATTTTATAGAAAAAGGAGTGTGGTAAGTGTTGGCATATTTGATTTTTGACCTCAGGAATTTCTATATATTTTTATGAATGAATGTCGAACTGAGAGAGATTTGAGTGGCCCTTTGCTGCGTTTGTGGAGTACTAGAGAGAGAGTTATAGAGAGTACTATTTATTATTTATATTTAAATTTAAATTAACTAAGTAAAATTTCTTATATTTATTGTGACTTGAATTGTTTTAAATTAACAAATATGTTTTATCTTTTCTTTACAGGTAAATAATTGACGAATTGATTTTGCTGCCTAATTGTTAGATATAACAACAAGGCTTTTATATACACATAACAATATTGACAGATAAGAATAACTTTATTATCAATATTTATAATTTTAAGCATAAGTATATTTTCTTAGTGTACAACTCCATGCCACCCTGCACTCAGTCGTAAGAAATATATATTTAAAAAATTAACTTTAATCATATCCATACTTATCTGTCAAGTATGTGAAATTCCTCGCCTTACTGATTATCGCGAGGCCCAAATAACTCTGTAATTGGTATACCAAGAAGGTGTAATAATTTTTTTGTTCACTTAGTCGGCAATTTGAGAATTTTGAGAAACTATTATAAACATTTTTAATAATTTGTTGTTTATTAAAGAACTTAATTTTCCGTTTTTCTGCAACTGTAATGAAATTCTAAGTACTTTTAATAATAAATAATAATAATGAAAATGGACAGTAAAGTAAAACTGATTAATTATTAGATAATACCTTTTTAATTATTCTTTAGTTAGAAAATATGGAGAATATCTATAGATAATGTCGATAGTTAAGTGAAGTTGATTTGAAAATACGCCTTGACATATTTGTGAACTGCAATTGTAATTAAGTGTCAGCTAGAGACATGATTTTTGTTAGGTACTTTGACTTGTTAATTACATTAACATAATGATGTTGAAAATGACGATGACGTTGACAGAAAAGGCAAAAGGCAGTGAAGTCAGCCCGCATGACAGCTAAAGTTAAAGTCACAAACGACCAACTGACTGACTAACTAAACTAAAAATCAAATTTTTATATTTTTTTTGCCATCAACGATTATTTTTTCCGTTTTTTTTTTTTTTTTTTTTTTTGGTTTTTTTTTGTGCAACCATAGTTTGAAGCTTTTGCAAATTATTCAGCAAGCATGCAACCACAAGAAGCAGAGGAGGGTGTACAGGGTGGAGGGAGAAGAAAAGGAAAAGTGAGGTAGGAGGTGGAGGTGAAGCAGATCAAGAAGGAGAGTGGGGCTCGAGGTCTCCATTGCGAACGCACCTTCTCATTTGTCTCCACGTCATGCGTTTACCTGTTGGTTTCTCGGTTTCTTGGTTTGTGTCTGTGTTATATCTCTACACCCATGGGCAAGCAAATAGGTGCAGCTGCAATGCAATCTCTTTTATATATGATTTTTATTTATAGCTAAATATTAATGGTGTTGATAAAATTTATCGAATGCTGTGCAACCAATAGAAATTTTTATTTAGAAACTTAAATTTTAAGTTATATCAGATTGAGTTTTTTAGTAAAAGTGTAAAATATAAAATTTTTAGTAAAACAAGTTAGAAAGGCTACAGTGGAGTAAGACGACTGCGAAAGATCAAACTTTTCGAGGATAAATAGCTTTTTGACATATAGAAGAACTTTCGTTCTAAATTTGGTGGCTCTAGCTCTTGTAGGTTAGAAGATCCACTGGTGCGGACAGACGGGCATTGCTCTATCGTCTCAACGTTTGATGCTTATCAAGAATATATATACTTTTTGAGGTCGGAAATGTTTCCTTCTGGCTGTAACGCACATTTCGCTTCTGGCGAATTCAATAAACCCATCTACTTTTTTTTTAAAGTATTGGGTCTAATTAATAGAGTATCTCAAACAAAAATAATTATTTTAAATACATATCTTATTTTTTAATTTAGTTATAAATTGAGAAATATACATTTATTCAGTTATCAATGTCCGGTAATGGAATAATACACATACTTAATTAATGGATATATTTCTCATATCCTATGTTCTTACTTGTGCGTAGAAAATTTGTTATACACCAAGCTTCTAGGTACCAACTAAATATGATAAATTTTAAATTGAGTAAACAAAAAATTTCAGAATTTTGTTTTCGGTATTTACAGTTCTTTTACTAACAAATGATCACTTTGAGTGTTGCCATAGTTTTGACATGTTAAACCAGCTCAATACTTGCCCCATTGCTAGGATAAGAGTTCGGAGTATTGGTAGAGAGTGGCAGGGAAGGTCTCCTGTTCAGTTGCCATTTGATCTATAATACGAAATTTAACAACAATTTATGCAAACAACGTTTCCATATCAAAAACAATATTAAACCTCCAGACAACGCATCCAGTCATATGAGCCAGAATTAAAGTGGAAAATAGCGACAGAGTCAGAGAAAGACAAAATGGGAATGAGTTATAAGAGGGCGGCTGATTAAAAGAAATATCAGACTGCAGCCAAGACTTAAATCTTTTTAGTCATGTTTAGCTGTGGAACGTGCTTTATGCACGCGCCTTGATTGCTAAGCGATTAACATTGAAAAATTAAATTTATACATTCTAAAATTTAATAAAAAATTAAAATTAAAACCGCCTATATTTTCCCCAAAATATCCCTATTCTACCCGAATAGTAACTAGCATACTGGAGATCGGGTATTCGCTGATATCTTGGTATGTTGTGCACTCTTATACAGAGGCGAGAGCGCACTCTCTTATACTGAAGCCGTTGTCTGCAGCTTCTAACTGGCAAACTGGTAATAGTGCAGTCGCTACGGGTGTGTTGAACCTGTGGCAGAGCAGCGCTTCCAATTGTAAACTGGAATTGGTTTCACTGGAAGCATTGGTATGCGAATTTCGGAATCACGGAATAGTCAATGGAAGTCAGCCAGAAGAAATACCAACAACAAGCAGTAAACAACAACAACAACAACGGCTAAAAAAATCATAAAAACACATTGAGCACTTGTGATCAGTTGGGGAGTAAAAAAATAAATATGTTTCTAGATTGAGGGAGAATAACAGGCAGCAAAGAGAGCCAGTCAGAGGGACGCAGAGCGAGCGAAAGAGACGCAGCGCAAGCAAGCGAGATACAGACGAAAGACCCAGAAAAGACAGGCAACAGAAATTAACATTTTTTACACTCATTAAGTATGTCTGAATGTGCATATTCTTAAATGTGCATATACATACATACTGTTTATACTTACTTGCACTGAAGTTTTCTTGAATGCAGATGAAGTAAATGTAAGAAGACTCGATTCGTTTGGGCTCATGGCTCTTGCACGTCTGCTTTCGATCAATGCCAGGCTGCAAGAACGGAATGTTCGTGTATGGGAGCCATAACATAAAAGACAAAGAGATAGAAAGGTAATGAGTAATGAGAGCGCTTAACCAAAGAGAGTTACAGACACAGTGACGAGAGCGTGAGCGTGAGCATACCAGAGAGGGAGAGGCAGAATGAGAGTTTGTTTGCAATGTTGTTGTTTATACTGATGTTTCTTTGATTATTCCAGTGAGCACTCAACAAGTCGAGTTACAACAACACTTACACGCACACGCTTACACGCGCTTAAGACTGAATCACATATACACATATACAGACAAAGAAGTAGCTGCATTTTGTATGGCATTGCTTCTGTTGTTGTTGAAAGAAATCAATGCACCAAGTGCTAAAAAAACACAAGTACGAGTAAATAAACTGAAACTGTTAACATGAACCAAGTGCTTTCCAAGCTTTAACCGATTTTTAAACCTGTAATTGAAAGCGAAGGACTGAAAAAATAATAATAATGATTTAAGTCAATAATGGAAATATGCATGCACAATTAGTTTTGAGTCGGAAAAATGTTTAACATCGCAGGTTTGCGGGCCAAAGACAACAGCAACAACAACAAAAAATTGCAAAAAACTCGATTTATGAGTTTGAATGCAGTTTCTTTTTCACACACTCACACGGCCTATATTTGTGTGTGTGTGTGTGTGTGTGTGTGTGTGTGTGTGTGTGTGTGTGTGTGTGTGGCATTAAGCCGGGACTGCATACCAAAAAGCTGGTTACCTTGCTTACCAAAGAGGTTGCCTCGAAAAGTTGCTCTTAGATACAAATCAACCAAATGTTGCAAAATTTTATGATAAGCTACAAAAAAGTTCAAAATCATGGTAATTAACAGTAATAACCAACAGCTCTTAGCCCAGTTCAGCGTTAACCATACAACTGTTTTCATGCTTTAATTCTATAATATACATGACACATATTTATAGGTAAACAGAGCTAAAAGTTTACGTAAAATTATGCAGAATTTTTTATAAACAAAAAAACTGATCACTAATTAATTCAAATCTGAATAACTAAACATTTTCATGCATGCATAAAATTTAATAAATATTCATGATTATATTCATCGGTGATGAGTAAACTATTTTAACAGTTATTGGATATTCAAGTTAATACAAGCCGGTTGTATTTAAGGGGTATCACACCTGGGAAATCCACCATAAAAGTGAAAACAGAGAAGACAATCTTCTTAACTATACTATTTGTTGCTACAACGAAAGGGAATTGACCTGGTCAAGGTCTAGCTCCGATTCTACCAAAATAGACAAGGGCAAGAAGTTGGGATACAGCTGTCTATACAAAGGGGGGAAAATGTGGGTGGAATATGATCAGAATTGAAAGAATATGAGTAAAGGGAAGTTTGTAGAAACGGTATATGCGGCTAATGAAATCGGTTAACAAATTAAATCTGATTTTACTACAAAACAAAATGAAACTAAATTCTACTAAAGCTTATTCTCAAGAACTTAGCTTTAAAAAGTGTGCTCTGCTACATTTAAATCTTCTTAAAAGCATTTAAAACCAGAAATATACCAAAGTCATTTAATTGGGTGTTATTAAAATAGTATATTCTGGGAGAAACTGCTAAGTTTTGTAACCGGAATGTGCTACAGCCTAAAATCCAAATCGGTGATTTGAGCCCATGTGGCATGTGTGCAGTTGCAATTATTAATAGTTGTAATTATGAAGATACATATGTATATGCTAAAACTTGACTTGCAACTCACTGATAGGTGTAATTTTTGCATAGTTTTCAGTTGTGACGCATGTCAAGTTGCAAGTTGCATGTTACAAGCTGCAGAGTTACCGAGTTACAAGTTGGTGAAAGTTGCAATCGGTTGTTGCAGCTGTGACCTGGATGCTTTTCAAGGTCTTTTTTTAGTTTGCTGCTGGAGAAGGGACACACAACTTGTGATTTTCTCATTATATTTTTTTAGCAAAGTTATGAATGTTTTAGTCTGCCCGACTCTTAAATCCCTATTCAATAAGATTTTTTATTATTTTAATTTTCTACAGTTCGCATTCGTTTCAGTGCAGATCGCTTGCAGCTGCAACGCTGCTTTGGTTGCAAGTTGCTAGTTGGCAGTTGCATTGGCCTCGTCAGTTTCTGCTGTATTTATAGCTTGACCAGATTCAGCTTTATCTTCAGTTTCCACTCTCTTTATATTTGTGGCCCGAAGCGGATTTCGCCTCATTTAAACTTGTTCCTGTTGCGGCTTCTTCTATCTGAACATACATATATGTATGTGTATCTACATTAAGAGAAAAAAAAAAAGACTGAAAACTTTGTTATAATTTATAAGTGTTAGTTTATAATTAAAATTGATTTTTTAGTGTTGCTGGGGTATTAAGTTTTACGCGAATAAAATATTAAATTTTTTTTCTCAGTGTATTTCTCCCTCTTCGTGTTTTACATTTTTCCTCATCGTCATTTTCACAGTCGTTTTTGTGCTTGTTGTTGTTGTAATTGTTGGACAGTAAAACTTTGGCTTTGGTATGCGCACTTTCTCCTTAAATGCTATTTTCGTTAACATTGTTTTCGGAGTCTTACCCGTTATCTCCGAAATCGTCATCATCGCTATCGTCATCTTGATCGTCATTATCATCATGATAATGAGCTTGTCTTCGTTTCCGTATATATGTAACTCTAATAACTAATTTGCGGTTTACCTGCCCGCACTCCCCTTTTCGTCTCTCATTCATCAAATTCCCACCCACCCATGAAGTTTACTCCTCTCTCTCCCAATTACTCTCATCTTCTCCATTTCTTTTCTTCTTCTTCTACTTGTTTTTAGTAGCTTTCTTTTTGACATTTGTCTAATCTATTGCTCAGTTTTTTCGTTTTGATCAATTGGTGTTTAATTGGCGCTTGTCAGTGTCGTAATTTTTAATGCAGCGGAAAGGAGAGCAAAAAGAAAGGGAAGAAGTAAAAGTATCTCCTTACCTTTCTCTCATTCCCTATCTGTTTGTATAGTGGCCAGCTTGCTTGTTGACCCCATTTTAGTAGTTGTTGGCCCAAAGCGACTCGAGGAGCCACTTGACAACTGGCAAACATTTTGACCGACAGCTGCAAGAAGAAGTAGAAGCAGAGTTTTGTCCACTGATTAAGGACCTCGACGTCTACTCTCAGGATAAGTGGCTTGCCGGAAAATGATGAAAAACTCAGCAAATTGACAGTTTTTCAAACTGTATGTAAATTGAATGTAAATAAATTAACCTTAATATACAAATGTTATTGTAAATAAAAGTTAAAGGAAAAAAATATCATTAATTATAATAAATTATAAGCGAAAAAATATATAAAACAAGAAAAAAAGGTTATCTTCGGCTAGCCGAAGATTAAATACCCTTGCAGACACGCATATTGCGTTAATTTTATTTTAATCACTAATTATTGCAACAGTAGCAATATGATATAGTAGTCCGTTTATAATGCAATTTTATGAGCATGTTGGGAATGATAATAAATGCAAATTGTGCGAATTTGGTTAAAATCGATCAACAGACATAGAAAATTTTCATCCTAAGTATATCAACCGATTGTTCCTATGGCAGCTATATGATATAGTGATCCGATCTGGCCATTTTACACATGTGTACCAAGTTTCATTACGATAGCTTTAAAACTGAGAGACTAGTTTGCATAAAAACAGACAGACAGACGGACATGGCTATATCGACTCGGCTGTTGATGCTGATCAAGTATATATATACTTTACAAACCTGGTGACAACAACAATATACCCTCTGCAAGGGTATAACAACTGAACCCAAATTTAAAACAAAATAAATAAAAATAAATATAACTTTTATTAGCAAAAATACTATTTATTTATATATCAATAAATATTCATAAATTTAATTATAAATAAATAATAATTATGTAAAAATTAATTATAAATATTCGACTAGCCGAACATTCAATACCCTTGCAGAAATTCATTCCATGGTACTGAAAATAAAGTAAACAATAAAGAAAAGTACAGGCGAGCGCGCCCGACCGTATAGTACTCTCTGCTTTTATTCCCGATTATAATGTTAAAGTCAGTATGCGGGTATTAGAATGGATAGTACTTGCATTAAAACACGTTTAAACAGAAAACAAGTAAGAAAAGTACAGTCGAACGAGCCCGACCGTATAATACTCTCTGCTTTTATTCCCAATTATAATGTTAAAATCAGTATCCGGATATTGCAATAGATAGTTCTTGTATTAGAACACGTTAAAACAAAAAAAAACTACGTATAATCGAACATACATGTATTTGTCTGTATCTACATAAAAATTTGTTTGACGTTAAATGTATGCACATACATATGTGTGCATGAATACTATTGGTCGCTATGACAAGCGCTATCTCTCTCGCACTCATTGCTCTCGAATAAAATCTTTGTTGCTTCATTTTGTTCTTGTTTATGGTCGAATTCTTATGAAACTTTCAGGAGATTTTGACATGATACGTCTTAAAACGAATCATAAATAACAACACTGTACGATAAGAATAAATGCTTTAAAAACGACATGCAAGTTTTAAATTTTCTTTTATTTCTTCCGGAAAAAGGGGGCGTGGCAGCCCAAAACTTTAGATCATTGCATTTATGCATTTATGTCATCTCTAGAAACACGTGTACCAAAATTGGTATTCCTAGGTGCCATAGTTACTGAGATATTCGCCGAAAATATAGATTTTTTTCGAGGTGTGACGGGTTTTTTACTCATTGTGGGCGAATGGGGCGTGACATCGAAAAAAAAAAGATTCTTGTATTGACTGACTAAATATCGAGTCGATTGAGACCAAACTCGAACTTTTAGCTCTTACCATCTCTGAAATCTGTGTGTTCATACGGACAGACAGACAGACAGACAGACGGACAGACGGACATGGCTATATCGACTCGGCTTTTGACGCTGATCAAGAATATATATACTTTATGGGGTCTGCCACGCCTCCTTCTGCCTGTTACATACATTTGCACAAACCCAATATACTCTTGCAGAGAGTATAAAAAACATAAGCACATAAAACTGAAGATTAATATATAGATGAAAGTATAATTAAATATAAATCTATATTGAACTCGTACTAGCTACAGTGAGCACACGTCATAAAGACTGAGTCTATGCATCGTTTGCATTGTTAAAAATACATGTTTTGCTATGGAACCAATTGAAATAATGCGTAAACTCGAAGAATGCAAACATTTCTGATTGGAACGCCATGTGGCAGACTGACCCACTTGTGGAGCCCGCTCCCCCTCCTTCTGCTACTGCTACTGCCACTTCTGCGTATTTAGTGCATATCTCTGCATATATTTCGCAGCTTCACAGTTTGGCATGTGGCAGGCGGTATGTGCTGGGCTTTTGTCATGTTTGTTAAAATATTTAGAATTGGTTGCAACAAACAAAATACTGATAGGTAGCGCTAAAATCAGCAAATTAAAGTGTTGAAAAACTTGTGGAAAATTAATTTTGAAAGATTTTAATCACAGTCCTTTAATTAATGTACGGACAATGCCGGCATATATATAGTGTGTATTACATACCATACATTTTTCTTTATATCGCTATTTGTATATATGTATTTGTATATATGTAAATGTTGCATGCAACTGTCATTCGGAAACGCGGGCGTAGTAAAAATATTGATTTACGCAACGATAAATGCCAGTGATACAAATGTAGCAGAAATATACAAATGTATCTATCTGCGGCGGTAGCTGTATTTGTAGTGGTATGTGTATCTGCAGCTGTAGTTTGTAGCTGTAGCTGTAGCTGTATCTGTAGCATCAAACAATGCTGAAATATTGAAATCAATTGAGGGTTTTGATTAATTGACATGAGCAATGCAAATGTTTTTGGCGCTTTTTCAGATACATATGTATCTACGGCTGTATATAAATGGAAGTAAATATATGTATCTTTTCATATGAATGTGTGTATGTTAGTGTGTGCATTGTCAACGCGCCAAACAGCATAATATTTAAAATGTATCCAAGAGATACATTACACATTACGGCCATCGCTGCCAAGTCTTAAAAATTCCCTTCACTGCATTATTTCCCACACCATTCCGCAGATATAGAAATAAAGCCAATGACAAAGATGGCAAGACGCCATGTGTGGGGGACAGAGAAAGCAATACCGTGACTGAAGCTGTTGTTGTAGTTGTAGAGAAGGGGACTGTGGCATTGCAAATATCCGAGAGATACTTTTGAGCTGGCTTGCTAGCTAAAGTTGGTAGTACGCTGTCTGTTTGCAGGGCTTATGTTGCTGTTGCTGTTGCTGTTGCTGTTGCCGTAGCCGTAGCCGTTGCAGCCGCTGCTGCTGTCGCTTTCGCTGTCAACACTGACGACGACGTTAACGTCGTTGTCATAGTCATTTCCAGTGTCGTAAATTTTATTAAAGTGCCCCACTCTGTGTTAGCTTGCCGCAAAAGCCAGTTAGTTAAGCTGGCTTTGGACAACTTCAATATACCATTATCATCATCGTTATAATCAATATCAACAATATTATCATCATAAACATTCAGATGTTTTTTGGGATTATTCATGCGACTTTAATTGATCTTTCTTAAGATTTTAAAATAAATATGAAAAATATATTCAGTGTTTTTTAACTATCTGATTTTAAATTCAATAATTTAATTTATATATTTTTAAGAAATTTCAAAATAAAATACGTTTTAGTTTGGTAATTTTATATTTTTGAGTACACTAAAATTAAAATTTTTACACATGTTCAAAATGAATGAAAATTTATGAAAAATAATATGGAATCTTAATGTCTTCGGAACTTTAAACGATTTGTAATTACACAAACCTGAATAATTTGATAAAATCTCATTTCCAATTTATTTAAAGAATTTTGATATTTGTTCATTTTATAAAAACAAAAAATCAAATTCAACTTTTATTATGTATTTTCAATCTTGTTCTTCCGAAACGCGAGTGCTATCGCTAGATTTATATTTCTACAGTTAAAATTGATAAAGTCGACTTTGTTGTTTTTGTTGTTGTTTGGTTGTTGGTTGTGGCACGATTCTCAGAATTTGGTTACTTTCGGTTTTCAGATCTGACCTCACACAGGGTGGGGTTATCATCTGGCAGACTCTGTACATTATTTGATTTAGATTCCAAAACTGTGCAATACTTTCGCAATTTTTTATTTAATCTTTTATTTCTGTTTTATAAATAGAACTAAATGTTCATTTTGAGACAAACAATTTGGAAGTCAATTTAAAAAAAATTGGGGGAAGAAGACTAAGAATTTACAATTTTAAGGGATTTTAAGCGGTTTTGGCTAAAAGTGACGAATCTGCTGCGTTCGTGGCATTTTTTGTGACTGAAAACGACAGCGTTGCCCCTTCCCCTTGCTCCTCCCTCATACCCTACCCACACCACCAAAGCTACTCGACTTTAGTAAGTAAGAAACAAAAAAAAAAATAAGAAAACGAACACAACAGCAAATGAACTGTAGTGCAAACAATCGAAACTCTCTTTAGACGAGCGTGCTCTCTTTGCTTACGAGCTGTAACTCTCTTCGCCCACACAAATGCAGACAGCGAAGCGACGTCGTTTTGCTTTGTTGCCGGTTTAGCTTACTACTAGTACGCCTGACGACGTGGACGTTTATGTTGTTGCTGCGTTGTACGTGCCGCGTATCTCGAACATAGATACATTTGTATCTCAC
This sequence comes from Drosophila parthenogenetica, assembly GCA_035047505.1. Classification (NCBI taxonomy): domain Eukaryota; kingdom Metazoa; phylum Arthropoda; class Insecta; order Diptera; family Drosophilidae; genus Drosophila; species Drosophila parthenogenetica. Next base: position 3,107,236 of record JAWNPM010000122.1, on the reverse strand, counting down.
GTTTTGCAATTGTAGTAGTAGAAACGCCGCTCAGCTGACAGCGGGAACCGGCCAAGCCATACAGCGGATTTGTGCGGGTTTCCTAACGACTCTTCGGCAAACTCGAGACTCAACATCATATCGCTACGACAGTGTGTCTCTGTGTCTGCCTGTCCAACAGTCCGCTTTGGCTGCCTGTCCATTGCTGCATTCCAGCGTGTGTGCAAATGTGTGTGTGCTTTCCAGTCAGACGTAAGGCAAAGATATTTCGGACTGGCACCGTTCCAACGAGAGCGGCCATGCAACATTGACAGCCCTCGTGTGTCGGCTCAGTCGACTCAGCGGCTCTTCGGCTCGGTGGGCTCTATCGGTTCTGCTGGCTCTGTCGGCTCGTTTGTTTCGTGAGATTGTTCGAGGGAATAATGCCAGCATTCCGAACAGTCCGATATTAACTTTCAAACTGTACGGTTTGGGTGCGTTTCCAGCAACGGAAGCAGCGCGTCGTGTTTCTATGTTTTTACTCAGTCACACACAAATACAAAAACAACAACAACAATAATAATGCATGCAGCAATAACGGCAACAACGAACAACTATAACTACTATTATTACTATTATTATTATATTGGGCAAATGATTATTTGAAGTGAGTGCTTAAATCCGCTTGAATCTGTGAAGACGTCATAACAACAGCAACAATAAAACAAAACAAAAAAACAGCAACCACACAAATTGTTGATGGAATGCATAAATCTAATAAGTCAAAGAAGATGAAGAAGAGATGAAATAAGCCGTTATTTATGACTTTTGATTCACATCCTGCTCTTTGTGTACGCTGCTTTTATCTTCAACTAGTTTACGAACAACAAAAAAGATCATGCGACATCAAGTTAAAGTTTAATTCTGTTTTATTTTGTTTCATTTCGTGGTACTGTATTTTATTTGTTAATATATTATATTTTCGTGTTGATTTTGATTTACAAAACGGAATCCGCTCTTTTCAATTGTAATTTCCGGTGTAGCGGAATTTCGTTGTGTGTGTGTGTTTATGTGTATGAGAGGCAAGCGTGAAAGTGAGGCAGCGACAGCGAAAGAGCAGTGAGTAAGTCACGGAATGTGTGCATGTGCATGTGTGAGTGTGAGCGTGCATGAGCCCACATAGGTGAGTGTGATTGTGAGTGTGTTTAGTAAGCACAAAGATAAACATAAACAGCCCGTGAAGTGAAATGAGTGAAAACTGAGACCAAAAAAGTGCAAAAACAAAAAGACAAAAATACGAAGAGAAAGAAAAAGATAATAAAAGAGAGAAAGAAAACAAAGCACGTAAAGAATAGAAAAGGAAGTAAGAAAAGTGTTTGCTGCTTTTATTTAACTGAAATCTATTGCTAGTGTCAATATTGTTGGTGTTACATAAAGTCAAACAACTATTACATATCTGCCAATCACTAATAAATATTAAAATAATTAAAGCACAGCAAATGGGTATTCCCCATGTTGCGATTGCAAAAGGTCGAAAGTTATTCACAATTTGTACTACACACGAAACCACACACACACACAACACATAGACATTTTAATGTTACAAACAAACTAATTGTTGAATAAACAATAATGAAATGCAATCTTATGGCAACTTAATTAATGAGAAAGATTCGTTGTATCCAAATTATTAATCATTCTTTGAAGATTAAAAAACTTTAAAATTTGTTGTGATACTCAGATTGCCAAGTGTTGTTGCCGTGTTGTTACATCTTTCAGCTTGACGCAAAAATATTTGTTATGTTGTTTTTATTGTTTACACGTAAAAGTATCTTAAAGATTGTTTCCCTCGTAGGGCGCGGGCAAAATGCAATAGTAATAGTGTGAATACAAATGGTGAAACTGTTTGTTCGAAAACTCCAAGCAAACGAATATTAAAAAATAAACAGAATACAAATTTAAAAAAAATGAATATTAATTAACAAAAAAGAAAAAAATCTAAAAAAAGTGCAACAAATGTGCAATAAAATTAAAGAAATTTAAATAAATAATTATACAACGCCGCTGTGTTCATTGTTTTTAATGTTGTTCAACATTTGTAATGAATTAACAAATTTGCATAAAAAGTTGCCAGACAGACAACAAAAAGGCAAAAATCAAGCTTAAAACTACAGTCTTATAAATATTTACCATTTAAAAATTTTCAAACAAAACATTTCAAATAAAGTACTTTAAAAGTAAAGAAGAATAAACGGATTATATAGAACTGTGCGCGTTTACTAACTGTAAGTATATGAAATGCAATCAATATATATAAATCATTATTATTGATCTGAAACTTGAGACGATTCACGTTTGCGTTTGCTAATCCCAAGGCAGTGTATTAATTAATTAAGCAATCAATCAAAGGCTTTTATAATATTCAACAAATCGTAGAACTTGATTATTCGCTCTTTATGTCTGCATCTCAGTCGTCTTGGGATTTCCCTCGGTTGAGATACTTATCGACGCTTGAGATGCTCAATTGAGATACAAAAACGTGTCCTCTCATGTCGTGCATGTTGGGGCTATTATCTACGTTTACATTCACACACAAACACACACAGTTGTTTGCCCATCAAGTTCTTGATAACAACAACAAAGAACATGCAATTTTGTAATTATTAATTTTATGGTCTGATTGAGTTGTATCGTAGTTAGAGTATTTGATAGCCTGACATTTTTATAATCTTGCAGAGGGTATATTGTTCTAGCTTCAAATTGTTGTTCTGGTGGTTGCTGTTTTATTTTTTTTTTGCCCGGTTCGTTTCCGGTGCATTCCACTGTGCGAACATGCGTGCTCTCGTCCAAATTGTGTCTGAGGTCAGTGAACCCCCAAAACTCAGTCCCAAACACAAACCTCGATAACTGTCTAAAGCCAACAACAACAACAATAACAATTTTAAAAGTCAAAAATTGAAGAATAAGGTGCGTGTTTGCTTAGGCCTCTCCTCATCATAAGCTGGCCTTTTACACTACACTAAAAAATATGAGTGTAACCTTTTGATGGAAATAATAATTTTTTAGATCTGCGTACAATTATTAATAACGAAAATCTTTGACATCATTTAAAAATTATTGACACAGAAAAGACGCTAGGTAACTAAAAAGCAAATTTTCAAACATTTTTAATACAAAGTTTTTTAATTATGTCATTAAATGATTTTAATTTTTTTTTATTTAGATTCTAAATTTTTTTGCTTCTTCGCCACTTTTTGAATAACATTTCAAACTTAAAACATTTTCGAAAACATACTTGTATGGCATTAAAAATAATATAAAAGATAGTTTTCAATTAGTTAAAATGGCAACACAACCTAGAACTAAATGAGTGTTTATACACATTTATATTAAAAATTAGTAGCTGTTTAGATAAACAAATAAATTTATTTTCTATCTAGTGCATTGTTGTTAATATTTATATTTGTTGGTAAAACAACTTTTCAATACTTAACTGACATTGCGGTGAAAAATTATAAACTTAGCTACAAATTATCCAAAATGGCAACACCATTTGTAAACTGAATGAAAGTTGGTCAAATCTAATGTGTATATCAACCAGATGATGATCATGATCATTATAAAAAATATTGTTGTTCATGGCAATGACGATGATGACGATGACGACGATGATGATGTTGGTGGGAGCGTAGCGGTTATTGACTCGGTCTTCTGCGTTATATCCACTTGAATCGCGTCTTCACGTTAGTATTTCTTCAGCTTTCAGCTTTTAATGTCATTGTCGGCATTTCTTTTTGCTGCTGAGCTATTATTATTTGATTTTCATATCTATCTGACTGGGTCAGCTTAGACTACATCTTTTCCTTTTTTTTTTGCCAAAGCTAAAGTGCTATATCATCGACAGAGACCTTCATGGAGTAGTATCTTTTCAATCTATGCGTTGCAAAGTTTTACGGCTTTGTATTTAAAAAGTGTTATTTTTAGGGTTTTTATGGAAACGAATTGAGTAGTTTTAACTTTTGAGTTGGGGTTCGTGTAATACGGATAATGGTTTAAAAAAGTTTTAAAAATTTCATTAAGATGGGGTAATAATCTCTTTAGTTATCAAAGCGAATTTTGTTTAAATTTAAGTATAAGTATGTTTAATTTAAGTATATATATTATTCGGCACGTTACAAGTTTCTTAAATTATTTTTCTAGAAATATTCCACAAAATTAAAGTTTGAATTTTTTAAGTAATAATTCCGAATTTATTTTATAAATTTACATGTTGCAAATATCCCAGAATGAAATAATATCCTCTTGTCGACCGATGCCCTGTTAGGGAGCATAGATTTTTCTGACAAATTATTAAAGTTAGTTGTTGATATAATCATGTTTTTATACTTAATGTAGTAATTTTTACTTTTGGTTTAATTTGTGGCTTAAATCGCTACGGATAAGAGCAACCATTGCCCCGGTTATCAAATCGAAGCAACAATATGATTGAAAATTAGCAAAAAAAAATCGGTTATTTTGGGCCCAGTGACACGATGAGCAGTTGGCCAGTGCAAAACATCAGGCGAAAACATAAACACAAGTTAACGGGGATTAGACATAGAAATGCTATATCATGGCGAGGATTTGGAAATGATGATGACTGTAATTGCACTCGAATGAATATTTTAAATAAACGTGGCCAAAAGTCTCGGCAAACAACTTGGGATGAATGGTACAAACATAACATGAAAGTGACTAAAGAATTGGCAATTCTGATGAAGGCACCGGTCGGAGAGGTGGCCGAATTACTCTACTCTCTCACACTTCAGAACTACAATAATATCTTGAATCCAAAGTGTATAGGCTGGAACTGCAGATACATTCCATTCTCTCGGCTGGATGCCTGTGATCGTTACCTGAGCGTCTTCGACTTGCAGGGGAATCTCAGGGAACCAAGGCATCCAAAAAGTCTCATTTTACTGCTGGAGTTTATGCAGAGTATTATTGGAAAGCCAGAAGAGGAAGCCACTAATGAATCGCTTCTTAGTACCATGGATATGTCCATTTCTTCCCGATCCATTGCCGAGGCCTTGGCTACCGCTAATGAGAAATATGAAGAGTTGTTTCCAAATTATGATAGCAAAATATATTTTATGTACAGCAAACGATTGGGACGTCTAATCGATCCGGACGTTGATAAGATTATACCAGCGATTAAAAAGCGAATTTTCATTAGCGATGAACAGGTGAAGGGTAATAGGGGAGTGAGAACTTTTCGTTATACCGATGAAGTTCCTATTTTTTATGGTTCAAGTGAAACACGAACGATAAACTCGAGATATCAGCGTCACAGAGTATTACCGGATGAAGATTACGCGGAAACACCCTCAAGTCATTATAGTCGTCGAAGTAATCGTAATGCAGGCTTTCCGCATAACATCACCTTACCTTTAACCCCATTTAAATCGGACTATATACTGATCGACGAAAGGGGCAGAAGGCGTGGTCAGGGCAGTGCACAGCTGAACGACTTGCGATCCAAACGTCTCGAATTCCTACGTCATTTGCTGCAGAACATGAGAAAATCCGATCCGGATGGATTCCTCAAAAGTCTGGGTTCGGTCGACCTCAAAAATCCCCGGACCAAACATCGCCGTACCAAGATTGCAACTGAAGAACTGGCCACATTCTATGCGACTGTTGTATCCGACGAGCCCTCCAAGAAGCGTGACAGGGATCGACAGCCCAAGCCACTGAATATTTCGGATGGTGAGGAGACTCCACTCAAAGAGCGTAAATACTATGGTGATCCGATGCCTGTACTCTACCATGCACCATACAAGTCCAGTGACGAATCTACCTGGATGCGTCGTCATCCAGAACAATTGCGAATGCAGGAGGACGGACATTTGGGGATATCAAGTGTAAGACGCTACAAACGGGACTCGGTACAGCGGTCACTTAATATTGCACAAAATCGTTACTCCATCCATAGTCTTAATAGTCAGGTGATTGTGGACAACAAACCACCCGCGGTCATTTTCGAGGATGTGGATCTGAATCTGAGCAAGAAGCCAGAATACAAACGGATTTTTTCTTCCAGCAGTAGGCGTTTCAAGCTATCCAAACAGTCAAAAGGTCACTGAACGGTTCGAAGTAAACCCTGAGTTATTATTTTAAATAAAATTTCGAATAGTACGTTTCGTTTTGAAATTTGTTTCATTCGGTTTTTCATAAAACCATCCATCCCATCCCATCCATCTGTCTGGAATCCATTGTCCGTCTCCTATAACTGTTGCACAAATGTATTGTGCACCCTCATGCAGCCTGCCACGCAGCAGTATCCTCTGTCGGTTTCAATGTGAAGCTGTATCGGAGCCGATACAGAAATGCCGGAATCGCAATGCCCACTGGCAGGCGGAGGAGAGACATTGGTGTCTTCGCAACAGAAATGCCCTACGTCAATTGGCCGAACTGTTGCCACATCCGTGGGAAAAGATTTGTCGTTTCCTGTTCCAGTTGACCCTTAAACGATTCGGCGAAATTCTTAATCCGAAGTGTTCCCACTGGAATTCGTATCGAGTGCCTCTGACACGCCCGGATACATGTGGTCTCTACGATGGCATTTTTGATAAGGACGGAAATCTTCGGAATCCCCTACACCCGTATATTCTGCACATTTTGGTAAGGATCCTTGATCATTATCTGAATATACCTTGCTATGGCTACAACGGACAGCGATATGGGACTATCTTGGACGAAATTTGCCATGGTAACAGTCAAGACAAGTGTACGGATATCTTTAGGGGAGACAAGGATGGAGACGGCGCTAGGCTTCGCAGGGATTGGGATGCATCTGGATTGGGCTATAACTTTGGTGGCAGTGATTTTAATCCCGATGACGATGGAAAAGATGGTAAAGACGACAAAGATGGCAAGGATGGGGACGGTGATGACGATCAGAACAAGAAGGATCGCAAAAGTATGGCGGATATTTCGGATCTATATTCCCGCGTTGTCCAAAAGAAACACAAACGCGAACTCGTTGTTTCCATAGTTGAATCCGATGATGACGACGGTTTAGGCCGCGGTGGAAAGAAGAAGAAAGCCAAACCAATAAAGAAGAAAAAATATGCTGGTACCGAGCGACAATTCATGGGAGAAATTTTACCTGTCTTGGTCCACGAACCCTTCGACGAGACCAAGCCCTGGACCTGGATTCGAAGACATCCGAAACAGGATCGTGTGCTCCACGGCACCCAACTGGGCAGGGCCAAGGTCCATCGCTATAAACGTGAGTCCCTGGAGCAGCAGTACCAAAAAGCAAGGATGCGCTGGTCAGTGCGTAGTATTTATTCGGTTGGCAGTGACGAGTCTATTCACTGGACCGATACCTTTGGCAAACGCTCCTACATGTTCAGTAGGAAAACGATGGCCAAAAACTATGATTACAAGAAACTGCTGGAAAAGCCCGATGATGGAATGCAGCGTATTTCAATGGCTCCTTCGAAGCAGGTTAAAGTGCCAACTAAAGAAAAGGGGAAAGGCAAAAAGTGAAATCAATTTTCGTGTTGCAAGGGTTTCCTTTTTGTTGCCACTCACCTTTAATCTTTTTGTTGGCACTCTCCTGGTGGCACGTCCTAATCATACTGAGAAAGTTTGAAATTATGAATGGAAAACGAAACGGGAGGATACTATTTTTGACTCTCCTCTTTTTTGAAGATCCCAAGACGAATTCGAGACTTGTTCTTGAATGTAAAAAACTTTTTAAAATTCTATAACACAAAGTATTCTGAATTTTAGCGGATTCTTTCAAAGTGATGACATTCACAAGAAAAACAAGCAAAAAAATTATAATAAAATGTAATTTCATTGCTCATTTTATATTGAGTAGTTCTATGAAAATGTATTGATTTTTACTAATAGAAATTTAAGTTATCGAACGAAGCTAAAGCTACAAATGTAGATTTAAACATTTCATAGTTCAAGTTAATTTCAATTATGTTTAAAGTATCTTTTTATTTTATTCCACAAAGTCACAAACTATTACCGGCTGACTCATTGACGGACTTTTATAGCTGTTATAGTTTCTGATACCTTGTTGACCCCTTTCCTACTTTCAAATACAGGGTAAATAAGTGGGTGACATAATATTTCCGAAGTTGAAGAAGCTAAAAAGATTTTCATGTTTAAAAATTTTGCATATTCTAAGTTTTCATATTCAAAGTTGACGCTTTGATTTAAATTTTACTTCCAACAACTACCTCTTCCATCATCTGTAGCACTACTCGCTCCTGCTTCCTCTTCTTGCTACATGTTGTTCCCTTACTTCTGACTTCCTCTGCTGATTCCTCCTTCTTCTACTGCTTCTCGCTTATCTTTGCCGTTTGCTTAGACATAGACAGCGCGGATTACTTAAACGGCTCTTCCCTCACATGCACACACATACACTAATATTTTATTGTACTTGTGAACATGTCCTGCCATAATACTTTGCTCAGAATACGCCTCCTCACCCCCCTCTACCGACCCCTTTGTTGATTAAAGTATAGTTTATTGCTTTCTCTTATGAAAAAAAAAAAAAAACAAAATTTTGTCTAGAAATTTAAATAAATATTTGTTCAAGAGGCTATGTATATGAATATTCACATATCATATAGTATAATTCTGATCATAGTTGATAGACGGTGCTGTGCTTAAAATATGTCTGATCCTTAAGCAGTTGAAATTTTAACGATAACTTGGCCGTTGTCATTTTTACTAGCTGCTTTTAAACTCATTTTGCCAAATGTTTGCCAAAAAACCAAGATTGCTTCTATCTTCACTCTACCAGCCCACTTCACTCTCTGGCTCTTGTGCTAAACAAACATACAGACAGGGATGTGTGTGTGTTTTTGGGTGTATGGGTGTTGGGGCTGTTACGGCCTTTGTCTTTGTGTGCGACGAAATCTACTTAAATCGATAAAAACTATCAAAATCTGTGCGGGGCGTTTATGCCACACAGACTTTTCCAAATTCGTTGTCTGCGTACTGTGACTTTGCTGGTAGCTATGACTGTTCCTCGTCACTTATACGACATGTGCGCCTGATGATGCGTCGCAGTCTCTATCGCTTTCTCTCTCTGTCTCTTCATCTATTTTCTCCTCTTCACCACCTTCTGCTTCTCCTCCTCCGACTCTGTCTCATTTTTCGCCAATGTTGCGTATGTTGTCAAGTCTCTTCCGCTTACAGCCTTCGATGGTTTTCGCCTTCCTTCTTTTTTTCCATCTTTTTTGCTTGGCAGCCCGCACCAAAAAAAAATTGTGCTTCATTGTTGTTGGCATGTCCGTTCTGGCACGGACTCCAGAACCCAATACTCATAACCCAGTACCAGGACGAGTATCCAAAACCCAGTCCTATGGTATGGACCAGCCAATTGTTCTCTGGAATGGGTTGATGGGTGCGTTAGGCAGCAGTTCCGTTTTTCTTTTCCCCTCTCTCTTATTTTTTCTGTCTCTGCTCTGTTCTGCTCATCTCCTTTTTTTACTGTTGTCAAGGCGACAACACACAAATGTACAAACTTTTATGTGCGTGTATGTGTATTTTTGTGTGTGTATGTATGTGTGAGCCATACACAAAGGCGCCGCCATTTAAGCGCCGCAAACGAATTTGACCAAAACTGCCATGCGACGATGTATTTATTATTATAAACCCTTGTCTACATTTCCACTTGTCCACAATTCTCTTGCATTTTTCACTATGGCAATTATAATGCTAACTGACAAAAAATGACAAATTATGGTAGTAACATTCTTCGATTATATTACATAGACAAATACATTATACAAAGTATATTCTACGTTACTTCTTGGCTTGAAATTAATACAAAAATCACGAACTCTTAATGTCATTTTTATATGTATTGCGTGTTCAGATTTCACAATGTTTTTAGTAGTTTTTTATTTTTTTTTATTTTCTTATTTTAATAATCGGAAAAGAAGACATGAAACACAAGCGCAACTAATCTGTAATTATGCAAATTTGTTTACTAGATTAAAGATAAACTCGTTAGCAATTGCGACACATCATTATCATTATAATCAATAACTTATTGTTAATTCTTAAGTAATCAATTATGCGCCTCAGTTTTATTTGTCTAAAGACTTAAATACTCTTCTTTATTTCCATCAATGTAAAGTTGTTAACAATTTAATGGGAGTCACCTACAGTTGAAATGGTACTAGCCTCTTTTCATTCCTAGAGTTGCCACCCTGACATACGGAAATTTATGATGCTTTGCTACATTCTTCGAGCTCACATGTGTGTGCTTACTAACGTGTATGTGTGTAACTTACTGTGTGCATGATTACTGCATTTATGAGATAAGTTTTTTACTGTCGACAACAATTAAATTACATTTTAGAGTTTATAGTCGGACTGACTTGTGGCACAACTGTGTCTGTGTCCTACCCCTGTTTCCATCACTGTCTCTATCCACACCTCTACCCGCTCGGGACCTCTTAGCCATACTGCACTGTACTGTATCTTTTTCTGTCGCCAAACTTCAATAAATTCTAATAATTTATTTCATTACCAGAAAGCGCATTCCTCTGGCAACGAAACCAGCAAAAGCACTTGCTCGACTGCAATTGTAATTTTAGTATTAAATTGTATGTTATAGCAAGGCAATGCGACAAACAGAGGGACGGACATGGACACAGACAAAAAGAGTAGATGGGCAAACGGGGAAATCCCGGCAGAGTCCAGAATCGTTGTAATAAACAACTAGTATCTCAAAGATACATTATTTGCCAAACAATATGTTGACATATAATTGCACTTTTTGAGCTACATAGGAGTTCGTCTCAGTTCTAAAACTCTTTACTTCTTTCATTGTCCAAGTCACACCCAGAGCACGTAATTCTCACTTTGTCATTTCTGTGTGGCATGCAACCGCATTGAATCACGTCTATTGCAACGGTAAATTCCAGCGTTGCCACCTACACACGTTCGAACAGTGCGTCACATTAGCTTTTGTTGTTTTTAACAAATTTTACAAAATTCTAATTAAAATTATTACTGACATAATTTCTTGTTTTTTCTAATAAAAGTAATAATGATTCTGATGATGATTCTAAAATTAATATACAGTAGAATCCGGTTATAATGACACACAACGGTTCGATGATTTTACCTCGTTATAACGGGTAGACGCTTTAACCATACATAGTCCCCTCACAAACTTGTATGAAAGGACCAACCAAGTCATAGAATTTTCGTTGCAATGACCGAACAAACGCTTTAACCGGTGTCGGTATAACCAGATTCTACTGTATTTAAAAGTAATAAAAGTGATGATAAATATTTTATATTTTTCTTGCTTTCATTTTTATTATTAACTATTATATTTTAATAATTTTATTCCCTTTCCTTAAAACTTTCAAACTTTTGCTCGTTTCGTTTCATTTTAGACAGTTGGTGTGCAAATACTGAGTTGACATATTATTTGTGTGTTTGCAATTACGGAAACGGAAAACTTGCATTGCAATTTTTCTTCCAATTCTCTGTTTTCGTCTCTTTTCTTCTCAATTCAAATACTTAGCTGAAGAATTTATGCCTTCACACTCAATGTTGTAGCTTAATTAAATCATTAAACACCCGTAATGAATGCACACTCTAACACACACGCAGACACACACACACACCGGACCATGCATAACACTTGTTAGATACTTTATGTAATCGCTGTAATTAGCCACATACGTTTTTACATTGTTTTTCTTATTGTGTTTGTCTTCTCATTTTGGGATTACGCAATTAATTCCCTGGCTGAGGATTTTCCCAAATAACTTGGCTGGAAGCAAAATAAAACAATAACCAGAAATGCGCTAAAGCCGATATAATTAACATATTTTACAGTTACAATCATAGCTGGTTTTGTTCGGGTTTTCTTTGGATTTTCCTTGGTGATTTTGGCCAGTTTTATGGAATGTACAAAACTGAATGTAGTTAAGTGCTAAAGATGTCGCATGCAGCAGCTACAGGTTGCAGATTTTGCTACATACAGCAACACAATTTTACACAACACAAGCAAAAGCGGACAACCGCAGGAGGTCGGAAAATAGATGTATGGGGAGGGGATGGAGGAGGAAAATCATTGAGGCATGTTGCTGCTGTTTTGTTAAGCTTATGCAATTAACTTGGTTAGTGAATGTGGCAACATCTTGCATGTGATTGACTGGCTTACTGACTGTTTAACTGATTGACTGACTGACTGACTAACTCTCTCGATGAAACAACAAATTATTGCGGGAATGCAACTTGGCAAAGAAGAGGTCAAAAAACAAAGAGGATGAAAATAACTACACTGACAACAAAGTCAAATCGACAGTGCACTGTCGTCTGGGATTGTAAGACTTTTTCTATCCTAAATATATTGATTGTTGGGATTCTAGAAATTACTGCTATACAATTTCAACAGAATTTTTTCTGTGTGTTTTCCTCAGTTTTTCGCTGTTTTTCTATTGCTTTCCCCACACGTAGGCGTAGTCAAGTGAAACGTAACCCATTTGACAGTGGCGCAAAAAAATGTTTACCTGCGGTAGTTATTGTTTTCATAGTCATTATTAACTTGATCATCATCATTATCAGCGTCGTCATTGATGCATTCGAGCGAAGCTAAGCGAAGAAAGCTGCGAAATGGACAACGATAACGATGACAATGTCGATGTCGATAACGATGACGAGTCGATGGCGATGGCGATGATGCACTTGCGACGTTCGCAAACCAATACACTCCTCCTCCACGTTTGTAAGCATTTTTTCATGTATTGCCAACTCGTCAACTTGGCCAACATGTCTATTAACGGTAACTAGGTAATTGCTGGAAATTGCCGTTAGAAAATTTGCCTTTATTTTAGTCATTGTTGTTGTAGTTGCTGTTGTTGTTGTAGTTGCTGTTGTTGTTGTAATAGCCGTATTCGCTCACAGCACAATAAGTAAACCATTCGTTAACAAAACAAGTAAGAAAAGTACAGTCGAACGAGCCCGACCGTATAATACTCTCTGCTTTTATTCCCAATTATAATGTTAAAATCGGTATCCAGATATTACAATAGATAGTTCTTGTATTAGAACAAATTCGTTTGACGTTAAATGTATGCACATACATATGTGTGTATGAATACTATTGGTCGGCATGACTAGCGCTGTCTCTCTCGCACTCATTGCTCTCGAATAAAACCTTTGTTGCTTAATTTCTTTCTTGTTTATAGTCGGATTCTTATGAAACTTTCAGGAGAGTTTGACATGATACGTCTTCAAACGAATCATAAATAACAACACTGTACAATAAGAATAAATGCTTTAAAAACGGCATGCAAGTTTGAAATTTTCTTTTATTCCTTGCGGAAAAAGGGGGCGTGGCAGCCCAAAACTTTTGATGTCATTTCATTAATGCGGTCTCTAGGAACACGTGTACCAAAATTGGTATTCCTAAGTGCCATAGTTACTGAGATATTAGCCGAAAAAATAGATTTTTTCCGAGGTATGTCTAGTTTTTTGCTCATTGTGGGCGAATGGGGCGTGACATCGAAAAAAAAAAAGATTCTTGTATTGACTGACTAAATATCGAGTCGATTGAGACTAAACTCGAACTTGTTGCTCTTACCATCTCTGAAATCTGTTTGTTCATACAGACGGACAGACAGACAGACAGACAGACGGACAGACGGACATGGCTATATCGACTCGGCTTGTGACGCTGATCAAGAATATATATACTTTATGGGGTCTGCCACGCCTCCTTCTGCCTGTTACATACATTTGCACAAACCCAATATACTCTTGCAGAGAGTATAAAAAAGAAAACGAAATGCAAAAAAAGCCCCGATTACTCCACACATGATCTATTCATGGTTGCTGGCTTTTCTTCTTTTGTTTAGATTCTGAATGGGAAAAGTGTTACCTGCCACTTTAGGTGGCACATGAAGCAGCAGCATCTCGCATATTCTACTCTGTTTCGTTTAGGAAAAAAGCACATACAAAACAAGAACAAGAAAGAAAAGTACAGTCGAACACGCCCGACCGTATAATACTCTCTGCGTTTATTCCCAATTATAATACTTAAATCGGTATTCAGACATTACAATAGATAGTTCTTGTATTAGAATACGTTAAAACAAAAAAAAGATAAGCATAATCAAGCATACATGTGTTTGTCTGTATGTACATACAAATTCGTTTGACGTTAAATGTATGCACATACATATGTGTGTATGAATACTATTGGTCGGCACGACTAGCGCTGTCTCTCTCGCGCTCATTGCTTTAGAATAAAATCTTTGTTGCTGCATTGCTTTCTTGTTTATGGTCGGATTCTTATGAAACTTTCTGGAGAGTTTGACATGATACGTCTTCAAACGAATCATAAATAACAACACTGTACGATAAGAATAAATGCTTTAAAAACGGCATGCAAGTTTGAAATTTACTTTTATTTCTTGCGGAAAAAGGGGGCGTGGCAGCCCAAAACTTTTGATGTCATTGGATTTATGCGGCCTTTAGGAACACGTGTACCAAAATTGGTATTCCTAAGTGCCATAGTTACTGAGATATTAACCGAAAACATCTATTTTTTCCGAGGTATGTCTAGTTTTTTGCTCATTGTGGGCGAATGGGGCGTGGCATCGAAAAAAAAAAAGATTCTTGTATTGACTGACTAAATATCGAGTCGATAGAGACCAAATTCGAACTTGTAGCTCTTACCATCTCCGAAATCTGTTTGTTCATACGGACAGACAGACGGACAGACAGACAGACGGACAGACGGACAGACGGACAGACGGACATGGCTATATCGACTCGGCTTGTGACGCTGATCAAGAATATATATACTTTATGGGGTCTGCCACGCCTCCTTCTGCCTGTTACATACATTTGCACAAACCCAATATACTCTTGCAGAGAGTATAAAAAGAGACAAGAAATTTACTCGTGGAAAATATGTAAAGTTAATATTTAAAAAGCTTTTTCAACTCTGTGGCCACCAAAATTCTATGGAAATTCTTTAAACGATTCAACTTTGAATATTTCAGAGAAATATTTTTTGAAAGTTTCTATTATTTTAGCACTTACTCGATGATTATATAGCAAAACATTCGTGCTTATTGCTAATGATTTATTGCAGTGCTAATAAAATGAAAAGCTTTCGTCTTTCTCCTTATTTTATTCATTATTTTTCTGAGTCTTCCTTTTGATATTCACTTGACTCCACACAGCAAACCATCGATAATCGATAGATAACTTGTTTTATGCAGTTATTTCAAGTTTAACTTCCAGAGCTCTTTTATTTTACAAATTTGTGTGTTTCCCATTGATTAATTTAATTAGTAGATGGGAAATCACAAGCAGTGCAAAACGTTAACAATCAGTGCATTATTAATCACTGATTACTGCAAACCATAAGCAAAAAGGTGTGGGCAGTATTAAAAGATAAATAGTGAGAACTTAATAAAAACAAAAGGAAATTGTTTTTTTTCTTTCATGAAGTTTTTTTTTTTATTTTTTAAATACTTGAAACATTTCCATTACAGAGATTTTTCAGTACACAAATTAATGTTAGTTGAAACGTTTAGGTAGTTTAAAGTTTTTAAGGCGAATTACAAAATAAACAAGTAAGAAAAAGTACAGTCAAACGAGCGCGACCGTATAATACTCTGCTTTTATTCCCAATTATAATGTTAAAATCGGTACCCGTATATTACAATATATAGTTCTTGTATTAGCACACGTTACAACAAAAAAGACTATTTATAATCGAACATACATATGTTTGATTGTATGCACATACAAATTCGTTTGTCGTTGAAAGTATGCACATATGACGTTAAATGTATGCATTGCGCTCAAATATTAACATTGTTGCTTGTTTTCGTTTCATATGAAACTTTCAGGATAGTTTGAAACAATTAATCTTCAAACAAATTTTAAACAACACTGTATGATAAGAAAAAATACCTTTAAAACTGCATGCAAATTTGAAAAGTTTTTTATTTCTTACGGAAAGGGGGCGTGACAGCCAAAAATTTAAAATAACAATTAATTTATGCTGTCTTTAGGAACCTGTGTACCAAAATTGGTATTCCCAAGTGTCGTAAATACTGTGATATTCTCAGAATACATCGATTTTTTCTGAGGTTTGTAGGGTTTTTGACTCATTGTGGGCGAATGAGGCGTGGCATAAAAAAAAAACAAGAAAGTAAAGTACAGTCGAGCGCGCCCGACTATATAGTACTCTCTGCATTTATTCCCGATTATAATGTGAAAATTGGTATCCGGTATGCAAGTTTGAAAAGTTTTTTATTTCTTACGGAAAAAAGGGGCGTGGCATCCAAAAGTTTTTTAACATTTATGCTGTCTCTGGGAACCTATATACCAAAATTGGTATTCCCAAGTGCCATAGTTAAGGAGATATTCGCCGAAAACATCTATTTTTTACGAGGTATGTTTAGTTTTTTACTCATAGTGGGCGAATGGGGCATGGCATTAAAAAAAAAGATTCTTGTATTGACTGACTAAATATCGAGTCGATTGAGACCAAATTCGAACTTGTAGCTCTTACCATCTCTGAAATCTGTTTGCTCATACGGACGGACAGACAGACAGAAGGACAGACAGACGGACAGACAGACGGAAAGACAGACGGAAAGACAGACGGATAGACGGACATGGCTTTATCGACTCGGCTTGTGACGCTGATCAAGAATATATATACTTTATGGGGTCTGTCACGCCTCCTTCTGCCTGTTACATACATTTGCACAAACCCAATATACTCTTGCAGAGAGTATAAAAAAGATTCTTGTATTGACTGAAAAAATATCGAGTCGATAGAGACCAAACTCGAACTTGTAGTTCTTACCATCTCTGAAATCTGTTTGCTCATACGGACGGACAGACAGACAGAAGGACAGAAGGACAGACAGACGGACAGACAGACGGAAAGACAGACGGATAGACGGACATGGCTTTATCGACTCGGCTTGTGACGCTGATCAAGAATATATATACCAGAGAACTGCAGCGGTGGTGGTTTTCTGTACTCGAGTACTACACACAGAAAATGTGGTTGCGATCATACTCATGCAGAAATTTTTGGGCAAACCAATGATCGCAACATTTTTGTACTCGAGTATTTTTGTGAATGGTACCAAAATGATTGCGATCATTTTTTACTCTAGCCCAAAAGGGTGCGCATCGGCAATACTTTTTTGAAAAGGGTGTCGCTTGTGCACTTCATTTTTTGAAGCGTCAGAAAATGAATGTGCAGGGAAATACATAGCATGGAAAATACTTACACTTGCACTTGAGCGATAGCATGCCGTCGGCAAATTGTTCTGTGCGTAGGGTTATTGCATGAGGAGAATGCATGTAACATTTAGAAAATTACAGTTGTCGGGTTTTACCCAAAAAAAAACCAAATAGTCAACACTTTTACTATGTGCATTTTGAGAGTTGGCATTTATTATTTAGATAAAAGTTTTCCCAAATTAGGACTTAAAATATTGTGGTTAAATATAATAAAACAGGTGTACCATAATCAACTTGTAATCTGTTGATCACCTCGAATTTTATTAAGATGAATAATTAAATATACAAATTAAGTTTGTTACTTTTTATGAAAAATTTTAATGAAAACTATTTAATCATGAAATTTTCTCCTCTGATTATTTTAATTATGATTTATTAAATCCATTATATCTAACAAGCTCAAAACAAAAGAGCGGCGCAAGACTACACACTCACAAGACGATCAAGTAAAAAAAATACAGACAAAAAAACACTCGAGTAAAAATTTACTTGTACTTAAAAAGGGTGGTTTTTTTTAAGTCAAAATTTGATGCGGTGTTTACGCGAGTAAGTATTAAATGATCGGCTACAAACATGAGCGGGTAAAAAAGTATCGCAATACGAAAACACCCGAACGAAAAGGAGTAAAAAAACACCGCATCATTTCGGGTAGACTCAAAAAATGATTCGAGTCGAAAAATACTGAGTGTGTACTCTGAGTATTTTTACATGCGGTGTATCGCTGCAGTTCTCTGATATATACTTTATGGGGTCTGCCACGCCTCCTTCTGCCTATTACATTCATTTGCACAAACCCAATATACTCTTGCAGAGAGTATAAAAACGAAACTTTCTTTTTTGTGTTTTTTATTAGATTTCAGTATGAATATAAAATAATGACGTCATTTTAATCGTCATCGTTCTTGCCAACTTTATTGCCATTCCTAAGCATTTGCTTGCAAAACAAATGGATTCATCCAAGTGCTCAACGTTTGAACAGAGAAAGGGAAGCAGATTGAGGAAAGACATAGGAAGCTGGATAGGTTGAGGGATTGGAAAGGGGATTGAGACGGGGAAGGGGACAGGGAAAAGCCTCTCTCATTGGGGCACGCTTACGCGGCCACTGTAAGGTCGGTCTAGACACTTTTGACACAAATGCAGTACAGGTGACTCTCCCTAAGAAAGTTCCCCCTCCAGACTCTGTCTGCCAGTTTTGGTCTAGAAAAAAAAAGAAACCTAGACAAAACACACACACACAATGAAGGCAATTGCCAAGCTGCGTAAATTTCCGCGTGGTGCAATGTTTTTTACACAGACAGATGTGCCGGAGGGAAGGTAGTGGAGGCGTTGGAAGGAGGGCGACGTAGTGCATCATTACCGGAATCGCTGACGTTGCATGTCATTGTCTGGAGCGTGGGTCTTTCTGTCTCCCTCCTTCTGTCCCTCTCTGTCTGAGCCACTTGAGACAGCCGTGAGAGGCACATATTGAGACAGGTGACAACAGTCACTCATTGTTGTTGTCACTATTGTTGTTGCTGTTGTCTCTGTTGTGGTTAAGGTAAAAGCGAGAGGTTAGAGAACAAAGTTAGAAGTGTTGCAACAGACGCACTAAATCAATTAGAGAGTTTTGCAACCAATTGGCGGTTTTTTCCAAGTTTTAGACCCCTTACTCTTAAAAGTTAAGTTTGTCAGAGGCAAAATGTGCGTAGCAGGCAGAAGGAGGCGTGCTCGACCCAATGAAGTATAAATATTCTTGATCAGCAACAACAGCAGAGTCGATATAGAAATGTTCGACTGTCTGTCCGTCCGTCCGTATGAACACCTGTATCTTCTAGACTACAAGAGCTAGAGCAATCAAATTTGGAGTGAAAGTCGGTCTATTGTGTTCGCAATCCAAGATTATTTCAAATTTTCATAACACTACAACTTCGCAACTTTTAAAGCTATCATGAGCAAATTAACACAGTACGCGTATTTTACCATAATAACAATGCTCTCCAAGTTTAATGCGAATTAGACAACTATAGCAGATAGCTTCCAAAGGACAAATCGGTCTAAAATTTTTTATGTATGTCGAAAAATTTGCACTAGGAGTATGCGGTTTTTTACAGTCTTCTCGCTCGACTTTGTCTTTCTTACTTGTTTTTAAAGGGAAAAGTAGTCCGCACCGTCATTGCTATATGAAGTGAACACCTCGAAATAACGGCAAGAAAGCAACATCTTTCAAAGAGTTCACTGAACTCAAAAACGCAACTTAATGTAAACATTAAAGCCAAAAAAAGTAAGTGGCATAAAATGCAAGAGACAAAGGGCAAAAAATATAAAAAGGCCAAGAAACCTATTAAATAAAAGCTGCATTAACAGTTAACAACAATAGCTACAACAACATATCAAATATCCAGACGTGTTGACCATTTGAGGGAAATTCCCTTAAGGTCTCATTCAAACACGCCTATGAATACCACAGTGAGCACTCGACATTGTGTTTATTTACTCATGTTTGTTGTTTGTTATTTTGCGGTTTCATTAAAGTTTCATCTGTTCTTGCTGTTGATTTTCGCAGTTTTTAAGTTTATTGTTCTTGTTGTTAGTAGGGTCTTTATTGTCTTTGAAGTTGAGTTGGCTTACTGCATTCCGACGACTTCTTGGTGGTATTTTGCTTAAATTGTGGTAATTTCAACAAATATATGTTAATTATTTGCCAAAATTGACATAATGCATCAGATTTAACAGAAATGTCATAACAATTAACTAATATACCCTAAATCTGCTATTTCAGGAGCAGAACAAATTTATTTCAAATTGTTGCCACGCCCTCTACCGCCACCGCAAATTTAAAAAAACTATTTTCACATGCCAAACTTGGAAACTATTAGAGCTATTGTAACCAAATTTACACATTATGTGTAATGTACCATCCAAATCGGATAACTGTAACTTATAACTCCCATAGGACAGATCTATCGAAAATAGGTCTTTTGTACGAAGACATGTAGTATTAGTTGAGCGATTGCAACCAATCACACACATTATGCGCATATTGTAGTTAAATCTATCCTTACTAAGTTTATTCCGGATCAGGCAATTATAGCCTATAGCTCTCATAAGACAAATCGGTCGAATATTGCATAATTGTATGAAAAAATTCGCACTAGAAAGATTACGGGGTGTTTTACATTCGGCTCGCTCGACTGTAGAGTTTCTTACTTGTTTAAATCACCTATTGAGTGATGGCTCGAATTCCTCAAATCGTTTTAGATTTTATCGATAACTTTTGTTATTGTTATTTATAAATCAATATATTCCGTTTTAACAGACAACAATTGCTAATAAACTTTATGAAAGATAAGAACGGAATTGATATAATCATTTATAAATTATAATAGAAAATTGTGAGCTTTTTTTTGTTTTGGCAACAAAAAATCGCCCGAGTTGTTTCTTGAGATGACTCAACGCAGCTTCTCTGGTAAGATAACAAATAAGAGATGACTGCAATTGCATATACCCGAACTACATATAAACAAAAGAGTGTGATATTATAACCTTGAGTAGTTCGTGGAAAATGCTTACAAGTTTGACCTAATTATCATTACTTCGAGATTCTGTAAATGGGAAAAGCAAACGTGAATTCGTCGTCACAGACAATGGAACTGTGGGCGCAATAGCTAATTTAAGGAAGCACACAACAGCCTTCAACTTTCCTTGTTTTCTTACAGATAATAATAAAAACATTCCACCAACTATAATAACAGCCATGGTGATAAGCTTGTTCTAAACACTTGACTCTTGTAGGAGAAAAGAGATACGATAAAAAAAAAAACATTTAGCATGGTTCGACGTAATGTTGCTGAGCAACAAAATAACAGCAGCAGCAACGACCGCAGCAACAGCGGTAACAGTAACAGTAACAGTAACAGTAACAGTAACAGTAGCAATATCAGCAACAGTGCTAGCAATAACAATGCGGGCAGCTGCTCCTCTAAAGCATCGTCCACCACGAGTTTAAACAGTATAACAAATTCAGCCACAACGACTTGCAACATTGTCATGTTGCAGGCATCGCCGTTGCCAGCAGCAGCGGCTGTAGCGAGAGCACCCACTCAGCAGCATCATCAACAGCAACAACAACAACCGTCGCCTTCGGATGGAGGCTCCTCGAACTGTTCGCTGCCAGCGTCGCCACCTTTGTTGCAACAGACGGCGACGCCACCGCAGGGTGCACAAATAGTGCCGCCAGTTTGTGCGCTTCATCATCCGCAGCAGCAGCTGGCGCTGCTGGCGGCAATGCAACACCAGCACCATCATATGCTGCAAGCACCGATGCCTCCTCCTAGCCACCAACATCCGCATCCACATCAGCATCAACACCAGCATCAGCATGGCATGCCAGCTGCACACACCACACACACCGCACTCAGCGCACACACCACACACCATCACGCACTGCCGCACAACCATGAAAATGGAAATGGAGGAGGCCTCTCGCCCAATGGTGGTTCCGGAGGCTCTTCCTCTGCAAGCAGCGTGAGCAGCGTTTCGAGCAGCAGTGCAGGAGGTGGCGGTGGCGGCGGTCAGGGAACCATTGCTGGAAACAGCACCAATGGCATTGGACCACCAGTGGCTGCTACTGCGTTGCCGTCGGGTCCACTCTATATACAGTATCCCGGCGAGTTCTTTCCATCGGAATACTATATAGCGCCGCATCCGCACGAGGGCATCTGTCCACAGCATCCGCATCATCCGCACGCTCACCAGCATCACCACCAGCCCATGTGTGCTATCTCGGCGGAATATGGTGAGTTATCCACTTCTCCGAGCTCTTGCCGTACTTCTGCTCACAATGGGCAAAAATACAAGGCAGTGCTTGAATTACAAAACATTTATTAGGTATACAAAGTTACTAACATTTATGTTTAAATTAAGGAACTATTTAAGATAATGATATGTGTCGATTTCAAGCAAAGTCGAAGCAACTAAAAATACTTAAGTCAATTATCTCTAGAGTCTTTGGAGCACATTAGGCACATGAAAATATTCAAAATGTGTAATTTATGTGTGTTTAGTGACCCATTTTTGCCACTGTACTGCCAGTGCTTTTTCTTATTTTTCGGATTCCCCTTTTTCTGTGCATTTTCAGATGATGGCTGCTAATTACATCTTACATAATCCACAGCCTTAGAAGCATTCGGGAAGCCACTAAATAACTCTTTTCGTCACGGAAACTTTCTTAAGCCTTTGCTTAGTTTATTGTGGGTGTTTTAGAGTTAGCTTCAATTGCCATGATTAGGCGACACCCAAGGCTATGTATGCCTCAAGCTCTCTCTTAAGCTGCGTAAAGTCTCTGTCTCAAGTCTTAAAATAGACGCTGAAACCGCTTTCCTCTTTTCTCTTCCCACTTCCAGCTTCCCACTTTCCACTTCCCGCTTTCAATTTCCCATTCCCACTTTCAAAACTCTGACAAAAAATACGTAGCTCAAGTTGAATTTCTCATTTTAAGCTGCAAAGTCAACAAGTAAGCTCGTCACTGTTTCCTCTTCCCTTTTGCCGCAACAAAATTAGCTAACTTAAAATTGAAAGATTGCACTAGACTTAACAGTTGAAAGCGGAACAGCAAACAACTTTATCAGTTGAAACATAAATAGAAATACAAACACAAAAAAACTGAGCTAAACTAAACTAAATAAAGTGAAACTAATTTGTTACGACATTGTGATGAAATCTATTTTCTGCGGAAATAAAATTACTTTATCAGCACTACTGCAAAAGCAAAAGCATAGTAGATTCTTACGAATTCTATAAATTCTGTAATTCTATTTGTTTTTTATAAATTAACATAGTCATCCAATAATATAATCACTTGAGCAGGATTTCGTTATCTACGAATATTAAGTCTCGTTAATTAAAATGGAATGATAATAGGTATAAACGTTAAAATTTGTTTAGTTGATTGATTTATATTTATCTGTAATTTGTTAAGTTCATTGATTGATAATTCAACTTAAATTAATCTGCAAGATTAATAGAAGTTTTATTAAAAGGGGAAAACAATTTAAATTACTTATATTTATGCTTAATTTTCCTTTTGCAATTAAAATTTAGCATTCGTGAAAACCGTCCTGAAATTAATTTATTAAAATAACAAGTAAGAAAGGCTACAGTCGAGCGCGCCGACTGTAAAAGACCCCGTACTCTCCTTGTATTCGAAATTAATATTTGAATACGACTGTAATTTCAAATTTAAGTTTTAAAATTAAATTTAAAAAAAATTTATATCAAGTCACTGATGGGAATCGAACCCGCGCTATCAGACTCAGGTTCCAGAACATGCAGCAACCTTACTAGTTGCGCCACTCCATACACTCAACATCAACCACAATCCAACCCTGTTGCACTAGTTAATATTTTATATTTACATTTTTTTTTAAATTTAAAAAAGTATATTAGAAAATTTCACTGTCGGGAATTGAACCTGCGAACTTATACTCAACTTGCAAAACACGCCGCAGCACTACTAATTGCACCACCACCTCCTTGTGAGACGGCTCCGATTATTTTCATTAAGATATAATAGCGCTAAATTGAAAATTAAAAAAAAGAAGAAAAAAAACTTTAATATCTGAGTCTGTGCCGGGGTTCGAACCGCAGGTCTTGTGTTTACATACAAGTGCGTGGCCCACCCGGACCACGCTCTCTTTGCAAACTACTGCGGCTAATGTATATATAAACATACAGTTATCTCTTTTCTTTCAACCACGTGCATTGACAATGCGCTTCAAGTGACACTTTGTTACCTAATTGCTCAGTTGTTTATAGTTGGATTTTTATGCAGCTTTCAGGGTAGTTTGATATGATTTGTCTTTAAACGAAACTTAAATTACAACACTGTACGATGAGGACAAATGCCTTAAAAACGGCATCGAAAATAAAAATTTAATTTTTTTTCTTGTGGAAAAAGGGGGCGTGGCAGCAAAAAAATTGTAATGGCACTGCATTTATGCTGTCCCTAGGAACCTGCGTACCCAAATTGGTGGTCGTAAGTGCCATAGTTACTGAGATATTCGCGGAAAACATCAATTTTTTTCGAGGTGTCTTTGGTTTTTTGCTTATTGCGGGGGCGGTAGGGGGCGTGGCACTGATTTGAAATAAACTTGATCTGCTTGCAAAAGTTACTGAATTTTTAATACAAATTTGGTGGTTCTAGCTCTTGTAGTTTAAAAGATCCAGGTGTTCATACAGACGGACGGACGGACGGACAGACGGACAGACGGACATTTCTATACCGACTCGGCTGTTGATGCTGATCAAGAATATATATACTTTATGGGGTCGGAAAAGCTTCCTTCTGCCTGTTACGCACATTTGGCTCCTGACAAACCTAATAGACCCCTATACTCTTTTTAAGAGTACGGGGTCTAAAAATCAAACACGCGCAGCCCCGGGTCACACCCACAAGTCACTTTAAAAATTTGTTTAACTTGTCTTCAATAAATTTGAGTTCTACTGTCGTAGTTTCACCCTTTTTAACAGTCACTGTTTCGATTCGCATAACTGTAGAAACGCCCACGTGGTCAATACGGAGTTGCTTGACATGAAATGGAATTGGTACTAGTCGGGAATGGGTATGGGAACTAGAAATGGAACTGGTTCGGGCCACGCTAAAAGTCGTTTCCGCATTAGCTATCATTTCGGCCAGCAACAAAACCGGAGCAGTCTTGGCTTTAAATCGGGTGAATCAGACTGACTACAAATACTTGGAAATATACTTAAATATATATAGATTTATATGTGTATGTGTGTGTGTGTGTGTGTGTGTGTGTGTGTGTGTGTGTGTGTGTGTGTGTGTGTGTGTGTGTGTGTGTGTGTGTGTGTGTGTGTGTGTGTGTGTGTGTGTGTGTGAAGAAAAAAGTTTTATTCATTCCGAGCGAAAGAGGGGGAAACTGTCAACTGTCTGTTGGGAGTGTTAGCCAAGATAATTGAATTAAATCAAGTTTAGCGCAACTCAGAAACCAATTACCAATGTGTCGCCTGCGGTTGGCTTTGACCCTAATTGGCCAACGTTAGGAGACTATTGATCCGATTTCGAGGCATCCTACCTGTTTGCACCAAAATAATGCTAATGAGTGGTACCAAAGCTGGCTAACAAAATATTTTATGGCCTGGCGTAGGGAAATGGACAAATTCAATTCATTTGCCGAAAACATAAGTTGCAAATTGGCCTCAAAGTTCTAATTGTATTTGCATGTGGCTGGAATTGAAAACAAAAATCTTATTCTTCTTTTAAGCCAAAGAAACACTTGGCCAAAAACCCACGACAAAGGAGCACTTGGACGGTCCCAAGTGCGGCTATGGTATGAAGCACATAATTTACAATTACAAGCAAGTGTAAATGGCTTTTGCCTGCCTTGTCTACCAACTAGCAAGCACCAACTACCGGTAACACCCACCGTCTAGGCTCTGACCCTTGAACCCAGACCCCTGACCCCGCAAAAACGACTGGGACATTTCATCTCCGTGCATTCCCGGAACCTTGTTAATCAAATCAGCTTGCTAAGAAAATAGCTCTAAGTGCGTGCTGGGCTCTACGTTTCCCTCTAATGGAATTTTCTCCCTTGGTGGTCTCCACTCGAATATATAGAGTACATGTATATATAAAAGAAATATACGTGTATATACGTATATTGATATGGATGCTGAGCATGTTATAATTATAAGAATGCTGAGCATGCTCTTGTGCCCCCCACCAGAAACCACTTCAAATGAAGCTGAATCTTAGGGGTCTTGATTGCTCTTTCTATTTGCCTTTGGCATAATTTACCCAGAGTTTGCAAGCTCTAATCAACATATTTCCTATTATTTTGTATACCATACATGGTCAGTTTACATACATATATATTGTTCACATATGTATATGCTAACTTCATAGTAGAGGTCTAAATAACGATAAAAATTAACCTATAGTATAGGTACTATGTCATGTATTACTAGTAATATATGATTATCTCACAATTATTACAGAATTTTGTACAAATCTAACAACAAAGAAATTTCATGATACATAAAATATTTTAAAAGTCAGTTGAATTTCATTATTTGAGATTTGATTATTGAAGTATAAATTTGTGGTATATTTATTAAAAAACAAGTAAGAAAGGCTAAAGTCCAGCGAGCCGACTGTAAAAGACCCGTACTCTCCTTGTATTCGAAATTAATATTTAAATATGACTGTAATTTAAAATTTAAGTTTTAAAATTAAATTTAAAACACAAATTTTAAATCAAGTCACTACTGGGATTCGGACGAGCGCTCTCAGACACAGGTTCCAGAACATGCTGCAACCCTACTAATTGCACCACGCCATACATTTGACACTAACACGATTATTTTAATTTTCGAACCGCAGACCATTGGTTTAGGAACAAATACAAAAAGTGATGACTGGCATCTCTACCACTTAGGCCGCACTCCGTTTGATATTTGTCGTGACTAATATAAATAAAACAAGTAAAAAAGGCTACAGTCGAGCGCGCCGACTGTAAAAGACCCCGTATTCTCCTTGTATTCGAAATTAATATTTGAATACGGTTGTAATTTAAAATTTAAGTTTTAAAATTAAATTAAAAAAAAAATTTGATTCGGTCACTGATGAAATTCGAACCCGCGCTTACTGACGCAAGTTCCATATCATGCTGCAACCCTACTAGTTACACCACACCATGCAGAAATTTGATTATTTTCATTTATATATAATAATGTAGTTATTTAAAAATTAAAAAAATAATTAAATTTCTGGGTCTGTGCCGGGTTCAAGCCGCAGACCATTGGCTGTTGCACCAGTTAAAATTCTTTATTTACATTTTTGTTTGAAATTTAAAAAAATTTAAAAATTTAATTCCCACTGTCGGGAATTGAACCTGCGAACTTATACGCAATTTGCAGAACACGCCGCAACACTACTAATTGCACAAATCCCTCCTTGTGAGACGGCTCCGATTATTTTCATTAAGATATAATAGTGCTAAATTAAAAATTAAAAAAAAAAAAAAAATTTAATTTCTGAGTCTGTGCCGGGGTTCGAACTGCAGGTCTTGTGTTTACAAGCAAATGCGTGGCCCACCCAGACCACGCTCTCTTTGCAAACTACTGCGGCTAATGTATGTATAAACACTTTGTTACCTAATTGCTCAGTTGTTTATAGTTGGATTTTTATGCAACTTTCAGGGTAGTTTGATATAATTTGTCTTTAAACGAATCTTAAATTACAACACTGTACGATGAGGACAAATGCCTTAAAAACGGCATCGAAATTGAAAATTTTATTTTTTTTCTTGTGGAAAAAGGGGGCGTGGCAGCAAAAAAATTTTAATGGCATTGCATTTACGCTGTCCCTAGGAACCTGCGTACCCAAATTGGTGGTCGTAAGTGCCATAGTTACGGAGATATTCGCGGAAAACATCAATTTTTTTCGAGGTGTCTTTGGTTTTTTGCTTATTGCGGGGGCGGTAGGGGGCGTGGCACTGATTTGAAATAAACTTGATCTGCTCGCGAAAGTTACTGAATTTTTATTACAAATTTGGTGGTTCTAGCTCTTGTAGTTTAAAAGATCCAGGTGTTCATACAGACGGACGGATCAAGAATATATATACTTTATGGGGTCGGAAAAGCTTCCTTCTGCCTGTTACGCACATTTGGCTTCTGACAAACCTAATAGACCCCTATACTCTTTTTAAGAGTACGGGGTCTAAAAAGAGTTATCCCTTTTCTTTCAACCACGTGCACATAAATTACATTTATACAGTTTTACAATTTATACGCCAAATGACTAACCGCAACCCTACCCTATTGCACCAGTTTAAATTCTTTATTTACATTTTTGTTTGAAATTAAAAAAATTGAACCTGTGAACTTACACAACCCTATCAGTAGCACCACATCATACATTTGACAGAAATCCGATTATTTTCATTTACATTTAATAATGTTGTTATATAACAAATACAAAAATAACAAGAAAAAAAAGTACAGTCGAACACGCCCGACCGTATTATTCCTAATTATAATGCTTAAATCGGTACATGGATATTACAATAGATAGTTCTTGTATTAGAACACGTTAAAACAAAAAAAAAAAGCTAAGCATAATCGAACATATATGTGTTTGTCTGTATGTACATACAAATTCGTTTAACGTTAAATGTATGCACATACATATTTGTGTATGAATACTATTGGTCGGCACGACTAGCGTTGTCTCTCTCGCACTCATTGCTCTCGAATAAAATCTTTGTTGCTTAATTTCTTTCTTGTTTATGGTCGGATTATTACAAAACTTTCAGGTGAATTTGACATGATACGTCTTCAAAAGAATCATAAATAACAACACTGTACGATAAGGATAAATGCTTTAAAAACAGCATTCAAGTTTGAAATTTTCTATTATTTCTTGCGGAAAAAGGGGGCGTGGCAGACCAAAACTTCTGATGTCATTGCATTTTTGCGATCTCTAGGAACACGTGTACCAAAATTGGTATTCCTAGGTGCCATAGTTACTGAGATATTCGCCGAAAACACTTATTTTTTCCGAGGTGTGACGGGTTTTTTACTTATTGTGTGCGAATGAGGCGTGGCATCGAAAAAAAAAAGGTTCTTGTATTGACTGACTAAATATCGAGTCGATTAAGACCAAACTCGAACATGTAGCTCTTACCATCTCTGAAATCTGTGTGTTCATACGGACAGACAGACAGACGGACATGGCTATTTCGACTCGGCTTGTGATGCTGATCAAGAATATATATACTTTATGGGGTCTGCCACGCCTCCTTCTGCCTGTTACATACATTTGCACAAACCCAATATACTCTTGCAGAGAGTATAAAAAATTAAATTTCTGAATCTGTACCGGGGTTCCAACCGCAGGTCTTGTGTTTACATACAAGTGCATACAGGCATCTCTAATACTTGGGCCACGCTTTCTTCATAAACATCTGCGGCTAATGTATGTATAAACATACAGTTATCTATTTTATTTCAACCACGTGCATTGACAATGCGCTTCCACGAAGACTTTGTTACCTAGCAAAAATTTGAAATAAACTTGGTCTGCGTACACTATTGGCGAACTATACACATAATGTTTTAATTAAGTCGTACTGTATAGCTCTGATAGTTTGCAAGTTGTAGTGTAATGAAAATAGTTTTTTACAATTTGCGGTGGCGTGGCAAAAATTTGAAATAAACTTAAGCTGACATATAGACGGGTTTTCATTCCAAATTTGGTGGCTCTAGCTTTTGTAGTTTAAAAGATCCAGGTGTTCATAAGAACGGACGGACAGACAGACAGACGGACACACGGACATTACTATATCGTCTCGGCTGTTGATGCTCATCAAGAATATATATACTTTATGGGGTCGGTCACGCCTCTTCTACTTGAAAAAAATCTATGTTTTCGGCGAATATCTCAGCAACCATGGCACTTAGGAATACCAATTTTACCTTTTTCCGCAAGAAATAAAAGAAAATTTCAAACTTGCATGCCGTTTTTAAAGCATTTGTTCTTATTGTACAGTATTGTTATTGTTGTTTGATTCGTTTGAAGACGTATCCTGTCAAACTCTCCTGAAAGTTTCATAAGAATCCGACCATAAACAAGAAAGAAATTAAGCAACAAAAATTTTATTCGAGAGCAATGAGTGCGAGAGAGACAGCGCTAGTCGTGCCGACCAACAGTATTCATACACACATATGTATGTGCATACATTTAACGTCAAACGAATTTGTATGTACATACATACAAACACTTGTATGCTCGATTATACTTAGCTTTTTTTTTTTGTTTTCACGTGTTCTAATACAAGAACTATCTATTGTAATATCTGGATACCGATTTAAGCATTATAATTGGGAATAAAAGCAGAGATTATTATACGGTCGGACGTGTTCGGGTCTAAAAATTAAGAAAGGCTTCAGTCGATCGACAGACACCATTTATTCTAGCAAATTTTTCACCTGCTTTGAAGCTTAACTTATTTCTCTGAATAACAGACCACAAAACCTTGAAGTTTATACACTAATTTAATGTATAAGTGTGTCATTAAACTTTGCACAGCATACACACATACACTGACATACAAAACTTGAAGGAATCTGTGTAAAGCGAAGTTCGAGCGTTCAATGAACCCATGACAGGTCCACTCAATTTCTGTGTCATGGCGAGGGGTGATAGCAAAATAATCGCAACAGTTACATCAACAGACGGAGGCAATAATGACAACGAGCACAACTTCAAGAACAGTCAATCAAAATACTGCCTTCTCCTTTCCTCTGCACTCCTGCCACTCGCCTTTCGCATCTTCCTTTCACCGAGTAAGTGCTTCTACTCCGATGAACTCTTAGCACTTGGACAATGGCTCGAAATCGACATCGACATCACGTTACTCTCAGTACAAATTTCAATATCTTATAAGCATGTGCTTCATTTTGCTCTCCTTGCTTGCTTTCGGCTATATCTTTTATCTCTTTTAATCTTTTTATACACTGCCGGCATTCAGAGAGCAATAAAGACGGGCATGACAACATAATGCAAGGCTATGTAACAGTTACATTTCAGTGGAGACTGTACACTGGGAGCTCGTTTAACAATTCAAATTACTTTATAAACAAAATTAATTAGAGTATTACATCCTGTTTTATATATATTTTAAATACCTTAAGGCAGAAAATATATATTTTGATAGTAAACAAAGCAGTGAAGGGTATTTGTCATTTGAGTTGACTCAGTTATAACTCTCCAACATGTTGGTCATAATTTTTAATTAACTCATGGACAACCCGCACATTGCCGAACTTTGGTATATTACTACGTCTTGAGAGAGGCGTGGCAAATGGGAGGGTGTGGATGGCACTCAGAAAAATTTATACTCTTAGGTCTTCCAATATTCCAATTTAATGAGCATAATTATGAGCATTGCCCTATGAACTTTGACATTACGCGATTGCTCTTAATTCTATAAACAATATTACAGTCAATCCTCTCAGGTCACGAAATACCCTGCAAATATAGAAGCGAATGACAATGTTTGTGGGTAACTTGAGAGTTAATGGCACCTGATCTAGCTTAAACTATGTCACAGTTACATTTCTTTCCTGACGTTCGGGTAAGGGGAAAGAGAGAATGGTTGGTAGGGGGGTACAGTAACAAAGCGACTGCAAGTAAATAAGATACTTGTATTATCCGAGAAGTAGGTTCCATCTCAATTTCCAATTGCGACTACAATGAAAGGAGGCAGTGGTCGGCGCGGGGTGCATAGGGAAAAGCCTGCTCTGACTACTCAGCTAGCCAAATACTTTCAGCTCAGTTCATTGCTTCAATAAAAAAGGCATTTAAGTTATAAAAGATTCTGTAAATATACTGCCCAAAAATTGTGGTTTCTTACTTCAGACTAAATTATCCATAAAAAAATGTAAATATGAAAAATTATTCATTTTTGGTTTGCTTTAATTTTGGTTTTAAGTTTAAAAAATTTTTTTTTGTTTGCTCATTTAGCAAAAATTGGCCAATAAAAATTATATTTTTGTTGAGTTTTAATATTCTAAAGAGTTTAATAAATAACTTAAGTCTTATTATTAGAAGTGTATTAAAAATTTGTTCTTAAAATTTAATTCGCTTTAATATTTTTTTATGATCTCATTTGTCGCAGTGTATTTTATAGTCGAACAACTTTACTTTTAAGAACAAAATCTTGATTTGCAATTGTGTATCCAAGACGTCTATTGCGGTGTGCTCTCCGGAGTTGAAAACACAAAAATAATTTTGTATCATTTTGCCCGCAGTGTATAATGCATTTGCAAGCTGATGTCATCACTGTCGTTTTCACAAGCTGTTTCCTTTGGGGCCAAATAAGATACACTTCAGTCACCTTGGTGGTTGAGTGTGTGTATCTCCTATTTTAATGAATCTCCCACACTTTACTATTCGCAACATAAACTTTAGTTGAGTTTTACGAGCCGCTTTGACGGTTTAGATTTATTGACCTCCTTGGTTTACCCAATCTCTATTGTGCGAAATGCTAATGGGTCGTCTTTGTCGTCGTTTGGCTGTCTCTCTGTCTGTCTGACTGACTGTCCATGAACCCATCAAGCGCACCACTGCACCACAATACACCTACCCACACGTTCACTCCACCCATTCACCTACACTTAATTCTCCTCATCTTTTAGCCTGCTTCTTATTGTGTCACAGTGCATTTACATATATTACCTACAATTTGACCTCGAGCCACGTCTTTTTATAATGCCAGCTTGGGTTTTTATGATCCGAAAATTGTTGCCTTGTATTGGAGCAAATGCCACACGTTGCAACACTTAAAACTTATTGCAGAAGCTGCCCTTATCATTACACTAGGTAACCCAAATTAGATAACCATTCTCGAGATTTATCCACAAATTCGTTTGGCGCCTTTTGATGCTAAATTATTTATTATACTCTCTGCAAGAGTATATTGGGTTTGTACAAATGTATGTAACAGGCAGAAGGAGGCGTGGCAGACCCCATAAAGTATATATATTCTTGATCAGCATCACAAGCCGAGTCGATATAGCCATGTCCGTCTGTCCGTCTGTCTGTCTGTCTGTCCGACAAACAGATTTCAGAGATGGTAAGAGCTACAAGTTCGAGTTTAGTCTCAATCGACTCGATATTTAGTCAGTCAATACAAGAATCTTTTTTTTTTCGATGCCACGCCCCATTCGCCCACAATGAGAAAAAACTAGACATACCTCGGAAAAAATCTATGTTTTCGGCTAATATCTCGGTAACTATGGCACTTAGGAATACCAATTTTGGTACACGTGTTCCTAGAGACCGCATAAATGAAATGACATCAAAGTTTTGGGCTACCACGCCCCCTTTTTCCGCAAGGAATAAAAGAAAATTTCAAACTTGCCTGCCGTTTTTAAAGCATTTATTCTTATTGTACAGTGTTGTTATTTATGATTCGTTTGAAGACGTATCATGTCAAACTCTCCTGAAAGTTTCATAAGAATCCGACCATAAACAAGAAAGAAATGAAGCAACAAAGGTTTTATTCGAGAGCAATGAGTGCGAGAGAGACAGCGCTAGTCATGCCGATCAATAGTATTCATACACACATATGTATGTGCATACATTTAACGTCAAACGAATTTGTATGTACATACAGACAAACACATGTATGCTCGATTATGCTTAGCTGTTTTTTTTTGTTTTAACGTGTTATAATACAAGAACTATCTATTGTAATATCTGGATACCGATTTTAACATTATAATTGGGAATAAAAGTAGAGAGTATTATACGGTCGGGCTCGTTGGACTGAACTTTTCTTACTTGTTATAATTAGTTTAGTGTCGGACTTTTTTTTAAAAATAGAAATTCTTATCCACTCGTTTATTTAATGGAAATTTCGAATTTACGACTACAATAAATTTATTTTAAAACACAGTGGGTTAAGTAATTTTTCGTCACATTTAACAATAGTATTTCACCCAAAAAAATGCTAATTGTTATTAAATTAAGATCTATATTATTTAAAATAGGTTTTAAGTACTTGTGCCTTATTAAATATATAACATTAGTTATTATAAACCAATAACTTATACATATTTACTGATTTATTTAAACTTTTAATTTAAAAATTGATTAAGCCGTTACTTAATAAATATCAAATTCGATAAGAAACTTACAAAATTTCCGTTATAATCTTAATACTTTTATAATGTATAATATAAGCAAATATGTTTTGATTTTTAAAATGTCTGCGAATTGTTCGCCTCCGCATTGACATTATGTGACCCTGTACTTTATTCTGCGACTGCACAAACAAACAAGCAAACAAATTTGTTGAGGTTCAATTGTTATTTAATATAGCTTAATGGTCCATCAAGAAGATGAAAAGCAGGGCGTTGCTTGAAATAACCTCTTTATCTTTTTCAATTCTCACTCTGTTTCTCTATCTATCTTTCTCCCAGTGGGTGTGTGTCTCTTTCTTTAATTAATTATTTTTGTGTGCTGTCTGACTCATCTGGTTATGTGCATGTGCTTTGATACAGAACGTGCTCATTTGCATATGTGCTGCTTAAAAAGCGAAAACAAGTCTATTAAACTTAAATTTATGATCATTTGTAAAGCGTGAAAATGTCAGCGACTTCTTTAGTTCTTTGCTTGATCTGCACATATATAAATACCTATTTATATTGGCCTTATATAAATATATTTATAATCAATACTTGAATGCAGACAAAGCTTATTTAAAGTTACCTCGTGGCACACAAGTTTGAAAATCCATTTGGCCAATTAGCCAAATGCATACTTTAAAATTTCTATCAAACGTATTTATCCAATGGAATAGGACTTTGAACATAAATAATTACATTCAGTTGGAAAGTCGAGGATGAGAAGAGGAAAGCCAAGTATGTTGCAACTTTTAAGCACAGTTTGTAAACTCTCTGGCCTTGAACTCTGCTAAATACCCGTACTTTATCACGTACTTTATTCAACCTGAAAATTTCATTTCGTTTGGATAATAAACACCTAAGTTAGACATAAAACTTTTTTGAGTAAAATGGTAAGACTGGCGCCATCTGGCGGCGGCTGCTTATGCTAAGATATAAGTTGTTGGTAAGTGGATGTGGTTTAAAGGATTATAGTTGTTAATATTTTTAAAGGGTATAGTCCACTAGAAAATTAAAAATGTGGGGGACATCGTAAATGACTTCATAATACTAGGTTATGTAGCTGTCTTAGATACTGTTGGTACTACACTTGCGATGTTCTTTAATTATAGGGTACTGTACTGCAAAAATGAAGTAATGAAAGTACGTGGTATCACGTAATCCATTGACAAGCTGTCCCTTGCCTTAAGATGTAATTTTAAAAAAAGTCCCTCCGGTCGTATGAGTAATGTGTGTGCGTATGTGTATTTCTTATTTCTACAAGCTTTAAGACACGAATATAGACGCAACAACTCTCACACGCATATTAGAAGTAGTTGTATGTGAGTGTGTGTGTTGACCTTGCAAATAGCCTTAGGACATCTTCAGGTGGACGTCGTCTTGTTTCTTCTTTAGCTTCTGCTCTACTCTTAAGTGTCGGACGTATCTTTTAATTGCTTTTTAATGGGAAATTTTTCCCATCCTTGGAAGAGGGGCGTGCTACGTCTGCTGGTCAGCACAAAATATGTGTCTACCAACTTCGAAATTGAACAATGTCAGTTGACAGCATTAAAACAGTGCAAACATAAATTTTCGGGCTTCATCGGGTATGTGTGTGTGAGAGTATGTGAATTATTTGAACATTTTTTATATATCTTTGAATAAGTGTATCTATTATAAATACATACATGTATGTATATATAAATATATATTTAAAGTATCGTATTTTTCTTAGCTATGATGAGAAAAAAAAGGGCAGCCGCAGTTTTCATTTGATTTGTGTTGCGCTTCTCGTTGTTGCTATTGTTCCAAGAACTTTCTGTTCGCCCCTCTCTATCGCGCACCCTTTCAACCCATTCTGGTCGCCTTGCTTTTCTCCTGCTGCTGGTACTCTTGGCTAGAGCCACTTATGACCCCAGCGCTCGACGAGGTCAACAACCCACAAAAATAAAAAAATGTGTACACATAATATATATATATATATATACATCTAACTATATATATATAAATATATATATATATATATATATATATATATATATATATATATATATATATATATATATATATATATATATATATATAGAGAGAGAGTGAGAGAAAGGCAATGCAAAAAATTGGCATCAAACAACAAAACTTACTTTAGATACATGTGCGAACGAAGGGATCCGATGGGCAAGACAAAAAAAGAGGCACTGCCCAGAGGGCTGAGGGAGTAGGAGACAACACACATGCAATGCGCATTAAAATTGTAACTGTTACAGTTTCCTACTCTCTATATCTTTCTCTCTATGGCAATCACTGTCTGACTTTTTTCTCTTTCTCGCAGTCACTCGCTTTTGGAGCTGCTACTTCGGGCTTGAAAGTTAAGTGCCATTCATGTGATTCTCATTTTTGATGCCGTTGGTGATGCTCCGTTTTGAACCTAAACTTGTTATACCCTGTAAAAAGTGCTTGAAAGTCCATCACTGGTTGCAATAGGCTCAGGAAATCAAAAGTTCAATCTAAAAGCAAAGCATATTTCAACTTTAATTTGTATATTAATTTTATGGAGTAGCATCGGTTTTATTGGTCTTAACTAAAATTATGATGTTAACAATGTGGCGTTTAACTACGAAATCTAAACGGCTAATTCAGGAACTGGTGTAAAAAAAAAAAAAAAAATTGCAAAAATCATAAATTTAATTTATGTTAAAGTCTTAAACTGAAAATGACTTTAATTAAAATATTTAACACCAGATAAATGTACGAATATCTGAAATTTGAATTTGATTGCAGGATGATTTTACTTTACTTATTAACAGTGAAGAGACTATTACAGGGTAGTTAAGGTCGTGTATACATTAAACTGACACTTAACTTGCTTGTTTACTTCGCCTTCTCGCTGCTGACTTTTGTCTTTTGTTTGCCTTTATTTCGACTTCTCTCAATTTATATTATTTATATACTCTCTGCTAGAGTATATTCGGTTTGTGCAAATGTATGTAACAGGCAGAAGGAGGCGTGGCAGACCCCATAAAGTATATACATACATTTCTAATCAGCCTCATAAGCCGAGTCGATATAGCCATGTCCGTCCGTCTGTCCAAAACAAGCAGCAAAGTGTATATTCGAGCGTCAAACGAATTTGTATGTGCATACAGACAAACATAAGTATGTTCGATTATGCTTAGATTTTTTTGTTTTAACGTGTTCTAATACAAGAGCTATCTATTGTAATATCCGGATACCGATTTTAACATTATAATTGGGAATAAAAGCAGAGAGTATTATACATTCGGGTGTGTTCGACTAAACTTTTCATTCTTGCTTGTTTTTTTTTTTTCACTTTAGGCAGATTCATTTATTAACAAATATACATAAGGAAATATTGTCTGTATATATTTTTATATGTATTCAAATTATTATAAATGCCATCATAATTGGGTATTTTAATTGGGTGTTATTGTTCCCGTTATATTCCTCAAATTCATTTCTCAACACTCGATTGTCTTCGCTTTGATCATAAATCAAGAAACTTCAACTATTCAATATTTGATTTGGCTATGATAGTTACTCACAACACCTATAACAATTTCTCTGGCTAAAGGCAATAAATAATTTGAATAAAATCTTTGATTTGTTTTTGGCGACAAGACAGCTGCAGTTGACACTAAAATTCAGACATTATCAAATACTTTTTGTTGTATTAAAGAGTAAATAATATCCTTTATAATAATTGTTATACTCGTAAGTTATAAATCTCTTTCGAAACTCATTTCATCAATCAAAGCTGTGACATTCCCGTGAAGTTTAATATGCACATAAATAAATTTTTCCAATTATTTTATTTAGATACAAATTTATTTGTGAATATACTTATACACAATATGTATTATATATATATGCATATGTATATTTACATACCACTTGCGAGGGTTTGTAGGGGATATAACTCTGACGAATGAGTTGACAGCACGTGCACAACTTAAAACTAAAATTGCAATTTGTGATCGTAATTCTGTTTGCTATTTCTTGATTTTAAAAAATCAGTTCTAGTATTAATTTGCGTAAGTAATTTAGCCAAGTGGAGGGGTCGTTTTTTTTAAAGGAGTGACTTTGAAATACCCTGTATGCAATTAAGTAACTAAAGTGGCAGCTGCTATTCGGAAAACTTTTAAAATGTAGTAAGAGTGTGTAATAGTCCTAAGTAGTGTAACACGTCCTGACTAGCAGGCGCAATATCACTAGATGACTAATTTTATAATGATATGCCACTTGATTGGTGTTGATTAGATTTCAACAAGCAATCTGACATAACAAAGACTTGCACTATTTTGGAATACCCTTGCTCTGTATCCTGTACGCTGGGTGTTTAAGGAAAGCGGAACAACATTGTTGTGTGTAATCAAAAGGCAACCTTCGGCAGACTATTCAAACTGTCGAAACATCGTTATATCGTGTTTTTATTCACATGCATTAACAACGAGTACTCATTTGTCAT
Organism: Drosophila parthenogenetica; assembly: GCA_035047505.1. Taxonomy (NCBI): domain Eukaryota; kingdom Metazoa; phylum Arthropoda; class Insecta; order Diptera; family Drosophilidae; genus Drosophila; species Drosophila parthenogenetica. The sequence continues at coordinate 3,068,799 of JAWNPM010000122.1, read as the reverse complement.
GTGAGTGTGGCTCATAAAAAGCTATGAGTGCCTTGTGGGTCGACTCCCGTTCTGGCCCCTGCCAGTTCCCGCTACCCACTACCCCTATCGACTCTAAGATAAAGACACAAACCTCTGCCGCGAGCAAAGCATTTCGGGTACAGTTTATATGGGATGACCACGCCCACTAGTCCACGTGTATGTGGCCTATGGTGTTGTTTTTGGGGCATCGTAAAACCAAAAAATAAAAAAATACAAAAACCACATAATGTTCCGCGGCCGACATACACATAATGATAATAACAATAATAATAGTGTTAATAATAACACATAAATCCATATGTTGAAGACTTCTCAAAATTGTATTGCAAAAAGTTTGTGTCGCATGCTGTTTTCATGGCTGAATTCTGGAATATAAAGTCGAGAATTTTGTGCTTTCAATCGAATTTTCATGTTTCATTGGCACACATGCGAAACATAAACGAAAATTCTCGAAAAACTAAATTAAACAAATGATTTAGCGAAATGAAAATAGCATTACGTCACGCTCTTCCTAAGAAATTGGTGAGTGGAGTGTCTACAGCTTCAAGACACCCTCTAGACAAGTCTTACATTAATGAAATCGAATTACTGAGTGTTTAACCAGTCAACTACACCTTAGTAAAACGTGCCCTTTTGAATTTTTATTGCTCTTTATCTTTGAAATGAGCGTGAAATGAAATCAAATTAAGACGAAAACTATTGAAACGGATGTATAATTATGGATTATGTATATTTGAATGATTAAAATAGAGTTTATATCATCGATTCATAATTAATTTCTTTAATTTTTTCTTATTTGCAGGTAAGCAACAGATGAAGATGTTAAGCATTACGCATACGTCTCGTGGCCAAAATCGTAAGTGAATATTTCGATGCTGTTTTCCAGCTGCAAACTGTACAAAACTTTTGACTAAAATTCGGCTTAGGAAGTTTGCGAAAAAGAGGTGGGCGTGGAAATGGGCGTGGACAAGGTCAAGACAGACAAGCTCTGCAGTGTTTTCTTTTCTTTTTGCAGTTATGCAAGCATTAGAATGCGAAATTTGCTCAACTTGTTGGCAAAGAGACGGTCGTATTTTTCCGCATAACTTTTTATGGCCACGTGCAAATGTTTTTTCTAACAAGTAAGAAAGGCTACAGTCGAGCACGCCGACTGTTTGAGACCCCCTACTCTCCTTGTATTCCAATTCAAAATTAATAGTTAAATCTGACTGTATTTAATTTAAAACTTAAATATTAAAAAAAAAAATTCGTTTGTCATTATATGTATGCACATACATATGTATATATGTGTGTACGTATGTATACTAAGGCTTGGCACGACTGCCAAACATGCGCAGCGTATGTTTCTGTCTATCTCGTACTCATGCATTGGCATTCCGCTTAACCGTAAAACTTTGTTACCTGGTTTTTTGTTTATAATTTGATTTTTATGCAACTTTCAGGATAGTTTGATATAATTTGCATATTAGCAAATGCTTTAAAAACAGCATGTAAATTTGAAAAGTTTTTTAGTTCTTTTGGGAAAAGGGGGCGTGGCAGGCCAAAATTTTTAATGAGGTTTATTTGTGCTGTTTCTAGGAGCCTGCGTACCAGAATTGGTGTTCCTAAGTGTTATAGTTACGGAGATATTCGCAAAAAACATCAATTTTTTCCGAGGTGTGTCTAGTGTTTTGCTTATTGCGGGGGCGGTAGGGGGCGTGGCACTGATTTGAAATAAGCTTGATCTGCTCGCGAAAGTTACGGAATTTTTATTACAAATTTGGTGTCTCTAGCTCTTATAGTCTCTGAGATCCAGGTGTTCATACAGACGGACGGACAGACGGACATGGCTATATCGACTCGGCTATCAATGCTGATCAAGAATATATATACTTTATCGCACATTTCGCTTCTGACACACCTAATAGACCCCTATACTCTTTTTAAGAGTACGGGGTCTAAAAAGAGGTCAGGGTGATTGCACATCCTGCCTTGATCGCAGAGAGAAGTTTGAGTGTTGGAATGGGAAACTTTCGTCAATTCCTCCTTTTTTTTGGGATGATGTCATCACTTGACATCTTGTCGAAATTACACTTATTCGCAATCAAATTGCTAACTGCAAATGAAACTTAAAAGAAAACTCTTTTGCACTTGTTGCCCGATAATCAAGAGACTGAAATCTTGGCGACAACTTGTCTATGTAATGCTGCTGACCACTTTTGGCAAAGACCCGCCCTTTGGAGTTGCTGTGTAAGTGGCAAACGAAGTGACACTCAAATCACATGTCAAAAGTTTTTAGTTTTTTTTTATATTCTTTCTTTCTTGTTCTTTGTTTCTATGAGTGCTGAAATGTCTGACACACTCAAAGCATTTAAATTCAATTCGATTTAATTAAACAACTGAAAAGTTGCAGAGGGTGTTCGTCTAAGTGATGCCCTGTAGTGCTTTATAATTCATTTAATGATGAAAGCATATAAATTCAGATTAAATGTCACCTATAGTTTTCTTCAATTTGTTTTTTGTCTTTGTTTAAATATTTTTGGTGTCTTATATGATAAAAAAAAACAGCTTTTATAATTCATTAAGATCTAATAAAAACTAAAATTGCAATTCAAAAGGAATTTAAAGCTAAAGTTTGAGATATTCTAAAAAATTGTATTAAGATCGTCAGATGAATACAATAAACTAGAAACTCATGTTTACAGTGCGGAACGGGGAAAGGCTTGTCTGGCGCCATCTACAGTTCATATCACAAGCTACAAATTTGAGTTAACAGACTATAGGGTATATTTGTAGCGAAGCGTTGCGAGTCAAGAAATAAAGAAAGTGCTGCATATAGAGCAATTGCCAATTGGCAATTCTAACTGAAAGAGCATGCAAACGAAATCAGTCAGTTAGCTGAATGGCCAACAAGCTGCATAAAAGTCTAGGAAAGAGAGAGAGGGAGAGAAAGAAAGATGGAGCAAGAAAGACACGCAGTAGAAACGCAGAAACTGCAATTGCTAGAAAGACGAAGACAGAGCCAAAGGCAGAGATAGCAATAGCAAAAGAAGTTGGCCATTTGGCATTTACCGTTACCGTTTGACGGCAGTGGCATAGCAGTTGTTGCAAGGTATGTGGGTCAGATGAGCTGTTACTATAAGTTTTAGCTTCTGTTTTTGCCAATGACAAATGATTTCCACGAACTCGTTGCTCTCGCACTTATCTTCTAAATTATGCAAAATTCAAACATCGTAAAAATATGTAAATAAATTAGAAACTGCAATCAACTATTATCAAATGAACTCGTTTATTTTCATTTCATTTCGTTTCGTGCCCGCATGCCACAACACTGCCTCACTTCATTAGGTTAATTTGAAAGTTACAGCTATCCTCAATGTTCTAATTGGTGAAGACGACACACTCGACAATTTTCTCCACACTTCCACTTCCCACACACACAATCACACATTTGCACACACCGATCCTACTGTGCGAGTATTCATACACAGACAAAAACAACTGCCAGACTATAGAAGATAAATGTAATAAAAATACATCCTTAAAAAATTCACAAAATCAATAAACAGCAAAAACAATTTATTTTCAATAGGACTGTAGCAAATTATATATATTTCTAACATATTATATGTCATCCATATGTTAAGTTATTAATTGTGAGGGCGAAGAGATGTGTTTTGGAGTTAGAGCCATGATCTGCATATGAGAGTTGTCATCAAATTTACCGATTCTAGCCTAGATTTTCTAGGTCATAAAGTCAAATGGACATATGAAGATAGTGTATATAAATGGCGTCTGTATGTCCCTACCAACACTTGGATCTTCAATACTGCAAAAGCAAGATCCACAAAATTTGAATTGAGTCCCTCTATAGTATACGCAGATCATATCATAAAGTTCGTCAACAATTCAATCGGGATCGTTCAACTAAATCCAATAGCTCTCGTTTATATATAACTCATATCCTATGTTCTTTTTCAGAAAATCCAAGTTACGTAATTTTTTTCAGTGTAATTCATTTTGAGCTGAGCAACTCATCTGCAGTTTGCTGCAATTTGTTGCATGCGTTTCTTAAGTGTCGTTAAGTGAAACATTGACTGACAATGCCCCACGTTGACGCCCACACTCACACACACACGTCAACACATACACACATTTTCTCAAATACATGTGGTCTATTGTAGGTTGAGATTTGTCGCTTAATTCCAACATACTCACCGCATATACCCTATAAATAGTCCATCAATTAGTTGCTGCACTTGCGTGTCAACAATAATGTATACTATATAAATAATTAGATGACTTAAACCACAGTAAACGGGAATGCACTATTAAATTAAATTAGCTAGTCAACAGCTATTAGTTAATTTAGCTAACTTGTATTATAAACTATTTTTTTTGTGATCATAAATAATGCAAGGAACTCTTCCTCATTAAAGGGATCAAATAAAAATAATTTAATATATTGGACAATAATTAATTAATTTAAATTACCTTGAATGAAACGAATATTATTAATAGAGTTTTATTTGGAAATTTGTTAATTGGTTTGTTGTCTTCCTTCAGGATGAATCATAAATGGCTTTATATAATTAGAATACACGGGTAGATAATGAGTATGATGTGCATGTTGATTAGGCAATTTGTTATAATTTTACACAAAAAGTGTACTGCGCAATAATGCAACATTCAATTGGATCTCCGGGCAGTCTGGATTTTTCAGCAAAACAACAAAAACTGAATCAGTAACTGATAATAAGATTATAAGAGATTTAAATTGGGAGTGTACTTTGAAATCTGTTGAAGAAAAGAGAACAAGAAAATTTTTAATTTTATACACTGTAAAACTACTAAATAATAATTTTATTTTTACTAAATAATGATTAAATTATTACTAAATACTTAATACAGTAAGAAGCCTGAAACACTTCTAAAAACACAGGGACAGTGAAATTTTCAAGCCGGTAATAGAATCTATTTTTTTTTTTTTTGTGTCCACAATTAAAGAAAATCCTTACGACTTACAGCTCAATAAATGTTAATTTTCGAATAAAGTTAAAAAAAAAACATTGGCCACTCCATCATAACTCTGAGTATTTGAACGATCTTAGGAACATTTTTAATTCAAATGAGTTTTAAACTTTTTCTTTAATTGATGTAATATTAATTGATGTAATATTAATTCAAAAATTGTAGTCAAGAAAATGCCTTAAATCAATCCAAAAGCCGTCTTGACCGTAATCTCAGTCTAAGTTTGCCAGACTGCAAACTCAGTTGAACCCAAAATGATTGATTATGTTTATTTGATTAATGTTTTGAAATCTAGAGCATGGCACACAAATTAGCAAGGCGTAAGAAAGACAAAGAGTGAGTGAAAGAGAGAGTTAAAGAAAGCGAGACAGAGAGAGTGTGAGGAAGAGAGAGCGTGTGTGTGTTAAAAATGAATCGGAGAAACCTAAGAATGTGTTGTTTAATACAACTAAATGAATAAGTGACCCAAAATTCGCACGAACACCTTTGCGGGTCGGAATACTGTGGCTGCCAAAATATTAAGCATGCTCGACTTAAAGCATTGATCTGGCATTTTTGGTGCACCCGGTGTACTGTGAAGTGTGCCATATTTCGCGGGAGTGTGAAGTGTGGATTTTGTAGAGTGAAGTGTGAAATGTGGATTGTTGGGCTTAGCGCCCTTTAAGCCGTGACAGGTGCAAATTGTTGAATTTGGAATTTGCACGCTTGTCTAACACGCTTTTGTTGAACGTATCTCAGTTATAGATACAGATAAATATATACACATATATATACTGACAGTTATTTTTGTTGTTATTTTTGGCATTTTATTTGTCTATGTCTATGTCTGCACGGTGTCTGTTGTTGTGTTTTATTTGGCTCCTTTTTGGGTCGAGTCCGGGTCGAATTCAGTTGATTCGAGTTCAGTTTGAGTTGAGTTGAGTTTGGCTAAGCCATGTTTTGCTCTGTGTTTTTTTTCGTCCTTTTTCGTTTGTCCTTGAAGTATCCTTAACGATGTCGACAATACTACTGCTGCGGCCCTATAAATCTTTGCCCAAAAATGGCGCAGTGTCGCCACATCGCGCACACGTGTTTTTCGGGGGCCTAAACACTCACACACAGCCACATACACTTATCTGTCTGCCAGTCTTTGTGTGTATCGTAGTGTTTATGTTGGTGTTGGTGTGTGTCTCAGTTCGTAGTATCTGTTTGTATTTAAGCAGCAGCCAAACAATTTAGGAAACAAATATTTTACTCTTTGCTATCAGAAAGTTCTTTGTGTTTTATGTCGCTCAAACACTTTTAGGGTATATTCAGTCACGATTTAATTATTGAAAGCACATAACTTTACTTGATTGTAAACATAAACTAAAACAAATTTATTTATTTGGCAAGTACATTTTTTAAGATTTAGTTTAGTTTGCTTTTGTATATTATGTAACTGTTTAGTCAATTTAAAAAAATTTAAACTTAAACATTAATAAATTATATTGTTTAAGTTAAAATTTTTTAAATTGACTGAACTGTTACATAAAATACATAATATATACATACAAACGTTACAATTTTTTAGTTCAAACGATTAATAAAAATGTAGTATGTTCCGGCTTAACTATATAAATTATATTGATCTAAGTTTTATTGCTAAGAAATAAAGAAAGCCCAAATAAAAAACCATTAGTTTTACGTTTTTTTTTAGTTTTTTTATAAAACATTTTGCTGTTTTGCAAAAAAAGTACGAGGTTTTTTTTTATTTAAACACTATTTTAAAGCATAAAGAAAGTAGAATTTTTTAACTCCTACCTTAAATATATTAAATATTACGATTACGATTATTTAAAATACATACAAAGAAGTCGTTGACTAATTAAGTTTTTTAAGATTAATTCAGATCAGTTGTAATCATTAAACTATACATTTTTAATTTTTTATTAATTAGTTATTGTTTAAAGCTAAGTTAAAGATATTAGATTTTTATTTTAATGAGCAGTTAATAAAAAAAAAAACAAAGTCATTTCCGTTTTTTGGGTACAGGGTATTTCCCATTCAGATTGTCAACGCTCAATTGTGGTCTCAGTCTTTGTGATGGCAACTAATTACGGTACCGACCATCCCCTTTAACATACTCCCGTCCCATGCACTCCCCCGTGATGGCGATCTTTATACATGTGCTAAATAGTTTATGTGCATTGCGACGGCGGGCTAAAAAAATACTTGGAAGCGCAGAATCATTTAATAAAAAAGAAACATAGTATATAGTAGTACGCATAAATTAAGCTTACAGAAGTTGCAATTTAGAAGGTACACGACTAGGTTGGTATGCGATTAAATTTCATTAACAACGTAATTTTTATTTAATAAAATTTAAACTTAATTCACCTAACGGTAAAAGAAACCGCTCTTAGTTTATTTAATATGTTGCCTGGAACAAACTTCTTATAGGGAATCTGTCCGTCTAACAGGATGTTTACCTGTTCTTTATGGGGCGTGGCATAAGCAAATGATGACGTTGCAAAGCAGCAGACCAACTGCCTGACAGACTGACTAGTTGCAAGGTCATATATCTGTCGCAGTTGGACAATGCTTAATGTTGACAACAATAAACAACAAAGAAAAGTACAGTCAAACACGCCCGACCGTATAATACTCTCTGCTTTTATTCCCAATTATAATGCTTAAATCGGTATCTAGATATTACAATAGATAGTTCTTGTATTAGAACACTAAGCATAATCGAGCATTCATGTGTTTGTCTGTATGTACATACAAATTCGTTTCACATTAAATGTGTATGTAGGAATACTATTGGTCGGCACGACTAGCGCTGTCTCTCTCGCACTCATTGCTCTCGAATAAAATCTTTGTTGCTTCATTTCTTTCTTGTTTATAGTCGGATTCTTATGAAACTTTCAGGAGAGTTTGACATGATACGTCTTCAAACGAATCATTAATAACAACACTGTACGATAAGAATAAATGCTTTAAAAACGGCATGCAAGTTTGAAATTTTCTTTTAATTCTTGCAGAAAAAGGGAGCGTAACAGACTAAAATTTGTGATGTCATTGCATTTATGCGGTCTCTTGGAACACGTGTACCAAAATTGGTATTGCTAGGTGCCATAGTTTCTGAGATATTTGCCGAAAACATAGATTTTTTTCGAGGTGTGACGGGTTTTTTACTCATTGTGGGCGAATGGGGCGTGGCATCGAAAAAAAAAAAAAGATTCTTCTATTGACCAAACTCGAACTTGTAGCTCTTACAATCTCTGAAATCTGTGTGTTCATACGGACAGACAGACAGACAGACCGACGGACAGACGGACATGGCTATATTATATACTTTATGGGGTCTGCCACGCCTCCTTCTGCCTGTTACATACATTTGCACAAACTCAATATACTCTTGCAGAGAGTATAAAAATAATAATATTAATTCTAACAACAAAAGCAATAGTAATTTGCAATTAACCAAGCTTTATGATGTAATAAAATGATTTTTAACAAAAATTTGCTGAAATGCCAAATTAAAAATGATCAGTTTGAAATTGATGAATGCAATAAAGGTAGTTTGATCTGTGCTGTGGTGTGTGAAGTGGCACAGGTATGGTTGGTTTGTGTACACCCTTAAGCTGTTTAGCATTAATTAAGTTTAAGTTTAAAAGCAGACATGCCGGAGACTTTTGTATAAACAGCAGACTTTGAACTGCTGTCTGGTCAAGTGATAAGCTCTTCCAAAGGGTTACACCATACGCCCCTTACGATTGCCATAAGATTAACTAATTGCTGTCTTTCAACACTTTGGTATCCCAGTTAGAAAGTTTCTTTCCCTTTACTTTTATATTTCCCCTTACCTGTCGTGGTATCCATTTCGCCAGACGTTGACGCTGATTAAATGCGAAAAGTGAAATGCAAAACGTGAAACGTGAAATGAGAAATACATTCTCAGCTGTTGTTGTTATTGCTGCCGTTATCAACTATCGTCACTTGCACTTTGCAATGTTATGCGTCATCGCACTAAGCCAACATTTTTACACCTAAGTGCAGTTGACTTGGCTGCATTTTATGCCTGATTAGACGAAGTCTGCTGGTGGAACCCCTAGCCTTTCCCTAGCAGCTGTTTTGGCCAAACACTTTACACTCTTGGAAACGCGATCTCGTTTTGGCCTAAGCATATTAAGCCGTTAAGTAAAGTTATTAACTGCCTATAGATGCAATTTCGAACTTAGCTGATTAAAAATAAAAATCTTTTTTGACAAATTTAAGTTTAATAAGTATTTAAATTCCTTAATATATTAATTATTGAAAGTATACACTTATTTGTTTTCTGAATTAGTCTGAATAGAAACATACAAATAGGAACTAGTGGTGCTAGTTCAGTACATTTATATTATACTAACAATATTCCCGCAGCTTTGGTTCCTTTAAAGCTAAAACTAAGTAAAAACAATGAATATTCTCTATTTATTAACTATAAGATCACATCTCGTCTACTAAATCTCAAGGCATTCGACCTTTTTGAATTCAGGTCGTAACCAAATTTGATTTAACTGTGTAAGTTGATACCATGCAAGTACTTTGTGAGTTTGCTTAAAATGTCTTTAGAAACCGTTTCACGTTCACTGTAAATTTGGTTAAGATATCTTCAAAAACAACAAACTTTCTCAAATCAAACAAAATAAAAATATCGCAAAGCGCCGTCTAATTGTACGATAAAGTTGTAAGATCTATTTATTATAAGTTTATAATATTTATATAATCAGTCAAAAAAAAACTCTTCTCACAACTATTGTTGTTGTGGGGAGTTCGTTTTCGATTTAGATTCATAAAATTAAATTTGTATGGCCATAAACAAATTAATATCACTATAAAATAAGTAGACTTTTACCGTACATATTTTATTACTATATTTAAACTATTAAGAAATCTGCGTACATTAATTAAAATAGGTACATTAAATAAATTTGGCCATTTTATACAAATAAACTACTTATTTTCGTCTCAAATCAAAATTTGTGGACCATTTTCAATCCCAAATTGAATCGAATGTTATCATGGCCAGGCATCTGATTTTAAGAACTAACAATATCTTTGTGTGACAACGCTACTTTTTGACTTTAAGTTGTCGCAGTGCAAACACGAATTGAACAATGATAGAAATCCACGCATCAATGATGCCGTTTTTTTATTCTCCGCAAGAGTATATTGGGTTTGTGCAAATGTATGTAACAGGCAGAAGGAGGCGTGGCAGACCCCATATTCTTGATCAGCATCACAAGCCGAGTCAATATAGCCACGTCGAGTTCGAGTTTGGTCAATACAAGAATCTTTTTTTTTTTTTGATGCCACGCCCCATTTGCCCACAATTAGCCAAAAACTAGACATACCTCGGAAAAAATAGATGTTATCAGCAAATATCTCCTTAACTATGGCACTTAGGAATACCAATTTTGTTATATAGGTTCCCAGAGACAGCATAAATGTATTGCCATTTAAAACTTTTAGATGCCACGCCCCCTTTTTCCGTAAGAAATAAAAAAAAACTTTTCAAACTTGCATACCGGATACCAATTTTAACATTATAATCGGGAATAAATGCAGAGAGTACTATACGGTCGGGCGCGCTCGACTGTACTTTTCTTTCTTGTTTCATCTTGCCCGTACCTAGTGTGCGAACAAACGGGAAATGGGAGATAGATTTTGGGAATGGGAATGGAAATTAAAGTGGGAGTGGAATGGGGAAGAATCAAAAGAAGTAAAAGAAAGCTGCAATGCATTGGCGCTGGTTCCTTTCTTTCGAATTCTTTTTTTTTTTTTTTTTGCCATGGCACAAAAGCTTGTTTGCTTCTTGGCATTGCTGAAATTTTCACTGAGGCAATGACATGCCACATGCTACACAATGATGTAACACAGAAAGAGAAAGAGAGAGAGAGATAGAGTGAAAGATGGAAATGATGAAAATGACTGCCTTCAACTAAATATGGGCGCGTGTCACTTTTTGAACACTGTTTTTGGCACAAATTCAAGCAATTTCTAGAATCTCGAATGTCACTCGAATCTTTGATATTCAAGCAAAGACAACAGCTCTTTGTTCGAGCAATGAAATTTCCAATTTAACAATTTTGAGAGAGGTATCTATCTATGAATCTAATATAACGATGTCTCGAATAGTGCTTGAGGATTTTATAAAGTATTTTAATTGAAGAACTAGCGTGAAGAGACATTAACATGTAAAGAAGTAAGAATGCAGCTAAACTCTAGTAGTTCTAAAGAGTTTAATTCGAGAAATGTTTATAAATCAGTATTAACTTGTTGAAATACTTGATTATAAATTTGATGATGTTATTTACTGTTATCGAAGACTTTGAAATTTTTATTTATTATTATTGTTTTTATACTCTCTGCAAGAGTATATTGGGTTTGTGCAAATGTATGTAACAGGCAGAAGGAGGCGTGGCAGACCCCATAAAGTATATATATTCTTGATCAGAATGTCCGTCTGTCCGTCTGTCTGTCTGTCCGCCTGTCTGTCTGTCCGTATAAACAAACAGATTTCGGAGATGGTAAGAGCTACAAATTCGAGTTTGGTCTCAATCGACTCGATATTTAGTCAGTCAATACAAGAACCTTTTTTTTTTCGATGCCACGCCCCATTCGCCCACAATGAGAAAAAACTAGACATACCTCGGAAAAAATCTATGTTTTCGGCTAATATCTCAGTAACTATGGCACTTAGGAATACCAATTTTGGTACACGTGTTCCTAGAGACCGCATAAACGCAATGACATCAAAAGTTTTGGGCTGCCACGCCCCCTTTTTCCGCAAGAAATAAAAGAAAATTTCAAACTGGCATGCCGTTTTTAAAGCATTTATTCTTATTGTACAGTGTTGTTATTTATGATTCGTTTGAAGACGTATCATGTGAAACTCTCCTGAAAGTTTCATAAGAATCCGACCATAAACAAGAAAGAAATTAAGCAACAAAGATTTTATTCGAGAGCAATGAGTGCGATAGAGATAGCGCTAGTCATGCCGACCAATAGTATTCATACACACATATGTATGTGCATACATTTAACGTTAAACGAATTTGTATGTACATACAGACAAACACATGTATGTTCGATTATACGTAGTTTTTTTTTTTTTGTTTTAACGTGTTCTAATACAAGAACTATCTATTGTAATATCTGGATACCGATTTAAGCATTTTAATTGGGAATAAAAGCAGAGAGTATTATACGGTCGGGCTCGTTCGACTGTACTTTTCTTACTTGTTATTATTGTTATTATTATGATTATTATTATTGTTGTTATTATTTTTATTATTGTTATTATTATGATGATGATTATTATTATTATTATTATTATTATTGTTATTATTATTATTATTATTATTATTATTATTATTATTATTATTATTATTATTATTATTATTATTATTATTATTATTATTACTGTACTGTGTCGTCAGTTTGGTGAAAATGACACTTATGCTGTGCTTACTCATACAGAGTAAAAGTTTAGCTGTCATTCACTCGGAAAAAAAGTTTGTACTCACTTCTTTTGATACAATGAATCTACTGTACAGCGAAACATGAGTTCAGTATTTTTGAGAACACTACAGTACTGTACACTGTACACTATGTTTGAAATGAATACATTCTATTGCCTATCCTAAAAAAAAATATATATATTCGATGCCCTGGATCATAAAGACTAAATTAAGAACTACCAACACTATTTCAACCAAATTTGTGCATTATATGCAGGTTGCCAATTGGTGTATTCTAACCTATTTTGGTAAAGATCAGAAAACTATTTTAGAAGGCATCCATAGGATAAAACGTCCGAAAAATAAATAAGTTTTAATTAAAAGTCTTTGTTTCTTGAGAAACCTCAAAATTAATCTAATTATATATTATAACTGCTAGTTCAACTGAAGCCATCAAAATAATTTTTCTTTAACAAAAGATAATCTTTAGTTGCGCAGAAGGGGACTGTTTAAGCCGACGTTGGGGTATTTTTTTATTGTATTCCTTGTGTTCGGCTGCTGTGCAGGAGTCTGCTCGAATATTTGGCAACATCTGTCACATGAGTTAAGCGATGGCCATATTTTGCTTGGCAGCAACACACAGTATGACCCAGACATGCATCTTCCTCTCTTTAAATTCCCACTCTTTCCCATTTTTCCTCTATTTTTCTGTGAGTGCAACTATTAAGCTGGGATATATATATATATATATATATATATATATATATATATGTGAATATTTATATATTGGATACCATCGCCGTCGCCTCGTTGGCGCCATGACTTGATTCTACATCCGCATATGCATATATGTATTAAGAGAACAGTTCAGAATCTCTCACAACTCAGCTCAACACTAGAAAACTTTTTTAGAGATGGACTACCGCCGCGTAGAGCATCTAAGGGCTTATTGACGGTCTCAACTCCAACTACTTTCTATAAATCTTCTCATGTAAAAAACAATATCCAAAAATTCTTAGAAGCCCATTCAATATTAATTCTGGGTCGTAGACAGTTAAATAATAAACCTATAATAAAACCCATTTGAGAACAGAACGGATAGGGGCTCGTCTTGTCACAGGCCCCACAAAACCATTTCTGTCAATTGAATGGGTTCGAAATATATTAACTTTAAGTATCTCATCTGTTTACCTTCCTGTGCTCTATTTACAGGTCCAACACCCGTTCAAATGGTTTCGCACAATCGCCCGCCGCCGACAATGACGGTGCCGGTTCAGGTACCGCCGTATGTCAATGAGAATGGAACATTAACCCACGTGGTGCTGCCACCACAGCAATACCAACAATTGCATCCTGGACAGGCTCATTTGCATCCAGCGCCATTTGTAAGTAAACCAACATTTTGTTATTAGGACAAAATCTACTTTTAAAGCTATTTAAAGAAATAGATTGAAACTCCATTAGCTAAACATATTTTGATGAGAAAGCTTTTTACATTATTTATAAAATATTTAAAAATGAAGATTTTTGTGTGTGCTCAGTTTACTTATAGGCACACACGTCATCTGTTGGTCTTGAAATGATATTTTCTTTCAATCATAAATTTAAATTTGCATTTTTCAGTATTTCGATTGAGTCACAGCCTGTGACTCACAGGGTATCTCCTAGCCTATTGGCCCTAGAATGACAAAAGTTGTTGGGCTCAATATTAAATTGAGAGATAAGTAATTGAATGGCAATCAGTAAAAGCAATTGCAACAACAATGGCCTTAAATGCTAATTGCACTTCCACTGAAATGGATAGGGTATATATAGCCTATACACATACTTGCATATATATATTTACATACATACATATATATTTATAGTTATGGTATTTGTAGTGTACCAATTATTCAAATTCATATTTTCGCTTAGGGTTTCCAGCAAGCAAATCAGATCCGCTGGAAGCGCTTCGGCTTAAAAGTTTTTCCTGGAAGCAAAATCGACGTCTGGGCTAAAACCCGAAATTGTTTGTATTTTTTTTTTTTTCTTATTTGCACTGCAACTTGTTGTGCAGTTTGTTTTGTTGTTTACTGTTTGTCGCCAACAACAACCAAAACTGTTAAAAACGCAAATTTGCATAAGGCATTTTGCGAATGCAAATGCGACTGCAAAACAATGTCATATAAAAAATAGTTAAACTTTTTCTAAATGCAGTTAAAAACAAACAGCAGTTTTAAAATAAAAATAATAATAAAAATTAAAGTTAAGAAAATTCGAAACATTAAAATTTCTTTGTAAATTGTTTGCTAATTTGTAATGTTTACGAACACTTGGCATATATTATTTTTTAATTAACATATTTTTTGCTGTTAATGACTGAAGCTTTATGCAGGAAAAAGACGGTGACAAGAGTTGAAGTATATGATTGTAGTATACTTGGTTCATAAAATTGGTAATTGCTGATTTTTACATGAAAGAAAGCAGATCAGAAAACAGTAATTGCTGTTTTTTACATGAATGAAAGCAGATCAGAAAGCAGTAAAAACTTTAACAACATAAACTTAAACTAAGTAAAAAAATTTTTTTTGTGAATATATAGTTAAATACAGAAACTTGCTCAAGAAATTGTCTTTGTTAGAGAGCCCCACTGGCGCCACCTAGTGCGCTCAGCTCGCAATAAGCTGGAGAAGAAGACGAAGAAGAAGATTAAGTTCAGTATTTATGATGTGATCGTAAAGAAATGTTTAAGATTATATAAATAGCAGTATAGCTAAAATTTATGAAGAGTTTCTATTTTATGACACAGCCAAGGCTGCAGTCCAGACTTCATTGCCAACAGTCTCATTCTGAGTAGACACTCACAACTACACACATACACACAATTACACACACTTAGATACTTAAAGTACACACCTACAGAAATACGTGCTCAAAAGTATGTTGGTTTGTATGTCTGTTTGTGTGTGTCGACGTCACGCTTTGTTGCTGAAATGAAAGTGACTTTGGTGTGGCTTAGATAGTTTTTCTGCTTTTCAGTTTTTCTTGACTAAATTAACAGCATGGCTGTGGCATCCACAAATTTAATGAGGCAAATTCCAGTTTCCGCCCGTTGTTCTTGTGTCGAAATGTGAATAAAGTTTAATTGTATGCTAATTTGAATTTGGTCATAACCGTATTATGCAATGTGAAGACTGATTTTTGCATGCATTCTTTGGCACATGCAACATTTTCGCATTGTCTTTGTTTTCCAACATACTCGCTGACAATTAAAAAACTCATTAACTATAACCTATTTTTCGATAGGTATAAGCGATAAGTTTAAAGTCATGGTAAAGTTACTTTGGAATCTAGAATGGCTTTTGAAAACTGGTTATACTTATACCCCGTACTCTTTAAAAGAGTATAGTTTATTAGATTTGTCGGAAGCCAAATGTGCGTAACAGGTTAAAGGAAGCGTTTCTGGCCCCATATAGTATATATTCTTGATCAGCATCGATAGCCGAGTCGATAAAGCCATGTCCGTCTGTCCGTCTGTCCATCCGTCCGTCTGTATGAACACCTGGATCTCTTAGACTATAAGAGCTAGAGACACCAAATTTGTAATAAAAATTACGTAACTTTCGCGAGCAGATCAAGTTTATTCAAATCAGTGCCACACCCCCCACCGCCTCCGCAATAAGCAAAAAACTAGACACACCTCGGAAAAAATTTATGTTTTTTGCGAATATCTCCGTAAATATAGCACTTAGGAACACCAATTCTGGTACAGCACAAATGTAACATCATTAAAAATTTTAGCCTGCCACGCCCCCTTTTCCCACAAGAACTAAAAAACTTTTCAAATTTACATGCCGCTTTTAAGGCATTTGCTAATATAGTACAGTATTGCAATTCAAAATATGTTTAAAGGCAAATTATATCAAACTATCCTGAAAGTTGCAAAAATAAACAAAAGAACCAGGTAACAAAGTTTTACGGTTAAGTGGAATGCCAATGCCAATGCTTGGCAGCCGTGCCAAGCCATAGTATACATACGTATACACATATATACATATGTATGTGCTTACATATAATGACAAACGAATTTTTTTTTTTAATATTTAAATTTTAAATTAAATACAGTCAGATTTAAATATTAATTTTGAATTGGAATACAAGGAGAGTACGGGCTCTCTTACAGTCGGCGTGCTCGACTGTAGCCTTTCTTACTTGTTTTTTTTTTTTGTGCTTGTTATATTTCAACATTTTTATATCTAAATGAAAATAATCGGACTTGTGTCATATGTGGGGCGTGGTGCTACTGTTAGGGTTGCGGCGTGTTCTACAAGTTGAGTATAAGTTCGCAGGTTCAATTCCCGATAGTGGAATTTATTAATGTACTTTTTTAAATTTCAAACAAAAATCTAAATATACAATATTAACTGGTGCAACAGGGTAGGGTTGCGGTTAGTCGTTTGGCGTATAAATTGTATAAATGTAAATTATGTGCACGTGGTTAAAAAGAGTTAACTCTATGTTTACTTATATTCGTCACGTTAAATACCAAACAGAGTGTGGCCTAGGTGGTAGAGATGCCAGCAAACACTTTTTGTATTTGTTTCTAAACCAATGGTCTGCGGTTCGAAGCAGGCACAGACCCAGAAATTTAATTTTTTTTTTTATGCAACTACATTATTGTATATAAATGAAAATAATCGGATTTGTAGCAAATGAATGGTGTGGTGCAAGTAGTAAGGTTGCAGCATATTGTGGGACTTGCGTCAGTAAGCGCGGGTTCGAAGCCCCTCACTGACTTGATTTAAATTTTTTTTTTTAATTTAATTTTAAAACTTTAATTTTAAATTACACTCGTATTCAAATATTAATTTCGAATACAAGGAGAGTACGGGGTCTTTTACATTCGGCGCGGTCGACTGTAGCCTTTCTTACTTGTTTTAAGTTTAGTTAGTTAAACATTCCATTTTTGATAGTACATAATTAATTGTTAAGTGTTTGCAAGCTGTTGCAAGTCACAACGGTAATCAGAGACAACAATTTACCAATCCCAATTCCTATTAAAATAAATGTCAACAAATTGCTCCATACAACATGATAAAAATCATAATTTTAGAACCAGTTTATACAATTTGTATGTGTTACATGTGGGCGCACTATCACTTTTGTCGCGAATGCAGTTAATTTTGGTTTTTTGTTGTCATATAATTAAAACAATTTTCACAATTACATACCGAAAAATTGCTCAATATAATTCAAATGCGCGCGCTGAGCGTTAATTAGAGTCACTCAACTGTTACGCAGCTGTTGTGCAAAAAGAATACAGTGTGACCAAGGCACAAAAGTACAACAGGGTCGATTAACAAAATATACCAAATTGTTTTTTTTTAATATGCTAGTTACAGTTTTAATGTAATTTAATTAAATTAAGTAAATTATTGCAATTAACAAATATAAGAGCATAACTACCTTTTAAATTGTAACATTATAACATCTTATAGTTAACAGACCATGTTGAATACAACAGCCGTTTAACATTTCCATAACATATCTGACATTTAGAGTTAGCGAAATGTTCTTGCTAAAATAAAAACAAAAGAGAATATAATATGATGGCAAATAGTTGACGGATGCGGGACAATGTCAACTAAAAACAAGCAACCGCAAAATGCAAAAGTGAAAGACATCGGCATTCGAAGATAAAATTTAGTTGCTTTTGGAACAAAGTTTGTTATCAGTTACAGTTGGTTGTCCGTGCTCTGACTGTATTAAAAGTAATCATTGACGTGGTACAATTCGACGGAGGCGCAATGCCACATAAAACAGAAGTTAACACGACGACCACGTCCACAACTCGAAAAGTTGTCTTTAAAGTAGGAAATGTGGAGCACAAAAACAATTATCCTAGAAACTACTAAAATATTTGAAATTTTCATAAAATTTTGCAGATAAGCGCCAATGGCACGTCCCACTTTTATACGCCAATGCCAGGATTTCCACCTGGACCGGGACCGACTGGAAATGGACCACCCCACTATCACATGCCACCGCCGCCGCCCCCGCCAGGTGCGCAACTACAACAGCAGCAGCCCACATCCACAGTGAGCGGAGGAGGTGGAGCAGGTGGAACTGTGACGCCTCAACCGCATATGCATTCCCCGCACTCCCCGTCTCCACCCAACTACAGGGACGAGCGGAGCCAGCGGCAGCACACTAAATTACTGCGGAAGCTGGAAAAGCAGCGAGAGCTGAGTAAGAGCAGCAACTTCTAAAGCAAAAATGATTAAATACCAAACCAAGCCTAATCAACGTAAAATTTACAGATTCAGCAATGTCCACGCCCACGCACTCGCCTTCACCGCGACGTACTGACCTCAATGGACATCCCAGCAACAACAACATTCCAATCCCTCAACACATGCATAACAACAATAACGGACGTCGTCTCGTGCCACAGCAGCAACAACAACAGCATCGCAATGGCTATGTTCCTAGTTCGGTGAGTCACCAGGCGATGGGAGCAGCCATCAGGCAGACTGGCAGCAGCGTTGGCGGCACTTCCGAGGACGACTGTGAGGATAATTCTAGTTTGGCAGCCGAGGATGAGGAGGATTTTCAATCAACTATTGTGGAACAAATCTCTGCCATTGAGAAACCAGAAGTGATCGATATAAGCTCCAGGGCTGCCAAAATCATTTGGGTATCGCCCTCGGTAACGGACGCAATGCTGTTGGACTTACAGGAGTTGCGTTATCAGGTGCTCCTTAGCGACACGGGCAAACAGTGCAAGTACAAGAGCCTGTACCAAGGCGAGGCCCACGAATGCATTGTCCAGGATCTACAGCCGGGACAGGAATACCTGGTGCGTCTGCAGGTGCATTATAAGCAGCTTCAGGGCAGCGTCAGTGAGCCCACGGAATTCAAGACTCCGGCATGTGAGCCGGATCAACCATTGCCACCGAAGCTCGTGTCGCGCACCAAGAGCTCCATCAATCTTCGCTGGTCGTCGCCAGCCTTTAATGGCGCCTCCATTCAACACTATTTGCTGGAGTACGATGAGGGCCGTGGCAATGGTCTGCAGTTCGTGGAGCTGGCGAAGACAAAGGCCAAGCATTATGTAATCAGCAAACTCCAGCCGTCCACGGTCTATAGTTTCCGTCTGGCTGCCGTTAACGAGGTTGGACTCTCGAGCTACTCCCAGGTGGTCAGCTACAGCACCGCCGGCAATCCGCCGACTGCACCCAAAGCACCACAGCTGCAGTCGTGCAGCGCTAGCTCGCTCCGTCTTGTCTGGGATCGACGTGCCCAGGACGGGGAGTTTCAGTTGCAGTTACAAGATGCGGATGCGGGGCATGGCTTTATGAACAGTTACAAGGGCAGTGACAACCAATACGAGTGCCTGCAGCTGCGTCGGGCCACCAGCTACCAGTTTCGCCTGCGAGCCGAGAACGAAGCCGGATTCTCGGGCTGGTCCCCAGAGGTGAGCTACAGCACCGCCTCGGAGCGCCCGGGCAGGCCCGGTAAGCCGCATCCTAAGGGAAAAATTCATGGTACACACTTCAAAGCGCGCTGGGAGGCTCCATTGGACACAGGAGGTGCTGACATCTTACGCTACCACCTGGAACTAGGAGCTGCGGGAGCCAGCTTCGAGCGCATCTACACGGGCATCGAAACAGAGGTCATGTGCGAGCGCCTGCAGCCCGGCACCAGTTACCAGTTGCGTGCTTGCTGTGAGGGACCCGCCGGACCCAGTCCCTTTTCCGACATTGGTCACGTCACCACAGAGGCAGTGACGCCGGCAGCACCACCGCCACCCCACTGTGAAGCACCGCCCACGCCTTATGCCGCCCTGCTGCGCCTCAGCCAACCGGAGTACAATGGTGGTGCCCAGGTGCTGGAGTTTGAAGCACAGCTGCGACAGCTGGACATGCCACCCAAGAGCGTCTATCGCGGCAAGCAGGACTTCTTTGTAGCCCAGCAGCTGCTGCCTGGCGGCGTCTACGAAGTCCAGTCGCGTGCCATCAATCGCATCGGAGCTGGCAACTGGTCCCAGTGGTTGCGCTTCACCGCTGCCCCAGCGCCACCGGGATCCCCCGAATCCCTGCAAGCTGTGGTGAAGTCTCCGACACACCTGAGTGTCCAGTGGCTAGCTCCCACGGTAACCAATGGATCCGCCGTGACGACCTACAGTCTGCAGAGCGCTACGCAACCAAGCGACGTGGAGACGGAGGGGGAGCCAGGGAGCGACCAGTTTCAGGGCTGCTACCAGGGCAGCCAGACCAATGTGGAGCTGCGAAATCTGACGCCGTACACACGCTACTTCCTGCGGGTGCTGGCCACCAATGCGGCCGGAACGGGAGCTGCCTCTGATGTGGTCTGTGTGTCCACTCCTGCGGCGGTGCCGGGTGCACCGCAGATGCAGGGATACGAGTTCACCGCCGAGGAGGTAACTCTCAACTGGACACAGCCAGCGGCGCACGGCTCGGAGATTAGCAGCTACAACATTGAGTACGGTGAGAGGACGATTGCTACTCCCGACGCCCATAGCACGCGATACACCATCCGGGACCTCACTCCGGAGACTAGCTACAAGTTCCGGGTTCAGGCGGTCAACGCGATAGGAGCGGGAACATTTAGTGCCTACGCGAAGCTAACGACGCAGCCAGCGCCACCAGCCCCACCCAAGTTGGAATGCAGTGGTGCAGGTCACAACTACATCAAACTCAAGTGGAGCGACTCCGGAGTGCGCTGTGCTTCACAGGCGGTGGGAGCTGCCCAGACCGCTCCAGTAGCCGACTTTACCAAGTACTTTGTGGAGATGTACGTGGCCAGGGCCAAGCAGTTCCAGAGCGTCTACTCCGGCACCAACTGCATGTGCAAAGTGCACAAACTGCAGGAGCGGACAAGCTACACGTTCCGCATCTATGCGCACACAGACAGGGCAGGCGACGGTGACTACTCCGAGGAACATGTCTTTGAGACGACGGCCACGTTGCCGGCAAATATCAAGGCGCCTCGGGTGGTTCATGAGAGCAGCGTCTGTCTGATGGAGCCGGGTCAGGTCGGGCAGTTGGCCATGCAGCTGACCCTGGAGTGGCAGCACTCAAAGAACAGCTTCCACGATCGTGTCGAGTATCAGCTGCAGTATGCCGTGGTTTCCTCCGACGTGGACTCCTCCGAATCGCCCAAGACGCGTGGCAATAACAACAACAACAACTCTGAAAGCAACAACAGTGGTGCTCCACTGGCTCTGAGCAATCAGGAGTACCGTCACTTGTATCGCGGACCCGAGACTAAGTTTACCATTGACAATCTGGCGGCGGGAACCTGTTACCAGTTCCGCGTCTGTGCGGTACGAGTGACCTCAAGCGGGGAGCTTTTCCCTGGTCAGCCGTCGACGGCGCTTCGCTACAAGGTGCCCAGTGAGCTAAGTCCCAGCACAGCGAGCACATGTCATCATCTGCACGGCTCCTCCAGCGGTGGACATACAGCTCATCTCAGCCAGCGCAGCAGTCGCAAGTTGTCCTCGGGCAGCAGCTCTAACAGTGGTCTTCACTTGAGATCAGTCAGTGCATCGGCCATCACGGGCAGCAGCGGAGTGGGTGCAGATCCACAGGCAATTGGACGACTGCAGCATGAGTTGTCCAGTCTGAAAACTTGTGGAGATCCGTTGCATCATCATCATCATCACCATCATCATCATGCGCAGCAGCATCAGGCGTGTCCCATTGACATGTCCAACTCCCCGAACTCATCCACATCTCCAGCCTCATCCTCAAACGCGGCCACGTCGGCTTCGACGGTGGTGCTGCGGGGCAACACGGTGGGAACGCATCATATGCATCATCAGCATCACATGCACCACTCGCATCACATGCACCATGCCCACTTCGCACATCCCTCGTCCGCCGCCGCCTTTGCTACCACCAATGGTAGCAGTGTGGCCAATGCAACTGGTGGCATGCCCCATGGCACTGGATTCCTCCGACGCATCCTCTCCAAACTTACGTCACTTTATTACAACCGAAAACGTTTGACGGATCAGCAAAAAGCTGTCTTCTTTGTGGTGTCCTTTGTGTTTGTTACCTTCCTGGCTGCGATGCTAGTGCACATGCTCTGGGGCTAAGTTGGAGATGGCTGTGCTGGAGGAGAGGATGTGCAGTAGAAGACGGAAAGGACACTTGATGTTGGAAGTCTAAAAAAAGAAAAAAAAAAAAATTAAGTGATTGTCGATTGCCTAGTAATTACACATGTATTTGTATTTTTATATATCTATATATATATATATATATATATATATTATATATATATATACATATATATATATATTATATATATATATACATATATATATATATATTATATATATATATACATATATCTATATATACATATATGTTACACACGACTTGTAAATTGCCTAAAACACACCCACACATATAGTCACAGACACAAACCCCTACAGAACTGTATTAAATAATCAACTCTTTGCCGCAGCGATTAAACAATTCAGCATACATACATATATACACTGGAAAAAAAATCAAAGTAAGAAGCAAAAAAAGCTATGCATAAATGTTTTGTAAATGTTAAAGTATTTACCTTAAATTCATATTTACTATATATATAAATATATATATATATATAATTGTTTGTTACTAATCGAATCAGAAAAACAGTCACACACACACACACACACACACATAAACACATGTCTCCCATACAAATTCTCAGTGTATGTGTACATATTACAAGATCAACTTAAAGAAAAGTGCTTTTCCCCCACGCAGACAATGAAAACTGTTTAATCCGTAATCCTTGTTTCATGTATATATGTATGTATGTATGTGTGTACATGTTACTAAAACTAAAACTGTTAAACGCAAATCGAATTACGATAAAAAAAAAGAAAAGTATGAATTTATTAGTCTATATTCCTAGCATACAACTTATGCTGCTGCTAACTAATACAGCTAACAGCACTAGTATATATACACATATATTTGTATTAGTATCTGTATCTGTAAATGTCAAACTATGCAAATGCGATTACATAATATTAATGGTATTCCCACACTTTGTACAAGTTGTTCTCTCAGATTTGCCAATCGCGAGATAATTCGCTCCCACTCTCCCTTTCATCTTCCTCACCACCAGCTATGCCCTCAAAAACTGTTTTCCATTTTCAAGCAACGCAAAAAGAAAAATCACATGCTTTTTCATATTTCTCAAAATTTTTCATACAAAAAAAAAAAACAAACTATTATTGTACCCAAAACAAAACAAAACAAAACATTTATTATAAATATTATAAACAAACAAAAAAAGAAGCATTAAATGAAAAGAAAAATCATTGTACTAACCAATTATTCCAGAGCTTACATGAATATATATATTATATTGGTCGGTGTTAATGTCATGTTAATGCTAAAATTATTGGTCAACTTTGGACCAACTCCATGTGCGTGCTATGGGTATATATAAGTATATAGCCATCCCAACTAGACAAGCTCTCAAAATACACACAACACAAGGCACACTCACAAACACACACACATTCTTATAACATACACACATTTAAAGGAAAGAAAATATAGTATGGACAACTCATTTATATACTATATTTTCTTTTGCATGTTTATATATATATTTTTTACACAAAAATCAAAACAAATAAAAAAAGGAAAAAAAACGATACAAATATTTAGTATATATACATATACATATATGAGAATATATTTGAAGTTTATAGCCTAATGCAACGCAAAGTGATTTATATTCCAATTATTATTATTTTTCTAAATAAATAAATTAATGTAATTGTTTCTTTCCATAGTTTAATATATATACAAAAAAATCTAAAGAATAAATTGAAACAAAAAAAAAACAAAATGGAAAAAGCAAACAAAAAACACAACATGTATGTTTATAACGGTAAATGGTTACAATATATAAACGTATACAGATATATACAGATATATATTAGAAAATTACTGTACTCTTTGTCGATTTATTTGTTTATTATACATACATACTTACATACTATATGTAATACAGAGCAACAAATTATACAATTTATTTGCAAAAATATAAATATATATATATATATATATATGAATCATTTCAAATAAATGCGATATACAAATACCTTAACTGCCTTTTGATTTTACCTTCTTGTGGATCTGTAGTAGAAGAAAATCGAGGTAAATGCCCGGAAAACATTTTTAAGACCATCAATTTAATATTTAAATAATCCGAACTCACATGCAAATAAATGAGAAAAGAATAACCTTGCAATCTATAAATTTTATCCTTTTATCCTTGCAATCTATAAATTTTAACAAAATTCGATGACTTTGTTGGTCGTTTCATAGAAGTTTGTATGGAGTTACATATGGTTAAAGCGTCTACCGGGTATAACGACGTAAAAACGTCGGTCCCTTGAGTGTCGTTATAACCGGATTCTACTGTATTAACGAATGAAGTGTCTAGGTAGATAGTTTTTTAAGCATATTCGGGAAAATTACTCAAAATAATAAATTATAAATAAATCAATTTTCAAGCAGTCACTGGAAAAAGGTGTTTTTATTGGGATTATAACAAAAATCCTTTAGAGACCCAAAAAAATAAGTTTCTTTCTATAATTGCACTAGGATCGAAACTCTTTTCAAATTAGAAACAAATATATAACTGTTCGCTTTATTTTTCGTGCAAATAACAATTTATTATCATTATATTGTTTGTATTTTCTATATTCTGAACAACAATAAAAACATTCCATAGAAGTTACAACTTTTTTCTATGTTATTCTGTTTGGGTTTATTTTGTAAAATCTAGATAGAAAACGATTTAATTCTTTTTCCTCTATTGTTCTGGTTTTCCATGGTTATTACTATTGCTGTTTTAATGTTTGGAGTCGTATGTTTATCTTTTCTCCCTTGCTCGTTTTTAAGCATTGAGTGTGTGTGTGTGTTTTTTTTTTTTTTTTAATTTAACTTATTATTATTAACAAGTATTCAATATACCATATTCAGATGAACCAAATCGGACTATTTACTGAATGAATATTTGTTGTAGGAACATGTCTTGACGAATAACTCTTAAATGCGCTTTTTATCTGACACAGATCACTGATCATTTTGTTTAAGTCGGACGTTGTCATATTCGTTGATATGTAGATGTTGAATGCTATGTCACTAAAGGACCTAAAGATAAAGCATAGCTTTGAAATCAGAAAATATTTGTAATTTAGAAATGATCAGGGACTTAATGAAGAGTTTATAAAGTATACATAAAGTAATTAACTATTATTATTATATAAAGTTATCAGTGTCCTAAATCTTGTGACATAGCATTATCTTGTTTATATTGTTTAATAAACTCGCGGATAACATTTGAAGTATTTTTAATGTGTGTATGTTGTCTATTTAATATAGTATATTAATTTTGTATTGTGCTCCTGCAGGTTATATAGTAAGTATATATATAAATTTTACTGTTCGATTTTATGTCAATCCTAAAATTTTATATGTACCTATAACTTAAAACTCATCTAAAATTTGGTATTATTTATTTATTCTACAGATACATATAGTATACTAAATGTTATTATATAAACGATAAAATCTCATCGATACCATTCAATTCGTTAGTTTATTTCTTGTTGTATTGTTTTCATTGTTGTGTTGCTTAAAATCGGTGTATAAAATTTATGGTGTTTGCTTTGCGTTTTGCTAATTTCATTCAACTTGAAAAATCCTTGGTTCAAATCCGTTTTTGAAATCAAGAAATACACAGCGCTTTCCCTAAATACAAGTACGGCAATTCAATGTTCATCCAAAACTTTTGCATGTCTTCTCTAATTACCTTATACATACATATAAATTGTTAATATATATATGTCGACATATAGTACATACACCGTTATATTAGGTTAATAGTTGCATACAAAAAATATTTCTCAGGCTAAGGCAACTTTCAACATCGATATGGGATAGTTTTCTAGGTAATCGGTATTTGATTTTTGTTGTTTGGTGTTTGTTTCTTGAAGAAATGCTAAGAAAAGAATTGAGTTTTTACCCTTGAAGTGATTAAAATTATATGCAAGGACATTAACTCGTCTTAAATGCAATCTCATGATATGTTCCGGGACTTGAAGCTATGTAACCAATTTAATGTTAGAGTTTTGTGCACTAATATAAGAATTTTTTGGGGGTTTCCTAATGCGTCTATGCAGATTTTCACCTAATATCTTTGAGTGTGTTTTGGTGCACCAGAAAGCTAATCCTAATTAAATATCAGTGGTGATTATCCGCATGTTTAGCTACTCAGCCGATGGTTCCCATGGTGGAGACGCAGCTGCTGCTGATCAGCGGCTCACGGGAATTTACAGACGTATTGGATGGATCAATGGACATGGTAAATTCCGTTGACGTTTCCACCGAATCATGTTGACTCTGAGTTTGCTCATGACGTCGCGGTCTCACCACCTGAGCTGGATCCTTGTGTGGAACTCCACCCTCAGCTGTAGCTGCCGGATAACTAGAGACCCGTTTGAGAGTCTGTCAGAAAGAAGAACAAAGAATTCAGTTTAATATTTTGGAATACAATTGGCAGATCACAAACCTTATCATTGAGTAACTCCGCCGCATTGGCAGCTGCAATGGATTCGGTAACGGGACAAATATTTTTACTCGATGAGAATTTCTTGCGTTTGCGCTTCAGTGCAGCAATGGCTGTTAGTCCTGTGAAAAAATTTAAGTCAGACGTTTTCAGTAAAGTTGTGCAAAAAAGACAAAACAATAAAATCATTCAAATCAAAAAACATTTCAAATCCAAATAATTACTTTAATGAATACCAATTAGTTGCGTACAGTTTAAAATAACAACTGATACTTAAAGATATCAAAAAGTATAAAATGAAAGTAAATTTGAACTAAGTAGTATACTTCCCGGCCATGAAATACCCGTTACTTAAACTTCACTCGATATTTTAAATGTCTTAATAATTGAAGCACTTTTAAGTGTTCGCACTGCTAATAAAAAAGTTGAAAATAAAATTTAAACTGTTTAAATGTCAGTACTTAGTGAATTAATTTTTTTTTAAAATAATTTGAGGCATTTAGAAAACTTTAAATTGGCTCTTTATATGAAAGAGAACAGGCCTTAAAAAGTAAATGATCACGTACTCATTATGGTGAGCGCTTTGCCATACAAGTCCATAATTTTTTGACCGATTTATCCTATGGGAGCTACAGGCTACAGTTGTCACATTATGTGATCCAACGGCTATAGTTGTCCGATTTGGATCAAACTTGGCGACGATAGTTATAATGGTACTATTCACATAATGTGTAAATTATCACTATAGCTATAATAGTTTCCAAGTTACGCCTATGTGAAAATAGTTTTTTACAACTCTGCCTAAAATGTAGAAGGAGTTCCATTCCAAATTTTAGCTCTCTATCTCTTGAAGCTTAGAAGATGCAGGTGTTCGTACGGATAGACGGATGGACAGACAGACAAACGGACATTGCTATGTCGTCTCTGTTATTGACGTTGATTAAGAACATGTGGTCGGGATTGCTTCCCTCTGCCTGTTACGCACATTTCGCTTCTGACAAACTTAATAGACACCTTTACTTTTTTTTAGAGTACGGGGTCTAAAAACTCATTTACTACAAAATACCCTTTACAAGTAACAGGTATTGCCACAGTCCGGAGTCTACAATCCCTCGTAAAAATCAAGGGTATATAACAAACCGGTCGTCGTGTGAAAGAAGTGAGCTCCCACGCCCATATGAGTATGGGATGTAGAGTTGGCGGTACTCTGGACTGGAGCCGGGGATGAAGTTGTTACTGAAGCCGGAGCAGCAACAGGCGGATACGGCGGCGGTGCCGTGGAGTCTGCCGCATAATAGCCGTAGCCGTGTTGTGGTGAATTCTGAGCGTATGTAACCCGGACCTGGCCATGAACAGGCATCGGATTCTGGGAGGAATTACACACGGAGTCCTCCGACTTGGAACGGCCCAGCATTTTGCTGACGTTGCCCACCTTGGCGGCCTCGATGAGGGTACCTGAACAAAAAAAGGATTTGAGTGTATTAAATGAGGAAGGACTTGAGGTGAGAATCACATATAGTCCTCAATGAGAAATTACCCCAACGTTTCTTGTGTCCAGCGATGCGTTTGTTGTACTTCAATGTGGACTTGTTGTACTTAGTGGTGGTGGTGGTAGTGCTGATAGCCGGAGTTGGAGTTTCCATAGTACCGTGGATGGGAGATGTGGGAGACTCCACGCCCACAACAGTTTCAGTCGTTGTGTGCTGACGTCGATGCATAAAATTGGGTGTGAAAAGGGTGGAAAGCGTCGAGCTGAGAACCTCGTGCTGGTTATCATAGTTATCCAGCGATGTGGAAAACTCCGCTACGGGAGCCAACGATCCTGTTGAACCTGGAGGAGCAATGTTGAAACCCTTCATGAGACGTCGTTCCTTCTGTCGATTCTTCTTGCCGCCGCCACCTGCCAAGGAATAGGATGCAGTCCTACTGTAACTCATACTCATATCCATCTCCTACTCACCTCCTCCTTGACCTGCCGTAACGTTCGTGTCCATACCACTGTTCTTGAGTATTTCAACAAGTTCGCAGCGAAAAGCTGAAATATCCTGTTTAATCTCATTCACATCGTCCTCGGTTACGCCCTGAGATTCCGCCTTGCGCTGCTCCACGGTCACATAGCGACGCACCAGATTTCGCATGATCTGCTGATACTTAAAGTCCCGATCACTCGCCTGTTGGGCTTTGCGCTGTGGGAATTAAAATCGGCAGTAAAATAAATTGATTCTGTTAGTTTCTGAGATCCTGGTGTACCCAAGAACGTAATCAGGAGATACATTCTTTTCATTTTTCATAGATTCTTTACCCACTAGCTATTTTTTTTTAAGGCTGAACATGTCTTGGACTTACTCTTATTGTCTTGAGATGCTCCCGGCGAGCGGCTGACGATCCGCTGCAGAAGACACGACGTATCCACTTGCAGGCATACCAAATGGATTTGGGCGTGGGAATGATATTGAAGGGAGGCGGGCAGGTGCCGCCCTCCTCGAAGTAACTGATCCACAGCTTGGATCTAGCGAATTTCCACTCCACATCCGCGCGTTCCTGCGATTCAAATTGTCTTGGATAAATGAAAATTCCAATTCAATAGATGATTAACCCACCGATATAAGCTGGTAGGAGTGATTCATCATGGCTATCAGCAGATTGAGCAGCACAACAATATTGATCACAGAGTAGGTGCCGAACATTAGCATGCCCCAGAAACGTGTAAAGATTTTAATCCCATCCAGCTCAAAGCTGTCAAGATCGATTAGACCAAAGACAGCCCAGAACAAGGTCTGTGTGGTCTCAAAGAGGCTAATAGATAGAGAAATGAAAGTAAATAAACATAATTTAGTTACAGATACATTTAATGTATGGACTTTGATGCCATGAAATACAATATTATTAATTCTTCTTTTTGTCTACTGACTAATCCAATTCTTATGGTTTCTGCTGATGCTACATTTCTTTGCTATCTTCAGTTTGATAGTGCTGCTGTTTCTTCTTTCCTAATTCTGTTATTCAACTTCTACTTCTTGTCAACTTCTTTTAGAGTACTGGGTTTAAAATAAGTAAAAAATAAAATTTAAAAAACCCTGTTTCATTTTGTCATTCTAACATATTTTCCGATTGAGTTTTCCGATATTCCTGAAATTTACTTGAATCTTTCTACTCACTTTGAGAATCTACGCCAGACAATGCAAGCATTGGGATCGTTAGTGCCATTCATGTTCAGCAAGAGACTGGGGGAGACCTCCGGACAGCGTTTCTTCTCCAAATCCGCATAGTACCTATGGGAAGTGGTATTATTATTATTAAAGGGTCTCCAGTAGATTGGCGGTTTACTCACCAGAGCAGCTGATTGAGGCCACTGCCAAAGGCAAAAAGTACAAGAACGTAGAGAAAAAAAAACTTCATGATGTCCATGACCATGCGCGACAGGGACACTTGCAGTGGTCCCAAGTGTGGGTTCACCGAGAAGATGTACACCAGCTTGAGGCTACTGAAAATGTTTGCCGCACTAAAGAGGCCCTCGGAAATGAGCATTGGATCCCAGGTATCCCAACGCTCACGAGGCAAATCTGTTGCCTGCGAGTTGAAGATCATCTCCTTTTGAACCTGCGCAGTGGAGAAAGCATCAATATCAGCAACATTTATAGCAATTACAGAAGTTATAATATTCTTTATTTAAAATTTTTTTAATCTGCAGCATGAAACTGATTTTTAAGTTTTAATATAAAAATATTATTTTACCACAATTAAATCAGAACATCCGATATTTTCTTAAAAATCTTTATGTTGTCCATTTTGTCCATTTTTTAACTGATATCAGACTACAAATTTAATTTGTTGGCATGCAAATAGTTTAGGTTTGGGTGATTTAACTTTAGAATTGTAATGTTTTTACACCCTGTACCCACAAAATGTAAGAAACTATTTTACAACACGATAGCTTGAAAGCTACTAGAAATTTACAAATTTACACACTCGGTAGAAAATAGGAAATTTGTATGAAGACATGTAGTGTTTGTTGAGCAATCGCAATCAAACTCACACATTATGTGTACAATCGGATCGGACAATTATGTCATACATCTTCCGACTGTAACCTTTCTTACTTGAATAAACTAAAGGAATTTATATTATCCAATCGATACATATATAAATAAACGTAATTAAAGGCTGACCAACAGATGTAAAACTTAAACAGCTTAAATTATCGATTACAGGCACATGTTCCTTGAACTCACCTGAAAAAAGGAGACCACTCGTAGAGCGACTGTTGCCACATAGAGAGAGTTGGTCACAAAGTCTATGACGTTCCACATGTCATTTAGGTACTCCTGTAGTCCCACGTCCCAGAGTTGCTTCACCTCGCTCCAGATGAGTCCACTCACCCAAGCGAGAATTAACCATTCAATGAAAGTGGGTTTTGCTCCTCGCTTCGTGGGCAGCTGCAGTTCATCCACCTGGTTGATTATGCTGCTCGCCTCCGTCCAGAACCAACTGCCGATGAACGTCTCGATGCGTTGGGAGGCCAACATGAGTAGAAAAAGAAATGTGAAGTACGAGGCACTGTGACAAATGAACTTGATGAAGGGCTTCCTCATTGTTTGGCCAATGGCAGAGTAGGGTGCCAGAATGTAGGCCAGCGAGAAGATGGGAAACAGGATCCCAATCCTTATAATGTCCACTGCTTGCAAGGCCATGTTTTTACGTCGGAAACCCGGCAAGCCCTCATACCAAATGCTGGCCAACAACTGCTGCACATTCGAGTGGGCCACGAACTGCGGAGGAATCAAAAGGGATCGTTTAAGAACAGTGATAGCAAACAGAACTCGAACAGTTAATTTTTTACAGTTTGTGAATATGTGTTGAGCTTTCGATAATTGATGTAAGTAGTGTATATCAGACAAAGAGATATACTGAATTCACTGCTTACCTTCTTCTGCCGTAGTTTGATAGCCAACTTGAGGCGATTTAAGTGCATGCGCTCGCCGTGTTCATAAACCGGACCAGTAGGATCATGATTTAGGAGAATCTCTAGCTCGTGTGAGGTGCGAGTGTGATCCAACAGGGCTGTGGCAAAGTCCTGACACTGCTTGCGCAATTCCTGATACTCGTTCTGCAAAATTCGAAAAGAACTCCAGATAGCGCTAGGATTACCTTAGAGAATTATACCAAACTTACCTTAAACTCGTGCTCGAGAAAACTCAAGCGTCTCAGCTCCCAGGATAACTCGAATGCGGTGAGTATGGGATCCTTGGAGGACAAGGCAATCAGACTGGGGCTGGCTAGAGCACGATAGGCATTAATGCGGGATCGGGAGTGCCGCAGCGAATCCTCCTGACGCGACTGGACGCACTCGTCGCAGCCACAGCGCACATCGTGAGGCATCGGGAGCACAGCTCCGCGATCTAACAGGATCTTGATGATCTCGTAGTTATCCCGATGGGCAGCCAGTATCAAAGGTGTTATATCGGGCGTAAATGTGGAAGTCTCCTCCGATGCAGATTCCCAGCTCTACAAAGAAATCGAGCATAATAAACCGTCAGTACTCCCACTGGAACAACCATTTGCGCATAAATGCGCAGTACAGGGTCTATTACAGTCGGCTCGGTCGGTTTGATAGAGAATTCTTACATGGTTGCCCTCATTCTGAAAGGTCACATTCTCATGATCCAGTAGGACTTCCACGGCTTCCACAAACTCTTCGGAGATTGAGTGCAACAAAGCGTCCTTGGTGTCCACATTGTAGTTGATGAGCAGTTCGACCATCTCCAGATTCTCATTGTCTATGGCCATGAGCAGAGCGGTCCTGCCCAAAGGATCCACACAATTCACGTTGATGTAATCTGTGTCCTGCGCCTTCTGGAGCATTCGTCTCGTTCCTGCCATATCCCCGCGCTCCACGGCCAAAAGGAATTTCTTCTCCTCCAACGTCAGTTGTCGGATCTCCTGATGCGGTCTTATGGTGTTCTCCTCTTCCATCATGCCGTGTATGCTATGTCTCTATACGGATTACATTTTGAGTCAAAAAATCAAATTAAGGATTACACATTCAAACCTTTACGCGCCTAGCTGGTTCAATTTGGACGGCTATATGGCCACTCCCACTATTCTCGCCTCCCAGTTTCTTATCGGCACCATCTGCGCCATCCGCACCATTCTTGATCTTATTCAGTATCGGAGCTAAAACCGATTTGCGACGGGCCGGACTTATAAAGTGTAGCTTTTTTCCTTCGTCTGTAAATTGAAAGAAGATAAAGAGTTTTTTCTTTTAATCTATTTCAACCAACTATCTTAAGCCCAAATTAATCTGTTATATTGAAGTTAACAAGCTCCTGATACAATGTCACTTAAATTCACAGATACAGATACACGTATCGCACAGACAACACTCCGATTTTGGCCTTGAATGGAAAATAGTTTTCCAATGCGTTGTGGTCTTATGGATTTCGAAGGTTTCAATGCCAAAGATAATGTCCTTGGGTCAAATAAAAACTGATATTAATCTGAATATGTTTTCATTTCAGATAGCAAACTAATCCAGTATATAAGAATGTATAGTCATACAAATATATTGTATGCAAAATCATCAGAAAATTAAATTATAATTTTCAAGCTCAAACCGAACAGAAAGCACAAACAATTTTAACGGTCGGCGGGAAAAGTGGGTGGAAAATGCGCCATCAAACTGAAATCTGGGTCAATTGTTGCTTGTTTTTGCATATATTAAATACACTGCAAAAACACTCACACCCACACGCATACACACGCAGACCGAAGAAGACAGTTACATTCACCCCTTGATTCCGTATCATTTTAAAATGATGAATACTCAAGAGATTAAAAGAATTATCAATTGTGTCTAAGACTTCTGTCGATTTGAAAATTTGTTTGAGTTGACTCAAAATTTATGTATTATGCAAATGTAGAAAATTTCAACGTATCAACAAATCAATGCAATTTTCTTTGCATTTGTGCAGAAAACACTTTCACACACAAGAGCTCATTTATGAAAAATAGCACGTACCCCAAAAAGTATGCTAAATTTTTATATGAATACCTTATTGTGACGAAAAAACTTTATTAAATCATAAAATAGAATTACTTTTAATAGGAGATTAAAGTAAAATACATTTAAACTAATTATTATTGATATTTATAATTAATAACTCTTTTTTATTCGGTTATCTGCTGGCTATTTAAAACTGTTTCCTTATTCTGAGGATAGGGTATGTACTTGTGTCATAATCAAAGCTATGGAATACTTTTAAGACGGTCGAGTATCAAGTTAGCCCACATTTTTTGTTTTGCACCTTTTCACGTTTAACGAGCGTTGAACTTTCATTGATTCCACACAGACATAGATTTCTGTTCGTGATTAAAGGGGGTAAGAGTATATGTGTGTGTGCAAGTGAGACTGCGCAGAACATAACCTAAGTGCAGTTTCTTTAGCTTGTCGTAGGTCAGGACACGCTGTGCAAGCTATGAACCAAAAACAAAATGGCTAACAGTCAACGTCATTTTATGGCCAACAAAAATTACTAATACACAGAAAGCCAAAGCAAATGAGAGAAAGAGAGAGGAATTGATAGAGAAAACATGCTAGCTTTAGGTCTGGCTAATACTCGTAGTTGCAATCAATTGAAATACTATTGATTGACCTGGAAACAAGCACATCAACCCTCGCTAAGTTTTGGTCTACTTCGACTCTTCCTTTTCTCACTTTTCCCTTACCACACTTTTTCAATTAAAAATGCTCCATATTGCAGTTATTAATCCAATTATTAATAGTTTCTTTAATCTGCATATACATATTAAATAGTGTTTCCAAATGGTTTCAAATTTTATTAGCTTTGTTACTAAAGTTGTCTTACCTTCTCCTTCCTCTCCGGTTTTTGCATCGGTCCATTTCGACAACTTTTAAAAATAAAGCCAAATAGGTTAATACGTTAGTTTATTGGTTAGGCATTCAAAGGCTTAAATTAGTTGAATTGACTTACTAATAATACTAATGACCTGACAAACAAATGTCATTGTATGTAGAATATAACTTAGTATATACGTATGTGTGATTTGTTGTAAAATAAAATAGTTTTAATAGATAGTAATAAAAATATTATGGCTCGAGAAATAATGTTAAATTACAAAATTTAGTTCACCAGAAAAATAAAGAAATTTGCTGATTTTAGGCTTTCAAAGAGGTTTCAAGTCTGTCAAGCATCCATTTTATTAATTTGTCAAAGGAAGCTATCGCTGTGCGCTATTGTAAAACTTCCTGAATTAAAGTAAATGACCGTGCAACAACACTACGAACCTTGACATACACAGCGCCATAACCACAAAACCAAAAACAATAGCCCCAGAAAAAGCAACAACATCGGTGCAGTTGCTGTTGATTCTGCTACTGACAGAGTCACAGAAATACACACTCACATGGACGTATTCAGCCTGATGTTGTGCAGAGCTTCAGGTTCACGTCCGCTTTGCTCACCTCAAACGAAGGTTGTGACGCTGGAACTATTGATTCTGCAGCAAAGCAATACATACGTAATATGTGCAAGTGTATGCGTTGGTGAATCGTGGAACATGAAGGAGACTGAAGAGCGGAGATTGGTCGACAAGTGTCCTTGTTTTTGCGGTTGTTTGCCGGCATGTAGCACAAACGCGTCCTTGCTACGCAGTCAGTACACTTGCATCTCGCCAAATGCCCAGACAAAGACAACGGCGAAGGACAAGTCAAAAAATAAAAAACCGGACGAAAATTGCACGAGTGCAGCACAGCCTACTTCAAAAATAATGCAACCTGCAATTTTCCTTCTCATGTTTTTGTTTTTGGGGCTAAAATTGAGGACAAGTGCGTGAGTGTTAAATGTCAAGAAAACAACAAAAAAATGTTATAACAACCGACTTTGCGAAGCATTTTGTTGATGTGTCTATTCCGTGTAAGGCCAAGAGCGCTTTGAGTGCGCAGCTTGAAGTGCACTCATATTCTGGCAACCACAAAAATACTACAAACATACAAGTATTTGAGCATATTCTACCAGGCTGGCAGCACTGTGCTTGCACATCACTGACACTTGTATGCCATCACTATCATCTCTAGTAGCCATCTCCCTTTCCCTTCCATCGTCTTAAGCTTTCATCTAGTTTTACCCTTCTAGATTATACAATTGCACACACTTAATTGGTTCTAAGAAGAATAATGCGTGTAAATAAAAGATAAAGGAAATCAAATGCAAATTCCATTGCATATATTTCATTACACGTTTGCAACGTTAATTTCCAATTAATGGTAACTATGGACACAGGCATTGTTGTTGCAAGTGTTGCCTTTGCTGCAGGCTGCAGCAGTTGTCGTTGTCCTTGAGCGCCTTCTAATTGAGGGCACTGCACTCAGTCGGGGTGACCGCACAGTTCGCGCCCTCCCCCGCTGCACGGCGACCCCGACCCCAAACAATCTGTGTGTTGCCGTTCGTAATATTTTGTTTCAGCTAAAAGCTGTTTAAACGTCGTCCCTCATTGAAACACATCTATGCTTGTGATTGTATGTGTTATGGATGTATGTGTGAGTTTGTGTATTTGTGTGTGTTGCGCTTCCGTTTAACTGAAAGCATGCAAACTGCATGTTGTGTATGTGAGTGGGTGTGTGTGGATGTCTAAACAGCATGGCAGTGCAAATGTGTGTGTATGTGTGTAGCACACAAACACAGTTAGGTGAAAGTAGGTTAACTTGTTTTTGCCGTTAAATATCTTAAAAAGTTAAATAGAAAAGTAAAAAAATTGCAATAGGTTGCTAAGTTTTAAATTCATAACTGACATAACAGTATAGTCAGATGTTCAGAATTCAAAAATATATACTTAGATATGTACGTGCATTCCTTTGTTGTGTCCATTTAAACTGCATAAAGTGAATAAACTAGAACAAGTGGCAATAGGTAAAGAGAACTGAGCCTTTGACAAAGTGATTTCATACACAGATGCACAGCTATCAGCAGTTTTTGTACCACAGTAAATAAACCGCACCACACCCCACCCACTACTCTTTACAGACCCCTTCGCTTTCCCAAGTTACCTTGAGTTGAGATTTCCTTTTGAGTGCAGCAATCGAACGAGTTTGCTGCCGTAGCACCTCCAGTGCACTACTATCTGCGACGTCGACGTTGACAGCGGCAGTGACTGAAGCAGCAGCTGAGGCGAGAACGCTATTATGACGGTCGGAAACGTAATTTCAAAAATCAAATTGGAAAAACTGCGCGAAATAATTAAAATTTGTGTAAATAAAGCACAAAGTTTCCCAAATTGTTTATTTTGTGATTGGATCCGTGGGAAACGCTTGAAAAGATCGCACAATTCTTTTGAATTATAAACAATTAACAAAACAAATTGTTTTTATATTTGATTCAATATTTTTGATTTTTTTTTTTTTTTTTTTTTTTTTTGTTTACATAGATTACACGCTCAAATAGCGGCTATAAATATCTATGCCAAATAACGCAAAGTATGCCAAATGACTAATCAGTTAAAAAAAAAAGCTATATACTAATGTTTCTGAATATTTTATGATACTTGTTAATCCCCCAATATTGATATCTTTGCACAATTTACTTAGTTAATGTGGGGGATCTTGGTGTAATAGAAAGATTTTTAGAAATTATTAATGTTAGAACAGTGAACCCGAACACAAACAATTATTTTAGAAAGGTGTTTGACCTAAAAACGAAACCGGAAAATACATGTAACAATTCTTAATTCTAATCGTTTGACTTGTAATTCCCGGTACTGATTGGACTTAAAACTTAGATATTATCTGAATTTTCACACTTACAATAATCACTGATTATTTAAATATTACGTCTTGCAACTTTTTTTTTGTTATGAAATTAATATTGTCTTTTTTATTTTTATTAATTCATTCGTTGTATTTGTGTGTCATCGCACATTGATCATCACAATACTATTGAATTTCCCGTTTTTCCGTGCGCCGTAGGCAGCTGTCGATGTGCAACTGGAAACTGGGCGAATGCAAGGACTCTTCAAAACCGTGGGTGGGCGAAATCGCGAGTGGAGAACTTTTGAATTTTTGCGGCGAATAACATTGGATATTTATTAATGAAACGCACGAGCCGGTGCTTTAGTTGCATTGCGCATGTGTGTAGTAGTAAAAGCAACGAGGACAATGACCCTTGTCTCCCAGCGGTGTAAATAGTAATTAAGAAACACTTAAAATTTTTTAGAAATTCAAAGAGTTTAATTAAAAAATGTAAATAGATCTTAGTTTCACCACGAGTCATCCTAGTTAATTTTAATTTCTAACGGAAATTACGTTCGATATCGCAAGTATCGTTGAGTCTACCGATTTATAGTATTTCTTATAACTATCGTTTCTCAGTATATTGCAAAATGTGTATATTTTTTTTTCTAACTTTAGTACGGCCACACTTTAAACCGCGATAACTTTGCCAAATGTACAATAGAAGGCGGTTGCTTTTTGCCAAAATTTACTTAACGTTGACTGTTATAAATAAAAAAATCAACGCAAACAAGGGTTTTTAAGTTGTGAATCTAAATTAAATTATTTTGTGCCTGTGTCTTTTATATTTAAATCTTAAGACAAAGCGTGCAAAAAACGCCGCTGTGAGCAAGTTGTGGGAATGCGGTAAGTCGTACCTAAAATGTATGCGTAAATATTTGCATTTATTTGTGACTTATGCAAATGTGCGTGGAAATTATTCGGCCAAAGAAATGAAATGTCACCTTCGTCATTTATATTTTTCTTGTGTATATTTGCTTTGTTTGACTTTTTGGCGCAATTCCTTCGGCGTTTTATTGCTTTCAGCATACAATTTTTTGATGTCAGAGTGAGATGGATATATGTTAGTTGATATATATGTTAGTAAGTGGTAGGGCTGCCCATTACACTTTCAGATTTTATTTCAGCGTCAACACATTAATTGATTTGTAGTTTGGCTGCCAAAATATACACATGTTTATTTTTTGTTCTAGTTGTAATCTTTTGCATCTTAGTAAACCTATGATTAAATATTGAATATCATGAGAAAAGCACAAATGTACTAATTATGCCCAAACGTCGTATTCCACTATCAAACGTTGGCAACCCTGGTCTGAACAAAATTCAATTTGAGGAATTTGATTTCGCGTACGAAATATTTTTGTATTTTAAAGTACATAAAGGATAAGATGAATTTATAGTTTGCATATTATGTAAGTTACTGATAAACAGCAATCGGATTGTTTAATGTTTGTGTGTCTTCTCCCTTTCGTCACAAGCCATTATTACTGTTGTCAATTTTGCCGGAATTGCACATGCATACATGTATTTGTGTGCGTATAGTGGAGTGCGTATTTTCTGATCACACTTATACTCACACAAACAAACACTTTCGTACAAATGTTTGCGAGTGTGCAATTGCTGCATAAATTAAGGTTATGTTAATGACAGAGTCAAAATCATAGATTCGTGCCCCCCTAATAACAAAACCCCCTACTCCTCCTCCACTTAACACAGAAATTTAGCGATACTGGAAATTATGGCCTGGGCTCCATCTACAAACTTCGAGGATGATTTGGTTGATTTGCAACCAAATTTTAATTTAATACACGGACAGCTGGCATACGAGACAAATCGTAGAATTAATAGCGATTTCACTCCTCGTCCAAAGTCAACATATGAGTATATGAGGAAACGAGAGATTCTCAATGAGGAGATAAGGCAGGAAAACCCTTCGAAAACAAAGGAAATCGCCGCCAGTCTGGCCATGATGGAACGCATCCAGGAGATAGCAGGCACAAAGCCACTGGGAGAGCATGCCACCATGGCGGATTTGGAGGACGAGAGCACTGTGGAGCGGGAGGCCATTGCAGTGATGCGTCACTTTGGCATGATGTCAATGGCCGAAGGCACGTTATTGCCACCAAAAGAAGAGATTTTGGGAAATAGTAAAGTTAAGATTGTACGAAACGGCAGGAAAAGTTTTCCCCTCATCGTGGATCCCAAGTACTTTGAGCCAGGTGGAACGCGGAAGAATTCCATTCCAAATTCTGAAAGCGTAACATCCCACAACGGCGGAAGCAGTAACTCATTCAACAACTATGAAAACGCTGAATCCGGAAGCACTGTGAGCAGCTATTTCACAGCAATATCACACACGGACAATTCCTTCAGTAGCAAGGAAAGCTATGAAGAGATACAGTATAATCTCCTCGAGACATCGGGCGACGAAGCAACTTTGCGTCCTTCTTGCACACCCATCGAAATTATAAACAATAGAAATAACAGCAGTAGGAGCCGTCCTCGTTCAAAAAAAAAAAACCTCCGGAAACGGGATCAGTAAAAAGTATTCGAGATTATAATTAGAAAGTATTTAAAATATATCTTCGCTAGTCTTGGATATATGTAAATGTGAGAAGCATGGAACATTACAAAAATCTGATTTGGTTGTTTTTGAATTGTGTTTGAAATTGTTAACATATATACACTTAGATTAAAATTGAAATAGTGTTACTTATTTTTTGTTGGAGGAGAGCTTTGTTAAATGATTTCCAAGTAAATCAACAATTACTTTAATAATCTTAATATTTGAAAAATTTAATTGTTTTTTTTTTTAGTTATTTTTTTTAAATGCATTTTTCATCATTTTTTGTCAATCGTTTTAAATTGATTACACATTTAATGTTTGGCAGGATTACGAGATACCCAATACTATGGCACAAAAGCGACATAACAAAAGTTACTCACTCCATAGAATACATGAGGTTATGCTATGTTGTTATTATAATCTCTGCAAGTTTTAGTTCTGAATTCGTGCAAACACTACGCACAGTTTGAAACAGTTTTGAGCACGTACAAACATAATATCGTAGATAATTGGTAAATACAGTAGAATCCGGTTCTTCCGATTACGCTTAAAGCGTTTGTCCGGTCATTGCGACGAAAATTCGATGACTTGGTTGGTCCTTTCATACAAGTTTTAATGGGGTTATGTTTGGTTAAACCGTCTACCGGGTATAACACTTAAAATCGTCGGTTCCTTGAGTGTCGTTAT
This sequence comes from Drosophila parthenogenetica, assembly GCA_035047505.1. Classification (NCBI taxonomy): domain Eukaryota; kingdom Metazoa; phylum Arthropoda; class Insecta; order Diptera; family Drosophilidae; genus Drosophila; species Drosophila parthenogenetica. The sequence continues at coordinate 3,027,641 of JAWNPM010000122.1, read as the reverse complement.
AGCCGGGTTCTACTCGGTTATAACATATAAACAAACTAAATTTCAATCCAAAGTATTAATAATTTACTGAATACTTTGAACCGCAGGTCACGCTAGTGACGAAATTCATGTGTAATAAATATAAATTTATTTTGAAAGGAACGTAAAATAAAAATAGTACAGAAATTTTCTTACAAATACGATGAAAAAGTTAATTTAATATTTGATCATTTATTCTAAAAATTTATTGAGTTAACAAAAGTAAACGTTTAGTTCTAGTTCGATTTATTTTTACTCAGAGTGCAACAGACAAAAACCCAATGAAATAAAAAAAATTTGAGGCTGTAAAATCCAAGAGCAAATTCATCAAACCACGAAATGAAAAAGAGTGGAAAAGGTTGGTATCAAATCGTGATTTACACAGATGCTGACTGTGTCTATTCATCAGACCAATAATACAATATATTTAATACAAGCAAAAGTATCTATACAAGTAGAGACACACAGTATGAATGTATATGTATGAAGCAACAGCCCTTTGCTTTGCTCAGTAGTCAACTCCGCTCCTCGATTCGTTCGCTGCTCGTTGACGTTGGCTGCTGTGCGTTGTCGTCTCTGTCGTCGTTTCCTTTACTGTCTTCGTCTTCGTTGTCGCCGCAGCTGCCGCATTGAACTTAAAAGCGGCAAGTTAAACTTGAAAGCTGTTTTGTTGGAGCGCGCAGGCTGTGAGAGAACAGAGACGAAAGGAGAGAGACTTGCAACAGCAACCACCGAAAACGTGTTGAGGTCTGTTGCATCCACCTTTTTGGCGCGCGCAAGCGCGTCTTTTCTTCTCCTCACACAGACACACACTTATCTAAACTTATATGTATATACATATAGATATATTAACTATATGTAGCTGTCTCTCTATCGCTCTCTTTGGCTCCGTTCTCTTGAAATTTCGAGTTGCCTGGCCTTTGGGCATGTATTTGTGTTTTTTGCACATGCATGTGTGTGTATGTATATTATACAATGGTCATGTAGCGGTCGCATTTGCTGCTCACAGTTTTGTTTTAACGCTGGCCCAGGACGAATCGTCGCAAGGATTGTCTCTGTTTCAGTTCACTTACACGATGGCAACTCTAGAAACTATACTAGTTGAATCAACTCTACTAAATCATACGATTTGGACAAAAAAAAAGAAAAGCTTTTGTAGACATCGGACTTAGATGGCAAACAAAACAAGTCTGTATGTTTCGATTTACCCGGCAGTACCGGGTCGATTACCGGGTATTTCTTCGTCAATGTGTGTGTTTGTGTGTGTGTACTACGCATTCCCGACTTTGCCGAGACGGTCGATTTGTCTCATTACGAGTTACGCGACGCTTGACGACGGTCTTTTCGGTTCGGCAAAATGACGCGAAAAAAGGAGATGACCCCGGAACCAAAAAAAAAAAAAAAAAAAAAACAGACAGACGACCCTCTGTGTGGAAGCGATATAGCGAAAGCAACATGTACATCACAAATACATAAATAGGTAAAACTGCAATGCTAATGGTATTAAACATTTCTGTGTTCACGTGGCTCCCCTCCGCTTCCAAATCGCGCCATTGCATAACAAAAAATAATAATAATAAAATACTGAATGATGACTTGTATTGGCCCCCTTTCATCCGCCCAGTTACCCGCCTCTGGCTGCTGTCCTTGTGTGTCTGTAAAAGAGAGAGTTGTGTGTATTTCGTCTTATTCATATTGTATAAGAGAATGCCCTGTAAAAGTTCGTATGTAAGGAAGAGTTTCTTCTGAATCATCTGTTTCATTGGGAATGTATTGTATATATTTTAGTTTGATATTTCTGTAGGATACTGTCTAGTCTATCACTCCCGATTGCTACATACTGCAATTTTATTTACATTTTATTTTCTTTCTCTGAAGCATTAACGGCCAGGGTTACGCCCAAACTCGTATTTGCTGAGCCTTATCGCAGATGGTTACCAAGCGGGAGCGGGGAGTCCCCTCTCAGCAGCAATGTCCCCTCTCAGCAGCAATGTATTTCAATCTGCAAGACCCCAAAGCACCGACTAAGCTGTTACTAGGGGCCAAAATTAACTAAAGATTTATTTATACCCCCTACTTATTAGCAATAAACCAGAATTATATATTGTATGCTTTATTGGATTGATGTAAATTTGCTTTCAGCAAATATTGTTCCAAAGCCGGTTGTAAGACTTGGAATAAAAAGACAATAAAAACCTGCAAGATAGGAGTAGCTAGCCCATGTGTATCTATGCACAATTTCACTTATTCCTGTTCACTTTTGGATCCTCTCCATTCGTTTTTCTTTGGCCACGAACCCGTTGGCGATCGGTTTGGCTACAAACTGCAACCAGTTCTCCATCTTGCAGCCCATCTATGTCTTGCCTAGAGTTACTCTGTTGCTATGTCAGCCTTCAATTCCTGTACTCTGTATGCAGCCAAGAAAAACGAGTTAAGGAAAAATTCCTAGTGATGAAATCTTCATTCACTATTTGTTCTGTTTGAATGATCTCAAAATGGAAAGCTGTTTTCGTAACGTGCTTTTGGCCTAATAAATTCATAGCAGTAGTTTTATGTCAATGGAATCTCTTTTGATTCTAAACTTATAATCCTTTTTTTTTTTTTTAATTAAATATCTTTTTTAATTTAAAATAAAAACCTGATGAGACTTAAATCATTTTTGTTAGATGAACTTAATCATAATTATTCTAGTTTTGATTATATCACCGTAAGTTTTCCAGTACAAGCTCGGCGTCCTGCCTTAAGTCGCCTAATGGTAATGAATTATTGCATTCAAAAGAATTTAGGCCCTGTAATGTCATGCACATGAGTACATTGATCTGAGAGACAATAAAAAACAAGAAATTGAAGATTTTTTATAATTTAAAACGTTCGTATTTAAAAAAAAAATAAAAATAAAAAAATATTTTCAGTACAGTTAAATCCGGTTATACCGATTCCGCTTAAAGTGTCCGTTCGGTCATTGTAACGAAAATTCGATGACTTAGTTGGTCCCCCTGTATGTATGTACTTAAAGCGTCTATCTGGTATAACGGATAGAAATCGTCGGTCCGTTGAGTGTTATAACCGTATTCTACTATATATTTTTATATGTATAGAATAACGGTATAAGTACGTCGACCCTCAAAGACTATGAACAGTTTTCTTTAGTTTTAAATATCATTTTTCTAAGTCTAAAGGGTATTTACCAGTTGATTCCTTTTATTTATTCTTATTACCTATAACAAAAATAGCCTAGGAAGAGGAAGCTGCAATGAAAAGCATGAAAAAGGAGCTCAAGTGTGTTTGCGTGAGTGGACGTGAAAGAGAGGTAAAAACTCAACATTGTCAAATGTAAATGGAGTACATTCATACATACATTCAAATATACATACAGACAAACACGCAGAGTATAAAAGAAATCGTAATAGTGGCCTGTTGAACAACGCAGACAGCAACCAACAGAGCAACAAGAACAACAACAGTAACAGCAAAAGAGAACACCAACAGGCCATCGACTACTACTACGTCGACGCCTGCTATGAGCTTTTTAGCACCGGCAAATAAGAAGTCGCTGTCAATGCCAACGTCTCCGTCGGCTTCAGCGTCAACGTCTAGGCAGCAAACGTAGCACAACGCAGTAGAGAGAGAAAGAATTGCAGGAAAGGTACTCATCGTTGGTGTCTTTGTCTCTGCCTTTCGTTGTACCCCTACTCTCCTATATCGACTGTCGGAAAGCTAGCCGAGAAGTTAATAGAAACGACGTCATATTCGTCGTGAGCTCAGCATAGAGCAGCAGTGCGTCAGCAGAGGACAGAGATGAGAGCTTTGCAGCGCATGTTTATTATACGCAAAATAGTGAAAATAACGGACGGACAGCAGCAGGAGAACATTTTTATGCGTCTGTTGATGCTAGCGATTTCGGGTTTGATGTTTTTGTGACTTAGTGTCTATACGCGTAAGAGCAAAAGCATTTACACAGTTTGTGTAAATAATTGAAGTTTCTAATTCGTTTAAGGAATTTATTAAAATGCTGCATAAAAGATGTAATCTTCTGTATGTTGTTGTGTATACAACAACTTCAATTTAGCGTTTTTTGTCGGAAAAAAAGAGAGCGCATGTGCTCTCTAGCGCCTTCTCTCTTGATGCGAGAAGTAAAAAAGAGAAGAAGTGTTGAATGGGTGGGGGCCTTGTTTGATGTAGTTGCACGAGGAAACAAACCATGACCATGCCAAAGGATGAAATATTAAAACGGCATAAATAAGTTGACTTTTTTGCTTGCTCTGTTGTGTGGTGTGTATACCAGTAACAGCGGCCAGCATCCCTAAAGTGTGTATGTGTATATTTATGCATCTACTTACTACGCGGGTGTGTGTGGGTGTACTGGTGTGATGCTGGGGAATTTGAGGTTAAACATGAATCTGCACATGAAATAGTTTCTGACTCTTTCGGTAATTTCGTTTGTTTGTTTGTTTTTACTTTCATTTGCAGCATCCATGCAATGCTTTTGACCACAAATCCCTGAGGGATACGGCATGCGGATCAGGACACAACAACGGGATATTAATCTGAACTAAAGGATATGGCATTCAGCACAGCATCGGGCACTCCGGCAACCCGTGAATTTGTCGAAGGCTGGACACTGGCGCAGACCCTCGGTGAAGGTGCCTATGGGGAGTAAGTTTATTCAAAGCGCGTTTATGAGTGGGAAGCGAGATAGAGAGAGATTGCAAATCTATCGGTGAACGTGTAAAGAGAAGTCAACAAACCGGAAATTCTGTGTGGGGAAGAAAAACGCACATTTCCGGCGTATTTTTGCGGCATATGCCAGTCTGCCCATTCCCTTCTTCCTCCTCACTACCAAATAGCCATGTCCGTTTTGCGCATGTCCCTAATATGTAACAGGAGCAAATGCAATTGGTAAAAACAGTCGATACACAGGACAAAGACGACGTTTGTGTTGCCGTTATAGAAACTTTATAGCTATGTATGTTTAGCACTTCATAATTGCAATTTTTTTTTTTTTTGTCAAAATTTCACATCTTTGAAATACATTCCCGTTTAGTTTTTTTTATATAAATGCTTAAAAAAGTTAGCAATGGAACTGTCAGCACTAAGTTGAGAAGCATCGGCTGTTTATATCATATTTCTCTCAATAAAATAAGCGCTTTAAACTTATGCTTGATATAGGAAGGGTTTCCAGATATTTTTACAAAACCGACTTTTTGATATTATACCAACAGATAGACGGGATTGGAGTATTCCCTATTCATATTAATTGGGTCTTTCTATGAACTGATTTTACTAACCAAATACATACCTTGTTGATAGACATAGAAATATTGATAATACTTCTGCCCATATACCTCTTGAAACTTTTGCTTAAATTAATTTTTGTTATCATTTTTTGTAGAGTCAAACTGCTGATTAATCGTCAAACTGGAGAGGCTGTAGCTATGAAAATGGTTGATCTGAAAAAACATCCAGATGCTGTGATTTCAGTGCGTAAGGAAGTGTGTATACAGAAAATGCTACAGGACACACACATTTTAAGGTTCTTTGGAAAAAGATCCCAGGGGAATGTGGAGTATATATTCCTGGAGTATGCAGCCGGCGGAGAACTCTTCGATCGCATTGGTAAGTGACGGAAGCTAGCAGTGAGGCTGCTCCTTTAAAGGGAATTAAAGGAAGTTAAAACTTCATTGGTTAAATGATTTAACACAAACCTAGTTTAAAGAGACCATCTGTACAGAAATACGGACTTATAATATAGAAGCAGTTTATGCAAGATTATTATATTATACTCTTTGCAAGATTATATTGGGTGTGTGCAAAGTATGTAACAAGGCAGAAGGAGGCGTGACAGACACCATAATACATTTATCCTTGATCAGCATCATAAGCCGATTCTATATAGCCATGCCCGTCTGTCTTTTTTTTTTTTTCATATTATTGTAGTAGAACACTTCAAAAATACCGTGTTGAAATTTTAAGTCAATCCGAGCAATACTTTTTAAGATATTGAGCATAAAGCCGAGAAGCCTCAGTTGCGCGCGTAGTCCGTTACAAACTTTAAACGCGGTTTTCTCGAAACTTTTTTTTGAAAGTGCGTAGGCATTGGCATTTTAAAACTACTTAACCGATCCTTTTGAAATTTTGTACACTTATTCTACATATAAAAAATCTCCTCCCAACGTTTTTTCCGCCATTTTTGTTTTATATTAAGGTGGTTTTACACCTACAAAATGGAGGAATTTCAACGAAAAACGTCACTTTTTACTTCAAACGACTACCAAATGGCTGAAAATGAATATAAATCGTCAAACTAAACGTTGGGGGGAAGTTTAGTTCATACTTTAACTAAATTATTAGATTTTTTTCATTTCGGATGATTCTACGCTGAGATATGCTGCCTACCGCAAAATGAATTTTTGAAAAGACGCCCACGTAAATATTTTTTTGCAATATTTTTACATTCAAATTTTATCAAATATCCTTGAAATGTTAATTTATAATATGCAGTAACTTTTAATAAATTGACTTAAACCGTTTCGCTACAATAAATCCATGAAAATGTTTTTCCCCCACCCCCCCTTAAAGGTTGAACGAATTGGACTCTAACCTGATCTACTAAAACGGCTGCAGAACTGAAAATAATGCGAATATCGTTGCAAAAATTTGACAGTATATTTTTAAAAGCCTATGCTTTTGAAATATCGAAAAAAAAAACTCTAGACCACCGGGACCCCTTTATATCAAAGTTTTAATATTTACCACACGTTGTCTCGAACTAATTTCTTGTTAAGTATGTATACGTGTGCACACAGAATTTAAACTGACAAATTGAGGTGCTGTGGCAGAGGGAGGAGCAGGTGTAGGAGAGTACGCACTACAACCTGGAGGACAGCAAATTAAACAGCTTGGGCATTTGACGACAGAGTTTAAATGACAAATGACAAGATACAGATATAGATCTTGATTACGGAACTACAACAGAGGAGAAATGACAATTTGATAAATGTAACTGACAATCAAGGGAGAAAGGATACGGCTGGGGTAGCGGGCCGGAAAGTGGCTAAAACTGATGTTACAGCAGAACTTGCAATGTTTTTCGCCATTTTCGTGGTCCCTGCGTGCAGTCTAGTGTGGGCGTGGTAGTTGTTCAAATGTGACAAAAAGTGCTGGAAATCTCTATAAAGTTTCTGAAAAGTACTTTTACCTCAAACTCATTTGTTGTTTGCTCAATTTACAGAACCCGATGTTGGCATGCCACAACATGAGGCGCAGAGATACTTCACCCAACTACTGTCCGGTCTACAATATCTGCACCAGCGTGGAATCGCGCACAGGGATCTTAAACCAGAGAATTTACTGCTCGATGAGCACGATAATGTGAAAATCTCAGACTTTGGAATGGCCACAATGTTTAGGTATTAGGTACAAGCTAATGCAAACTATGATAAAATTAAGTTTTTAACTGTTTTCCATACACGTAGAAGACGTGAATTAATTAAAATAGTTTAATTTAAATTCGTAATTTCTACCTACCTAAAAACTTGTTACAAATAAGTAAATATCACAAGTTATAGCACTATGTTCATCTAAATTAATTGTATTTTCCTCTGTATTTCACTCTTCCTCCCCTTCAGATGCAAGGGCAAGGAGCGTCTGCTGGACAAGCGATGTGGGACGCTGCCCTACGTGGCCCCCGAGGTTCTACTAAAGCCCTACCACGCACAGCCCGCCGACATTTGGTCCTGTGGCGTTATTCTGGTCACAATGCTGGCAGGAGGTAAGTTCCGCGGGGTTAAAATTTATCATCTTTGATAACGCCTTAAATCATAAATGTTCTATTTTTATTTTGTGCACATTTCCACAAGCAATTGCAGTTAAACAATAATTAATAAGTGTGTTTTTTATTAAAATCCAAGCATCGATTCCTACTCTCACATAACGCATCCATAACAAAGGCACCGAAAAAAAAAAAAAACAAAAAAGGTTCATCATTGTACTTACATGTAATTGTGTTTTGTGTTTATTTATTGCCTCATATTTATGTTTTGTTATGATTTGTTTTTACACATACTATAACATGCTACTCTTTCATTTTTGCTGTTTCTTTGGTATTCTAGCTGTAGATTGTTTCTCTAATTTGTATCATCTAAAGCTTTTATACCAAAGCTCCAGCTTAAATTGCTTGCCAGCGCTTCAGAAAAAAAAACATAAATTAGCTAATAAATGTAATATGTTAAACAACAGTCAAGAAATCGCACATTTATGCATGGCTCATTTTAAAACAAAAATTACTATATTTATAATACTTAAATGACATATTCTGCTTGGTTCTTTATTCATAGAGTTGCCGTGGGACCAGCCCTCGTCAAGCTGCAGAGAGTTTACCAACTGGAAGGACAATGATCACTGGCAGACGCAGACTCCTTGGAGCAAACTGGACAACTTGGCCATATCCCTGTTGCGTAAGGTGCTGGCCAGCAGTCCTGGATCGCGTTTAACGCTGGACAAAATACTCGACCACAAGTGGTGCAACATGCAATTTGCAGAGCACGGTAAGAGCCTTGGAATCCTGGTTTAATTTCAGCTGAAGGGGATTCCTTAAGAGCACACGTTTGGCTGCTCAGGTACTTAGTGACTCTCAATTGGGTTGGATTTGAGGGTCGCTCTGTGCCTGTGCCGCACGTGGAGCAGCCAACAACAACAAGAGCAGCAATTACTGTGCATTTAAGTGTGTCTAGTGCAAAATATGTCAAGTGAATTTTCTTTACATTTCCATTGCTTTGGCGCTTTAGCTGTATGATAGATTTGAATACTTCATAAAGCTAGATTACCAAAGCATTGGCGAATTGTGCCGAATTCAGCAATAAAACTTGTCCAATTGAATAAATATTTATTTAGTTTATTGTTTTTATTTTTAGCTCTTTTGTTTTGCATACTATTTGCTCTTTGGTGATTTTAGCTGTATGGTGTGTGTGCTGATTCCATAGAGCTTTATTACCAAAAACCAAATGGTTTTTGCATTTGCTTTCTTTATTTCGCCTCATTTTGTTAACAACTTTCCTTTATTTAATTTTATTTACTAATCAATTTCATTTTGATATACAGATCGTTCATATGACCTTGTGGACTCGGCAGCTGCTCTGGAGATTTGCTCTCCAAAGGCGAAGAGACAACGTCTGCAATCGAGTGCAAGTCTGAGCACGAATCTGGATGACTCGATATCCCGCAATTACTGTTCGCAACCCATGCCCACTCTGCGCAGCGATAGCGATAATGGAATCAACCAGGCGGAGGATGGAGATCGCCAGGTGTTAGTGCAGGAGGCACGACTCAGCTACTGCTTCTCGCAGCCAGCGATGCTCGATGATTTGCTGCTGGCCACGCAAATGAATCAGACCCAAAGTGCATCGCAGAATTATTTCCAGCGTTTGGTGCGTCGTATGACGCGATTCTTTGTGACCACCCGATGGGAGGACACCATCAAGCGATTGGTAGGAAACATCGAGCGATTGGGTGGCTACACCTGTAAGGTTAGCGAGGAGGGTGTGGTTACCGTCTCCACCATTGACAGACGCAAGCTGCGGCTCGTTTTTAAGGCTCACATCATCGAAATGGATGGCAAAATTCTTGTGGACTTCCGTTTGTCCAAGGGATGCGGTCTGGAGTTCAAGCGTCGCTTCATCAAGATCAAAAACGCCCTTGAGGACATTGTTCTAAAGGGTCCCACAACCTGGCCAATTGCTATTGCTACCAATTCGGTGCCTTAGTTTTTAAGCATTAGCTATTAGACTTGATTGACTTCATAGCCTTTTTTTTAAATACATTATGTTCAAAATGTTTAATTCACACTTTTTATTCAAGAACATTGAACAAACTTCACCACATTTTAATATTGTTAAATGTTTATTGAAATAAGCTAGTTGTTTAGTTAGCTTAACGTTGACACAATAAATCGACAACGATTTTGATTATATCTAAAAGGCGTTGATGTTTGCATTGAGCGGGGAAAAAGAGATTTGTTGGTATCGTCATAAAACTTAATTGCACTGTTGAATACGAAATACCGCAGACACAGAAAATATATCTATTTCAGCTGACCATAATGTACCTTTTTATCAAGTTGATTTGGGAATTTTTTTTATACTGCAAACAAATTTGATCTATGACTCTCGGCTATATATCCAGTATATGACAATTTAAAGTTCAAACAAGAAAAAACGGTTATCTTCGGCTAGCCGAAGATTGAATACCCTTGCAGTCATGTATTGCGTGAATTTTGTTTTAATCACTAATTGTTCCTACGGTAGCTATATGATATAGCAGTCCGATCTGAATAAAATTTGGTCCGCAGGTGGAATATGATAAAGAATGCATATTGCGAAAATTTCAAATCGTTCAAGACACACTGAGAATTTTCGTACTACGCATTTTTAGTATTTTTAACCGATAGTTTCTATGACAGCTATATAATGTAGTGGTCCGATCTGGATGAAATATGGTTTGCACATGGGATTTAGAACTAAATGGCCGATTTTAACATATGAACTGCGTGCAGAGAGAATACACATCTGTACCAAGTTTTATCAAGATAGCTTCAAAATTGAGAGACTAACTTCGTGACAGAAATAATATTCCCTCTAGAAGGGTATAAAAAAGACCGCCCAACAAAACCACGGTTTCGAAATATTTTCAACCATATTTATTTGACATCTAGTAACGCTTTGAATAAGAGAGTATAATGAATTCGTCTTGTATTGTAAACAATTTCTACTCGCAATACCCACAACGAACAATCTAATAGTTAAAACATAAATAGAATCGTGTCTTTATTTGGGGTGGAGTACAAGATGAATCCATACCATATTATGGTTATACAATGATATCTGTGCCTCAACATTTGGATCAGCATTTATAATATAATATATACGATTTTAGCAAACATTGAGAGTGTGAGGTTCATTCTAATCGGTAACGTTTAATCATAATGTCTAATAACGAAGCAAAGTGTGGGTATTATAGATTCATGGATTGGTTAAATCCCTGGATCGTGGTTGCTTTTGTGCGCCAGTCACAAGAATTGCTGTTGCTTTATCAGCTTTTTATGGTGGTGTGTTTTTGTGTTGGAATTTAGAAGCTGCAACGTTTACTGTGGTTTCCTGAAGCTCTTGCCGGCGAACTTGACGCCCGCACCGATCTCTTCCTCAATGCGCAGAATCTGGTTGTACTTGGCCAAGCGCTCGGAGCGGCATGGAGCACCAGTCTTGATCTGGCCGGTGGACAGACCGACGACCAGGTCACCGATGAAGGAATCCTCGGTTTCACCAGAACGATGGGAGACCATGGTGCCCCAGCCATTCTTCTTGGCCAGAAGATGAGCCTGAATGGATTCGGTGACGGTACCAATCTGGTTAACCTTCAGCAGGAGGCAGTTGCATGCTCCCTTCTCCACGGCGGTGGCAATGCGCTTGGGGTTGGTCACGGTCAAATCGTCACCGACAATTTGGATCTTGGTGTTGGAGGTCAAGTTGGTCCAGGCATCCCAATGATCCTGATCGAAGGGATCCTCAATCGAGACAATGGGGAAGTCCTTGATGAACTCCTGGTACAAGTTGGCCAACTTCTCAGGCGACAGCCACTGGGCCTTGTCGCTCTGTGGGTTCTTGAAGTCCAGATCGTACTGGCCATCGCGGAAGAACTCCGAGGCGGCAACATCCATACCGATCTCAATCTACAAGTAAGAGACAATCGATTAAAAACAATTCTATTGAGTTTGGTAGCGTCACCTACCTTGCCGGTGTAGCCAGCCTTGGCAATGGCATCGCTGATCAGGCAGAGAGCCTCCTTGTTGGATTGGATGTTGGGGGCGAAGCCACCCTCATCACCGACAGCGGTGGCATCCAAACCGAACTTGGCCTTGATCACGTTCTTCAGATGATGGTACACCTCTGAACCCATCTTCATGGCCTCGGTGAAGCTGGAGGCACCAGTGGGCAGAATCATGAATTCCTGCATGGCCAGTTTGTTGCCAGCATGGCTACCACCGTTGATCACGTTGAATGCAGGCACGGGCAGGATGATGTCTTTGTTGCCAGCGAGATCAGCAATGTGTTTGTACAATGGGACGTTCTTCTTTGCAGCACCGGCTTTGGCTACAGCCAGGGACACGCCCAGAATGGCGTTGGCACCGAACTTGCTCTTGTTCTCGGTGCCATCAAGCTTGATCATGAAGTTATCAATGGCAGCCTGATCGGTCACATCCAGGTTGGCCTTGATCAACTCGGGTCCCAAGGTGTCGTTAACGTGGCCAACGGCCTTCAGCACGGACTTGCCATGGTAGTTGGCCTTGTCGTTGTCGCGAAGCTCCAAAGCCTCATGGACTCCGGTAGAAGCACCCGAGGGAACGGCGGCACGGAACAGGCCCAGATCTGTGGTCAGATCGACCTCAACGGTGGGGTTACCACGGGAATCATAGATTTGACGGGCTTTGATCGACTTGATGGTCATGTTTCCGTTTGTACTGTAAAGAAATTGTTTGATTTAAAATAAATCACGAAAACACAAGCGCATTCAATCATTTGGAGCTGGGCTACAAAAATCTGATTTTTATTGAGCTGGGATAAATTCTACGGTACAGCTGCGCGGCTAAATTGACAAAAAGGTACACAAATGTACCAAAATGGAAGTGGGTACATTGCTACTGACAAGTGAACGCTGAGTAGACCCAAATATGGGTATTTGGTACCTTTTCCCTGAATAATGTACATATATACACAAACATATGTTTGTGTATGTATATGAAACTCTCAAATAATATAAAAATGACTAAATATTTCACAAAGTAAATTTCAAAAAGCAGAAAAGAAATTTCATCACAACAATAGTCGAAAAGTCATTAAAATAAACACACATACTATTTTTGCAAATCCAGATTAATTTAAAGTTTTAAATAAGTCAATTTAGTTAAATTAACTAATATGAAAGAATTCCTAGTGGAGAAACTTTTGCGTAGGCGGAAAATAGGCAGAGGGGCAATGAACGCAGCAGTTGTACCATTTGTACGTATGACCTCTACGCAGCGTTTTAAGGTCATAGCTAAAGTAATGTGCAAAAAAGGCCAACAAGTAAGCGACGTGCACTGCAAAGCGCGTAAAATTGTGCAAATTGCTAACGATTATAAAATATTTAGTGTATTTATGCATTTTACTCGTTAGAAATGTTTTATTTATCACAAGTACCTACATATACATATGTATATACTGCATATGTGTACATATACTAATTTGTTAGATAATCGTGGCTTTTTTTTTAATCGTATTATTGCAATTTAGATGCAGAGTGTTGGATTTCAGCAGAAAAATAATTAACCTGTATACTCTCACTTGTATATCATATTTGCAGATATATAGTTGTATATATATATTTAATACATACCAAGAACTTTTAAATTTCAGAAATTGAAATCCAGACGAGAGCGACTCTAGCGAGCTTCCGGCTTGTCCGACTGATTTGCTACTGAAAGCGACTGAGAATACGAAGCAATTTTTTCTTGGGCTTATTTTCGGCGCTGCCAGCGTCGTTACTGATGAATGCAACGTTGGGTACACTCGGAGAGCGCGCGATACAAATATGTGGGCCATTGTTGTTGTCGATTGTGGAACGTAAACTGCGAGTGCGTGTGAGTGGGAGAATGCGCGTCCTCCAGGCGCGGTCTGGTCGCTGTCAGCCGGCTTTTCTTAGTGGGGGACTATATGTTGAAATTGACCTTCGCCCAAGGTTAGGCCTAATGGCATCCACAAGAGATATTTTTTATTGCGCAAACTGTAAACATATTAACAATTAATGTTTTTGTTCAAATTGAATTGAAACCTGTTGCTTTTTATTTTAATTCTATTAAAATATTCAAAAATTATCGTTTACTAACATCGCCACTGCACAACACTGTTATATATAAATTCTCAACAGTTATCGTTTCCCAACAGCTGTTCAGTCCTCACACGATGGCGCGACTACCGGCAAAAGAACATATCGATAGATTATCGACAATCTAAACTGCACGCGGCCGGAATTGTTTTGTTTACGTTTATAATGTCTGCCACAATGAATATTGTCATGCCTGGCGAGCGGGTTACCGCTATCGAGGATGTAGCCAAAGCCAAGCGAATCATATTGGGACCTGGACTGCGAAGAGTCAACGATACAGTCGTGGCCAGCAAAGCCGGTCCTCTGCGCCATAAGGAACCCAACACATTCTGGGTGGACAACTACCAGCGACGTTATGTTCCAGCGCGAGGTGATCTAATCATTGGCGTTATTAAGGCCAAATCGGGTGATGTGTATCGTGTGGATATTGGTGCTGCAGACTCTGCTTCTATTTCCTATCTAGCCTTTGAGGCAGCTACAAAAAAGAATCGTCCAGACATAAATCCCGGTGATCTACTGTATGCACGCGTTCTCAATGCCAGCCCAGACATTGAACCCGAACTAGTGTGTGTGAACTCGAACGGAAAGCGTGGAAAACTTGGACCGTTACAAGACGGTTTCTTCTTCAAGTGCAGCCTAAATCTGGGAAGACTTCTCCTACGTGAGAACTGCCCAGCCCTAAAAGCTCTCACCGAAAAACTGCCCTACGAGATTGCCGTTGGTGTTAATGGACGAATCTGGATTAAAGCGCATTCTGCAAGTGAAACCGTTGGACTGGCGAATGCTATAATGACACTCGAGCAGGCGGGTTATTCGGAAATCGATAACATTTGTGGAAATCTTGGCGATGTACTGCAAGCATAATTAATAAAGTTACTTACACTTTTAAATTGGTCTTAAATTATTTTTATCCTTAAAAAACTAAAAAAAAAAAATTATAAAAATTATATATTTAATTTGTGAATTTGGATACTTTTAGTGAAATGTGTCCAGTCTAGTTGATTTATGAGTCTGAGAATGCCTGTTACTTACACTATCAAAAGAAAGTCGCTGCTGGCATGAACAGTGACTCACAGCTTATTTGACCCAAAGCACTTGAAAGGTGAGTATTTGGAATTTGATATGCACAAACTGTAAACCGCTGCGCTTAATGTATGTTATCAAACATACACACACCCATGCAAAGGAAGAGTGTTGCCGTCCTTTTCCCGCCTGGGCCAAACTGACATACGAATTAGGGGACAAAGAGGAATAGTTACTTAGAGTCCATCCGATATTTCATCTAATCGGCATGTCTCCCATCACTTGTTTACTTACTCCCACTCGCTTTTACATTCGGCAAACAGCTGATTGGTTCGTTATCATCCACAAAGAAAGGCAATGTGTGCGACTTTTTAGTGGAAAGTTCAAAGTTCCAATAATGACTTTCCTTGAATTTTTGCTCATTCTGCTCGTGCTTTATTATGCCGTCTATGTTGTGCTCTGGATCGTGCTTGACTGCAATGTGGCACTGTGGTACAAATCCCGTTTTGGTGTCTCACTTTCCACAATGCGCGGACAGGTGGTCTGGATAACAGGTGCCTCTAGCGGCATTGGACGCGCCTTGGCCGTCAGTCTGGCCCGGCATGGAGTGCGGCTTGTGTTGAGTGCTCGGCGTGTGGAGCAGCTGGAGCAGGTGCAAGCCAAGTGCTTGGAGGTGGCTCGTGGTCTGCTGGCCACCAAGGATGTCTTGATCTTGCCAATGGACATGCTTGAGCTGGAGAAGCACCAGTCGTGTCTCTACACTGTGCTCAATCACTTTGATCGCCTGGACGTACTGGTCAACAATGCGGGACGCTCACAGCGCGCAAACTGGACGGATATTGATATCCAAGTGGATCGCGAACTCTTTGAGCTGGATGTGTTCTCCGTAGTACACCTGTCCCGGCTCGTAGTTCGCTACTTTATGGAACAGAATGGTGGACGTGGCCACATTGCAGCCACCTCGAGCATTGCTGGATTCAGTCCAGTTCCATTTTCGGCCACGTATTGTGCTGCCAAGCACGCCTTGAACGCGTATCTAATGGCTCTGAAGACAGAGATCCGCAAGCTGGATGTTACGATCTTTGCACCCGGGCCCATTGCCACCGACTTCCTTATGGAGGCCTTCACTGGGTCCAAGGGAGGCAAGGTCGGTAAGAGCACGGCCAATCAGAAACGTCTCACGGCGGAGAGATGTGGAGAACTCTTCGCTGTCGCCTTGGCCAACAAGATGGATCTCACCTGGTGCGGTCTGTTCCCGGTAAATCTGATGGCCTACTGTGCCCGCAATGCGACACTAACTAAGATCCTTGCGCAATTTATGACCGAGAAGACTCTAAACAAAATTCGTGAAGGAAAATTGTGAATATTCAATGCACCGTAGTTCAAAAGAATGTGCCGTAGTTTCTAATAAAAGTGTACCATTTTGAATAAACAAAGTAAGTACCATAGGTACGTATGTACGGCTGTACCGATTTTAAAACAAGTGAAATTTTTATTCAAACAATACAAATAAGCGGTCAATATACCATTAAAGGTTTACCATTTCGAAAAAATAAAACATTTTACACTTAAATTTAATTTTTATTAAAACTGCCAATTAGTTACCATGTTTTTTTGCGTTTCTATTCATGGATTAACTTTGGACGAAAGTCTAGAGTCCCGAAGAGTCAAAATATGATCAAATTTAGGTATGCTTCTAAAGCTAAACTAGAAGTTGCAATTTTTTTTTAAAATGCTTATTAATTCCGAGCATATAGTTGTTGTACCACAATTGAGACACCAGTTATAACTGGGTACAACTTAAGGTACACTTGTTGTATATCAAATATTATTTATATGCATCAATTAGCTTTTGAGCTACTTTTAGCTCTGTTCTGCATACTTCCTACTTGTAAGTCAAATGAGTACTCCTCCGATGAATAAGGTGTACCTTGATAAACAAAATTACCACTTTTGGCAACAATCGTTTCGATCAACTTTATAACAATTTTCTTTGAATTCTGGGGTTGAAAATAATTATAAACTTGAAGTTTTGTCTTGTTGAGAATTGTAGTTAAATTATTTTTAGTAACTAATTAAATAGAAATGGGTACAGTTTACGTCTTAGTCAGCTCCGCTTTCACGTGCGCCGAGATCTTGATGCGTTTTCTCTTAGCCTTTGCAATTGTTGGCTGCTGTACCCCGTGAAGTTGATATTGTTTTGAGATTTCTTTGAGTTTCTTGCTCTTTTTGCAGGAAAGTGGATTTGGATTCTTTGGACCCTTCGTTTGTTTCTTGGCCACGGGCGGCTCTTTTGGCTTCAAGCCCTGTTTCTCCTTCAAATACGCAATTTTGTCCACCTGTTTGCCGAGCATCAGGTTTTTTGCCCGCTTTTGTACCATTTTTTTGGACGCTGCTGAGGGCGCCTCCAGCACTGGCGTGGCCTTGTGCAGGTAGAGCAGACAGCGCCCGGGAATCTTCCGCAGACTTGCCTGTAGAAGGCGATCCTGGGAGGCAACGATGTAGCGATTGTCCTTGGTCTGTAATTACACTTTTGTAACAACAGGAAAAGGATTTTATTTCATGATTTTACCATAGATTTAATGCACTCTGCTGCTCCGACTGGTTTCCCCTCGTGTCCACATTTGTGCACGTGGAACTGCTTCACGATTGCTGTGGCGCCCGTTAGGGGTGCTCCCAGTGCCTCCGCCTCCAATATGACACATTGCGTGGTAAGCAGCTTTACATTACATTGGAAGTACTTTCGAATTTGCTCCTCAATGCCAATTTTATGCTGCAAACAAAAACTATTTAAATCCATTTTTATGGACACATATTTTTTGACTCACCTGTAGCGCCGCTTGACAGAAGGTGGCATCGATTAGCACCTGGTAGGGTTCCCGATACTCAAAGTTATTTGTGAAATACACGAGTGTCTTATGCGATTTTTTAAATCGTGAAATTTTCATTGTTTTATTTGTTTTTGATGCAGCAACAAAACAAAAACACGCCGTTTACCCAAATCGATTAACGATATTCCGTTGGCGATTGTAGAAATTAATCGATAGGTGTTTGGGAATGCATGCCGGGCCGTGCTTGAGGATTTTACACGTTGCCCAACATTGCATTAGATTGAAATTCTAAACATTGGCGCCAAAGTAGTCAGCGTGAGCATGTGTGCGTTTGTGTGTTTCAACCACCTTACAAGTTTTCACCCTCTGTTCTCTCTGCCGCTTAAAATGTTTTCGTTTCCTTTGCTTTTCTTTTGTTTTGTTGCTTAGTTTTATTTTGTTAGCATCCACTATTGTATTGAAAACTTTGGCTGCGCAATAAAGTGAATAATCTAATTTAAGTGTGTTTTTGTGAGAGGAGTTTCACGAAATCGAAAATTGTTTATGAATCACGAAACACCTTTGAAAGAGGTCATCACCCCTGTGCGACAAGAATAGACAAATTGCATATATGTACATATGTATAGGTGAATAGGTATGTGCATATGTGTGTACATGTGTATTTGTATGTGCATTTTAATTTTACACTTACGATTAACTCTTTGCTGCATTTGCATATACATACTACCTCACTCACTTCGCCTGTGTTTGGGTGCAGTTTTCTATGGTTTGCTGGGTAGAACCTCTATTCCACCTCCTTTGAGTCCGCCATCCCCCATCCACTACCCGAGCGTGCGAAATGACCATTCAAATTTACTTTATGGACTTTTCGCAGCAATCATACTGATTAGTATTTCAGGCCGGATTCTCTAGTCGTACACTTCTCAGTTCTTTAATATTGGTCAAGTTAAAGTCGAAGCTTTGCGATAAAGCCAATCAGTGCACTAGTTCCTATTCCTTGAAGGCGAAACGTGGAAACTAAAGTAGAGACTCGCTTAAAACGAATTCTTTTGACTTTTTTCATGAAGGGTATTTCTCTCTTTTGGTATTTTTTTGCTTATTCGGTCGAATGGGATACGAACGTGTTTTGCCTAACAAATTAATCATATCTTACGTCAAAGCCGATTTGGTTTCCGGTGCGATGCGGTTTACAAATTGGCAAATTGATCAAATTGATCAACTGTGAAATTGAGGAAATGCTAATGGGACAGTGAAAGTCACACAACAGTTCAGTGTACAAGATCTTTGATCAATATTTACTTCGTTCTCCCTTTATATAGAATTACCCAACAATTTATTTATTTTACTTTTTTTTTTGTATTCTGCGTAAATGACACTCCCATTCTGAGAGTTTTATTGTTGCAACTAATTGAAATTAAGTCAGGAGTTTTGTAGTCATCAGGGCTTACTTTAAAGTCTGATCCATGACTTTGCAGTCATTCATAAGAGATTGAATATTCGAATTACATTAGTTGTCACCGGGATTCATTAGGAAACCAAGACCGTACACATTGAAATTTTGTAAATTGGTTTTATTTTTAAGCAATTTAAACTTCAATTTAAACAATGAAAAAAGTTGGTTTATTTTTATACATGAAAACTATCTTGATGATTGCAAATTCTATGAAAAAAGTAAAAAGAAAAATGTTTATGCGATATTTCCAGTCGGAAATTTGGTTTCGGCTATAGAACTGTATTTCTGCGAAAACTGCGTCATTTTCTAAGTATTTCAAAGCAATATTTGGATTTTGATGTGGTCAGATTAACACTTAGTCCAAATTAACAGCCGTTAAAATAGTTATGTGCGTTTTTAAGTGGTGTTTTTATTTAAACTTTGATCTAAACTAATTGTCTGTTTTGACAATCCCTGCAGGTTAATAATTTTAGATACTTAAACATGTCATAATCAGGTGTAATAAGTTCACACTTCGGTGAACAGGTTGAAAAAATTAATCGAGTTTGACAAGGTTCAATAAAACCAAGAGAACCCTATTTATACCAAAACAATCACTTTAACTTAAAATACTTTCCATAAATTGAATGATAAATGTGAATTACATTTAAATTTTTGACAGAATATATAATTTTCTTAAATAATTTCTGATTTCAAAATAATTTTACCTACAATGAGATTTTAATTTTTTTTTTAAAACTTTTATCAAATTATAATCACACTGTAAAAAGCCGAAATGAACACACTTTTTACATCAGCTGGGAAAATGTTCAGGTTTATTAGAGATTGAATACTGAGTATATAACTTTAATGGCACTCCCACCACAGAAATGTTAAAACATGCTTGAAAATTTTCCATACAATTGGCGAGAATTCTCTGACGATTTCACACTTGTTAACTATGTAAAAGTACACGTGTGTATGATGTACATTGTACATTGTACAACTAAGTTGGCTCATTTTTAATGACCATAGTTTTGTACTCGCATAATTATGTGCACGCATTATGTTAAAACATTAAAGAAATCAGCAAAATGATTTCAAACAACGTAACGTGAAGCAACGTAAATACAAAGTTAACAAAAGCGTCTCAGAAAAGACCGGGAGAAATGTTGACAGAGAGAGAGAGAGAGAGAGAGAGAGAGAGAGAGAGAGAGAGAGAGAGAGAGAGAGAGAGAGAGAGAGAGAGAGAGAGAGAGAGACAGAGTGGAAAAAGCGGGGGCCATTGAGAGAGAAAAAACGAAGAGAGCACAGCTAAAGCCTATGCTCGCCAGTGTGTACAGTGGAACAGTATATACAGTGGTTACTCTGATTTTCATAGGAATATTGTTTGCACAATACTAAACCTAAAAGAATTACGAAATAAATGTCTTTATATTAATTTAAACAAACGAGATTACGATGATAATTCATTATACATCAACGTTGAACAGTTGAAAGTGTGATTAACGTTCTCACTACTCAGTGTGTAGAATTCTTTAACAATTATTTGATAAAGAATTGAATTCCACTGTAAGCCGGCACAGTTGGGCGAGCATCTGGCTTGGACTCGGCAGGCAGTGCTATAATAACAAGCCGCTGAGAGCGAGTTCTTTAGTTCAGCGGCAGCCAGCGGCGCAAGTGGATCGCACACTGGCATCGTAATAAAATCGGGGAATCGAAGACGCGTCAAAGTGAAAAGCAAAGAAGTAAATAATGTACAGTGCATAGCAAGCGATTTAAAATTATTTACGCGCAGTCGATCTGCATAAGTTCAATGAAGAAAGAGTCACAAAACGTAGAAAGCGACAGCGAGTAACAACTAAAGCAATAAAACAACGGCAATTGCATTTGTTACGCGCAAACACAATCACAAAAACACACACAGTAATATATGGCCATGTTTATAATAAAGTTTGAGCTTAAGAACCTTTTACATAAAATCATCTTAAATCGAGTTCTTATATAAATAAATATGCATATTCACGTCTGTATGTATGTAGATATGTATGTGTGTGCTTACATCAATTTGCCTAAATTCGTGCGCAGCAAAAATTGCTAACAATAGAATTATCGGTCAAAATTACAAAATTCTTACCTATTTCAATATCAAATTATTAAACAAAAGCCAACGATCGCGTGTCTAATTTCATAACACTAAGTGTTTATGCAAATAGCCCTGTAATTTGTGCCTGTATACATTGTCAAATTTTAAAGTTTTATATTTACAATACATTCATTCATGAACTGCGTTGTTATTATTATTCTGATTGTCAACTTTTGCATCACGTTGTTTCAGTTTAACGTGCGCGCGCTATTTTGCGTCTCAATAAGTATGTCACGACAACAAAAAAGCAACAACGAAATCTAAGGCACACAAAAACACAAGAGAAACAAAAACAAGAACTGCACCCACAAAAAAAGTCTGGCATCGAACTAAAGGTGAGTAACAGAGTCGACGACACCGTTACGGCAAAAGCTTTGACAATGACTCTCGCTTGCAGTTCACGTGCAAGTACAAGAGAGTAAGCACGAGGGGTCGAGAGAGTGTTGTAGTATTTTGGGTGGTTGCGCTAGAGAGGCGAATACCAAATACAAAACGAAATAAGTATAAAAGACACTGCAGCTTTCGTTTCTCCAGCTCTACACTATCGACTGTGGCGCAGCATCAGCAGCAGAACTCGAAAGTGGGTCAGTGATGTCTCCCCCACCCATTTATCTATTTGTCTCTCTGTCTATTGTACGATGTCTCTCTGCTTGATTATACGCTGTGGAACTTTGCGATGCACGCACTTTCGTTCAAATCCTGTTGTCTTCTCATATCTCTCTCTGACTTCGTGTGTATGTGTGTTTAAGTGTATATAATCGAAGCAATCGAAGAAGCTCTATTTGATAAGACTTTGTTTGAATTTTTAAGTTTTGTTGATGACGATATTCTATTGAAAACTTACAATGTTTGCAGTTATACAACTGCATGCAATATCGCATTCATAATAAATTATGAATTTTTGTATCTGTTTATTCTCGTTGATTATCATACCAACGATGACAGGAAAAAAGGCACGGGGACTTAATTATAATAATGATCGCATTTATTATTGTCTTCTATTTAATTACCAAGCAAACAAAGTTATCCAACGATCACTTTAAGCTCGTAAAAATGGTTTATAACCTTAAAATTGACTTTAAATGCCAGGCCATCAATTATCAGGTCACCTTTGAGATCTTGATATTTAAGGACATCGAAGCTAAAATGTTTGCAAAAATTAAAAGCCGGAAAGACAACTTTTTAACTTTAACTAGTTTTAATTATTTTTTGTTGTTGTGCGTGACATATATCTTTATAAATATATTCCGATATATGTGTGCTTATGCTGCGTGCGTGTGTGCATATTTTCCCCTGTGACCCTGTCCCTGATCCCACACATAAAGCGCTCATATTCAGTGGATTTCTGAGCCGATCGCCACGTGCTGACCTTGTCGATGGCACTTTTCTTTATCGCAAGTGTGATTCTAAGGGTCGAATACTTAATGTTTCTCATGCTTAGCTTTCTTGACCTCGTACTCAAATTGAGTGCAGGGGTCTGTTGACTTGTATGAAAAAACTTTGTTGCAGGCGGTAGGAGGAGTGACTTACCTATTAAGCTTTATTGTATGAACACCTGGATTTTAAAGTCTACGATGATTTGATCGAAAAAAGTTCTGACATTGTAAGCTGCACATAAAGTACGGGGTCTTTAACAGTCGGCACCTACTAATATTTTAAAACTTCTTTATCCCACTTCTTCTTTTCTGTTTTCTTGTTATTTGCTTTGCTGTCAACTCTTAGAACCGCGTATCTTTTAATTTAATTTTTTTGTTCTCTTAATATTTTTTTATTACTTTTTTAGAGCCTACGCCTGTCTCTAAAACATAATGTGAAAATCGTGACTGTAATTGAAATCGACTTTAAAGTTTGTGTGCACTATTTTGCACTCATTCAATCAGTATGACATTTATTAATGGAATTGATACACTTTCGAAATTCCCCTTGACAAATATAGAATAAAACTCATTTTTCTGTATTAAAAATCGTTTTATTTTCTAATATTTCCCGTTGATGATGATAAATGTTATTTCCAGTCAATTCCATATTTATTCCCACTTAAATTATGAATGCAAATATTTAGGAAATTTAATAGCACGAATTACAAACACTCGATATGTAATTGCTGTTATTTTTTATAAATGTCTTTTAACTGTTTTTCTATTTGCATAAATTTAGAAAACCTATTAATAGAGTGTGCAATTAGCACAAGCATAAAGTGATAACTCGAGTCGTTACCCAAATCTATTAAATTGACGTTGACTCAACTAATCGTTTGAGTTACTCATTTCTGTTTTAAGCGTAATATTTTATTAAATATTCGCAAATACTTCGTATATGTAAATTAAATTGTTTGTACATTTATGGCCATAATTAACAAGTTAAACATCAATTTAGATATCTCAAACGCATTCATAGAAACGCTTATTTGGGGTCAGTTCAGAATTAACACCTGCCTTCTTACTAACGAAAAAACTATTAGAAACGAAATATTGTCGTAGGTCAGTTTTAGTTGTTTTTTGTCTTTATTAGATTTTCAGATAAAGAAATTTTAGGAAATTAAAGAGAATTTTTTTGAATAATCTTTTTGGTGAGTGAAACCGCCTTTACAGTGACGACAAAATAATAACGATCACTTCAATTGATCAAGTGATTTAATATTTGTTAATTGAATCAAACAAAGTGGCATCAATCAATTGAACCTCTTCAATTGTAAGGTCTTTTAGCAGATACTTTGTGCATATGTATTTATATAACTCATTGCATATTCTTTTAATAAAGATATGAGTACAGTTAAATTAAGAATCTTTGTTTGCGCATTAGGCGAATTTATTGTTATTTCTTACACAAAATAATTTGTAACGTATTGAAGGAGGCGTTTCTGACCCCATAAAGTATATATATTCTTGATCAGCACTAAAAGCCGAGTCGATATAGCCATGTCCGTCTGTCCGTCTGTCCGTCTGTTTCTATGCGAACTAGTCTCTCAGTTTTAAAGCCTATATGCATTAAGTACATTATTATTAGTAAATCCCAAGTGCAAACCAAATTTCATCCAGATCGGACCACTATATCATATAGCTGTCATAGGAACAATCGGTTAAAAATGGTGAAAATGCTTAGTATGAAAATTTTCAGTGTCTCTTGAACGATTTGAACCAAATTCTCGCAATATTCATTCTTAACCATTTTCCATCAGCTGACCAAGCTTTATCCAGATCGGACCACTATATCATATAGCTGCCATAGGAACAATCGGTTGAAATGCTTAGTATGAAAATTTTCTATGTCTGTTGATCGATTTTAACCAAATTCATGCAATATGCATTTGTTATCATTCTCAATGTGTTGACCAAATTTCATTCAAATCGGACTACTATATCATATAGCTGCCATAGGAACAATTGGTAAAAATACTTAGTATGAAAATTAAATTAAAATTAAATTAAATTACTGTTGGAACAATTACCGATAAAAATAAAATTAACGCAATATGCGTGTCTGCAAGGGTATTGAATCTTCGGCTAGCCGAAGATAACCTTTTTTTTTTGTTAAGTCTTATTGGACCCCGTACTCTATTAGGTTTGTCAGAAGCGAAATGTGCGTAACAGGCAGAAGGAAGCTTTTCCGACCCTATAAAGTTTATATATTCTTGATCAGCATCAACAGCCGAGTCGATATAGCAATGTCCGTCTGTCCGTCTGTCCGTCTGTCTGTCCGTCTGTATGAACCCCTGGATCTTTAAAACTACAAGAGCTAGAGACACCAAATATTTAAATGAAAGTCCTTCTATGATGTACGCAGATCAAGTTTATTTCAAATCAGGGCCACGCCCCCCACCGCCCCCGCAATAAGCAAAAAACTAGACACACCCCGCAAAAAATTGATGTTTTCTGCGAATATCTCCGTAACTATAGCACTTAGGAACACCAATTCTGGTACGCAGGTTCCTAGAAACAGCACAAAAACATTAAATTAAAAGTTTTGGTCTGCCACGGCCCCTTTTCCCACAAGAACTAAAAAACTTTTCAAAATTTACATGCCTTTTTTAAGGCATTTGCTAATATATTACAGTATTGTAGTTAAAAAATTTGTTTAAAGACTAATTATTTTAAACTACCCTGAAAGTTGCATAAAAATCCAACAAACAACTGAGCAATTAGATAACAAATTATCACTTGAAGTGCATTGTGAATGCACGTGGTTGAAAGAAAAGAAATAACACTATGTTTATCTATACATTAGCCGCAGAAGTTTGCAAAGGAAGCGTGGCCCAGGTAGTAGATACTCCTTGTATGTAAACACAAGACCTGCGGTTCGAACCCCGGCACAGACTCAGAAATTTAATTTTTATATGTAAATGAAAATAATCGCTATTGATAGGGTTGCGGCGTTTTCTGCTAGTTGCGTATAAGTTCGCAGGTTCAATTTCCGACAGTGAAAATTATTAATATACTTTTTTAAATTTCAAACTAAAATGTTAATATACAATATTAACTGGTGGAACAGTGTA
This sequence comes from Drosophila parthenogenetica, assembly GCA_035047505.1. Classification (NCBI taxonomy): domain Eukaryota; kingdom Metazoa; phylum Arthropoda; class Insecta; order Diptera; family Drosophilidae; genus Drosophila; species Drosophila parthenogenetica. Next base: position 3,001,785 of record JAWNPM010000122.1, on the reverse strand, counting down.
GGGTTGCGGTTAGTCGTTTGGCGTATAAATTGTAAAATTGTATAAATGTAATTTATGTGCAAGTGGTTGAAAGAAAAGAGATAACTCTATGTTCACTTATATTAGTCACGACAGTTTCCAAACAGAGTGTGGCCTAGGTGGTGGTGGTATCTGTTCCTAAATGAATGGTCTGCCGTTCAAACCCGGCACAGACCCAGTAATTTAATTTTTCTTTTTTTTTTTTTTTGTAACTGCATTATTATATATAAATGAAAATAATCGTATTTGTACAAAATGAATGGTGTGGTGCAACTAGTAGGGTTGAAAGATGTTATGCTGCTTCAGTTAGCGCGGGTTCGAATCCCATCACTAACTTGATTTTTTTTAAAATTTTATTTTAAAACTTAAATTTTAAATTACAGTCGCATTCAAATATTAATTTTAAATACAAAGAGAGTACGGGGTCTTTTACAGTCGGCGCGCTCGACTGTAGCCTTTCTTACTTTTTCTAGCTTTACTTTTATTCTTTAGGAGCGAATGTATTCATGACTTCCTGACATTTCTAATGTAGCAATTGTTACTTAATCCGTCTGTCAGTAAGATTGTTAATCTGGCAATCAGTCAGTTAGCTATTTATTATAAATTACGTTCTAATGGAGAAGTGTGCGAAAAAAGTCAAAGTTCACTCTTAATTACGCCACTTGATGTATTCATGAGTAAGTAAATAAACTTAGTATAAATGACTCAATTCCCTCGTAGATTCGCTTGCTTTAATTGCGCAAAGTTATACCCTCCCAGAGGGTACTTTAATGTTGTTACAAAGGTTGTACCACGTTGGCAAAGAATATATATTACAGATAAGTATAAGTGCACATCCATTTCTGTCCTTTTATCTCACAGTTTTGGAGTTTTTATGAATAATGGTAAACGACCGTTTATATGCTGGATAAAATCTGTTTATGTATTAGCAGCCATGGAAACTGTAGCTTGGCAATTAGTTCCTAGTATCTATTAGTACGCAAATGTTCTTTATCTATTGAATTATCCTCCTCAAATTCGCATTGTTCACTTAAATTGTCTTTCCTATCATAATTACCAATTTTAAAATAAATAGCTGCCATCTAATTCTAGGATGAAATTTATGTTTTAGCTTGGTAATTATGTGTTTGTTTATATATCTCAATTAATTTCAAACGGACAGAACACATTAATATATTAGAGAAGTTGTGCTAATTTCAATAGCAATAATCGGCCGAATAATCAAATCTGTAAAAGCTGATTATGAATCAGACTAGTTTATACATATACCCAAGAAATTATAAGTAAAGTTCAGTCTATATATTTATACATTTTGTGTGTTTATATTTTTTTAGTTGCAGTAAAAACATATAAAAAAGTGAAGTGAAAACATATCAAAAAGTGGAAGCGAAACGCTTTCAAAATGACAATCTTGCCAGACATTAAGGCCACAAATGCCGCCTGTTGCATGGGCGGTGGCGATACCAGCAGTGACAGTGGGGCAAGTACAAGTGGGAGCCACAAGGAGCACCAGCAACAGCCACGACTGGGTGGACATAACAAAGGGGAGTGCCTTTCCATGAACTGTTGCACCTCAGCAGCCAGCTCCAAGCTGTCAATTGATGAGAAGTCATCGACTTCATTGGACGCCAAAGTCAATAATAATCTCAGTGAATATCGTTCATTCAACTACGAGGAGAGTGTAGCCCACGCGAATTTCGCTCAGTGTCAGAATGTTGACATTGAATTCACCAATGTGCGATACACTGTGAGAAAGTTTTCCTATCC